>JAWWES010000041.1:59519543-59542949 GCA_035583135.1 Lophotriccus pileatus
CTTTTTTCTTTTTTCTTTCTTTTTTTTTTTTAATTCTTGCCAGGCTCTTAATGTCAGTAAAATTTCCCTGCAGTGAGGAACACCAATTTAATTAAATGTTGCATGAAACTATTTCTTTTCCCCTGCTGTACATTTGCTGCCTATTAATGCATCCTGTGTTATTTAACTCAAGGTAAACAGACATCTCTATTCAGATTTCTCAATGCAATTAATTTGTTTTTTATAACTCTGTCATGATTGATATAACGCGTTTCTTTGCCGAGAAAACTTTCCTAGCCTCTTCAATTCCTCCTTACACTGACAGATGTGTTCCCTCAGTGTCTCTAGACCTCCAAATTTCTGTTTTTTCTTTCTTAAAGACAAGACAATTGAAACCAAAGACAGGAGAGCTGAAACCACTGTGGATTAAATGCTTCACACTTCATTTTATTCACATCCACTCTCTTCAGTTTTATGTTTCTGATTAACTAGAGACCCTTAACTATTTCTTTTTTTCCCTAGAAAGGTTACTTTGATTTTCAAGCTGATGAATATACATTGACACATCTGAGACTGACCATTACGTTTACCACCTTGGTATGTAATGTAATTATTTACGAGTACTTTGGAACCTTACCTAATAAATCTTGTCTAACTAACAACTTTCATCAGTAATTTTTGCCAACTCTACATTTCCCTTTACCTTATTGACTTAATTAGGCTGGTAATAATTGCAGTTAATTAAGAACAACTAATCCAGACAGTAGTCTATTTATCTGTTCGATCTTACACTGAGATTTGATGTTATATTATTTCTGTTGGCTTACTGTGTCTTTGAGAAAGCTTTTTCCTTGAGAGTGTGGGCTCTGAGGAGAGCTGAAGTATGGAGGTGAAGAGTCTTTGCTTACACAGAACATAAACCAAGTCTTAATAGGACATGAGGGTATTCAGGTACTTCAAAGCATGCATGCTATAAAAATACACATTGGTTTGAATAGCTTTTCAGCCACAGAAATGTGGAAAATTGAATTGTCTCCCTGTAGGAAATATTAATAATTTGTTTTCAACCCACACTGATGAAATTTTGACATCTCAACTATTTGCACATAAAAGAAAACGGAAAACAATCTCAATGTGGAAATATTGGACTGCAAAATGTTTACATTTTGATCAAAGAGAAGATTATTAATCTCAAAAGGCTGATGTATTTGGTATTCAAAATTTATGCAATACTTCTGAAAACTGAAAATACCGGTGTTGGTTATTTTCTTTTTATATTGCAAAAGAAGTTTTTTTGAAATGTTCTACTTGAAATATTCTATAACTACTATTACAGGACAAACATCTTGTTTGGTTTTGTGGTGGTTTTTGTTTTTGTTTCTTTGACATTCTAGATTTTTAAGGAAAAAATTCAGTCAAAACATTTTAGATATCTTCTACTTTCTATTTTCTAGAAAAAAAAAAAAGAAAAAAAAAAAGAAAGAAGCAGCATCTTTGAGATGACTGTCTCTTGGTTCACTGAAGATACAGAAAACATTCATGTAAGCACATCCACACAAATGCCCTTCCTGGAGAATGCCAGAGAAGTGGCATTTTGAAGAGATGCACATTTTGGAAAGACTCCATATCTTTCTGCATGAACTCAGAAATTCCCTTGTTTCCATCTAATAGTCTTGGGCTGGGGATTACTGCTGACATGCTGGTTAACATATTTCCTTTACTGTTTCTAGTTTTCACTTTTATTAAAATATTGCTGATAAATTATGGTACGATAACTTTATTTGCTGTTGTTTTTAATTTAATGAGGGAAATAGAGAATAAAATAGAGAATAAAATCTTGTTTCAGTGGGGAAATGGAGCCTAATACCCTGAAAAGAGGAATAAAAATCTTGCTTTTGATTGCAGCTAAACATCTGTGCAACTGGAATATCTTTTTTTACAACAGCCACAGAAAGAGAAAGCTGATGAAACTAAACGTTCAAGTTACCTTGGCTTATTTGCATGAAAGAGTTCTGTGGCAAAATACATGCCACCTTTTGGATTTCATGGGGGCTCCATCTCATATCTGCCACCACAGGCAAGTAGCTCATGGCGTGCTAACCCTCACTGCAGGCTTAGCTACCCGGGGCCATGCAGCAAAGGCAAACTGAATCAGTTAATTGTGTGAATTAAAGTGCATTAAAAGTCCTGCAGGTGTTCTCTTTCAAGTGTTAAGAGGCTGTATGTCACTGGGGTTTAATCTTTCTCTGAGGAGGGCTTGTCCTCAGCGGAGTGTTAGCGTAAGGTATAACTCCAGCATTGGTCCTGGCTGAACTGCTGCACATACAGAGCAGTCTCTAAGTTGAATTAGGCAATGATTAAGAGACCTTTGCTGTGGTTTTGTGTCCATGCTGGTGGATGAACTGAAGTGCCTGTTGTATTGCTCATCTGGGTGTGAAGGCTTGCTAACAGCTGATATGTAGTCTACCATGCTGCCATGGAGCTGAATTAGCTGGTTTGTCACAGGCCCAGGCTAAAGGTTTAGTAGTGCTTATTTTCAAACCGGCAAGGGGGAACACAACCATTCACTGCCAGTTGCCACATGGAGCATGTCACTAGCCAGTCTTTTCCCACAGCTTCACTGTTCGCAGCACGACCATGTTTGACCAAGGGAGGCCAGCTTCAGAGGAATCAGGTTGCCTCTCCGGGTACATGCACGTAACTGGAAGCAACTGAGCTCCTCTAAGCCTCTGATGAGCCGTAACTCAGTAGGACATGGGGATTTTATTGCTTTTAGTTGCACGTCTCCATCCTCTGTAACTGGAGTTAACCCTGTGCTAACAATGTTTCCTGAGAAACTACAATAATATATGGACACAAGGGCATGAATGGAAAGGAGGGTGATTTATCTCTCCCTCTTTCAGTCACATAAGTTGGCTGACATGTCTCTGTGGTCTTTCCTAGAGCCAAAGGAAAGAAAGTCCCTGTGAGGTGGCTTTGAGCACATAAATTAGGCACTTCCTCAGAGTCTCTCTCTGGACGAGTCTACCTCCCTGCATTTGTCCTAGAAGTCATTAGGAAGAATAGTCAGCAAATTTAGGCACAAGTGCTTCCTTTGGGTTTTGTGACTGCATGACATGCAAAGTGGGGTTTTGGAAGACATTGCCATATATGTTTTATCTGCCAACAAACAATAGGTTTATCCCCCATAAGTTGATGTCTGATGCCAGCAGAGTATGCATTTACAGGTTTTGATGTAATCGAGCTGACCTTTTCTATATAACAAAAATTTGATATTTTAATTAAACCTTTTTTACCTCCCCCTCAAATTTTTTTTCTTCATAAATGTGGCCTGTGCAAAACCCTGAATTTTTTCATGTTCACTGGCAACTTTCCACTCATCTTGGTAGAGACAGGTTTGTGCTGATTGTTAACAGTTGAAATGAAAGGCATGAGATGGAGCACAAGGATACTTGTACCATAGTGGTACTCTCCAGCAGAGCCATCTGAGACAGTGGAAATGGATTTTTCCTTTTTAGTGATGAATAGGAGGACATCACATCAGGCAAACCAGATCAGAAGTGACTGAAGAATTTGGCCACAGAGTAAGCTATAATTAGTATTTTGTTTTTCTTTAGTCCAGTTGCAGGCTGCAGCTTCTGTACTTTCAAATGTTACTAAACTGCACAGAAAAATAACATCAAGAAACAATTTTATATTATAAATTAACACTGACCTTTCATTCACCTTTCATTCCTCTTGGATTACACAAATTCCTACTAGAAGTGTTCATCTGCCTTGCTTCTATCCCCCTTCATAGGCTGTATAATTGGAAAAAGTCGGTACAACTGCACTTCTGTGTTTTGGTTTCACTTGCTCCTGCTGACAACTGGGTAGAATATTGCTATATATTGCAGTTTAGAAAATCACTTGTATACGAAACTGATATTTCACAAATATCAGTTTTCAAAGCACTTCTGTAACAGCATGGGGGAGATGTGTTTAAATTCACACATTTTGCAGCCAAGCTAAGGGAACTGGTGTGGCCTGTGGTAACCCATAATGGGTTAGAGAAATTTTAACAACAGCAGTGTTAGTAGTTCTCTGCTAAGCTCTACCCAAGCAACCTAACTCTGACTTTATGTTTCAAAACATATTCTATGCTTGATTCCTACTCATTGTCTCTCATATTCCTTTTCTAGAATTCCCGAGCCTTTTTCAAACAAACTGGACTTCCCAGTGGAAACTGGGTGAAATATAAGGTTCTATTCTGATTTTCTGAGGTAGTTGACTGATACATTCTAAATGAAAGTAATGAAAAATAGAAATGAAAAGTCTACCATAACTTACAAATTAAAAACTCACACACTTTCGCAGTTCAAGTTCTAGTACCTCACTTTTTCCTGTCTCTATGTAAAAAGCAAATATATCTCTGAATGCTTTGCCACTGGAGAAATGACAGTTTTATCAGAATTAGATAAAAGCTAAAGATACTGAAGAGACCAGTAATGGTCCTCTTCTCCCCAAATCAGAGTTGAATTAATAAATCTCTTTTTATTGTGGTTCAAACTCAAGGTGAATTCTCCTCTATGGCAGTTATCTTGAGGAAAACATCATAAACTGGCCATCTGCTGGATTAGACAACTGCTTCATTCCCAGACTCCAACCACCTTCATTGTCTCCTTCTGCCTCATTTTCCTGCAGCTCAATGCAGCACATTTCAAAGGATAAAAAAGCAACACTGACACTTAACCCCAGAAACCCAGCAGTATCCCCTGAGGAGAAACCTTCTCCTTTGGGGGCAAGTCCCTTTGTTTCTAATTGCCACAGATGCTTGTTTTCCTTCTCTTCTCCTATTCTGGGATTAGATATGAGTGTTCATTGTGTCTCTCCTCGAGTTATCCTTGCTTTGCTTTTAAAACCTCGAGTGCTCTTCAGCAGATGTGAGAGCCTCCAGCTCACTTGCTCTCTGAGACACAGAGAAATCCTGATTATACAGAACCAGATATTATGTGTCAACAGCAGGCATTGTAGGTTGGAGGTGTGTTTTCAACAATCAGTTGCTAAACCTGTAAAGACTTCTAATTGAATTGCTAAAATCACGCAAGGGAGGGCTGGTCGATGCAATATAGTTCCCACCAAAGCTGCTTTTCCACTCCGAGTGCTTCTCTTTTTAAATTGTTTTCATTTCCCTGGCAGCAATTCTATTCTCTATTACCGCAGTTTCTCTTCAGCAGTTATTCAGATTAAGCAGTTTGATTAAAATTCTTTGCTGTTAAGCTCCAGAGTTTTCAGTCGTGTAAATAGTGGGGGATACTGAGAGAAAGGGAAACTCTGGAGTCCCTAGAGAAGTGCTTCCTTCCTCAACTTGCTGATACAGAGACCAATTCAGATCCCTTTTTCTAACCAATCCTCTTCAACAACGGAACTGTTTTTTTGTCAGATACCACACTGGAAACAAATGTCTGCTGCTCCCATGGTCTCCAGCCTGTGACTGCAGTGACTCCTGCCTCCTAGCACCAGCTGCTGCTCTGCTAGGTGTCCTGGGTACCTGTCCGTGCCACGAGTGCTCTCATGGGAATCATAGAGCCAATGATCTGTGTGTCTGCACATTTGACTCAGAACACAGATATTTATATACTTTTATAGTTTGAATATTTGATCAGTTAAATTTAGGACAGTCTCATTACAAAACATGAATATTTATATTTCTTCTGTGCATCTGCTTTTTTTGAGCCAGGCCCATAATCCTTTCCCCTCCCTTTCCCTCCAGCTTAGGATGAGAGGCCTTTTGTTCATAAATGACAGTTTCAGAGAACTCTTAAAACAAGAACTTAGTGGGAGCACTAGAGATTGTCAATTATAATAAAATCCATAGACAAAACTGCAGAAAATGTTTAATAGCAGAGTTCAGGTATGTGTCATCTAAATTATCCTATGGAAGTCACTGTTTCTCTGCAAGTGCATTGCAAGGATGGGTTCTTGCACGCTAGCTGCTAATGTTTTGACTGCTGAAATCTTTCTGCTTATTTATCTTTGTTTCAATTAGCCAATGTTGTCAGCTCTCTAAGAATACAAGGAAATTCAGAGACTTTTGCATGGAAATGAGACATGGATCCATCAATGCTTGCAGGGTCTATATTGTGTCACTAGGAGTAGGTGTGAGCGTGGAAAAAGACACATCATTCTAACTGATACTGCGGAAAAGCACTTAGTAGCTCAATTCTGTGCTCTATCTCCTTATATCACAATACTGAAGTTTTTTTTCACTGCACCGTTTTTCATGCCTGCTCAGACTCAGATCTAAAATATGTTTTGGCTTTTGAGATCTGTGATAGAATACACAGATGAAGAGTTACATCTCTGGCTGTATCTCCCCACTCACAATGCAAAAATGGCATGCTTAGAGCTGTACTAAGGGATAACATGAATTCCATTATTTAGGCATTCATTGCTGCTGTGCCTTGGACATTTTTTCAGCTCTACTGGTGAATATAGCTGGACTCAACTTCTATGAACACAGAGTAAGCCTAAATGAGTTAGTTGGGTTTTGCCTGTGCTTGGAAGGCAATTTTGATGCATTGTCAGCATGAGATATTTCTAAATACAGAAATCCTAGGACTTTATGCTAAAATACTTGAAAACTGACAGGAAAAAAAAAAAAAGAAGAGATAGAATTCTGTTTTGCTCTTTGTTAAGACCCATGAGCCCCTGCCACCAAGGCCACGGTCTCTGAAGTACTTCTGAATTATTAAGGACTGCAAAACACTACCAGAGTCTGGGGTGCCAGTCCACACAGTCCTTGCAAAGATACACCACCTGAAGAGCTGTGGGGAGAAGGGTGACACTGTGTCCTTCATGGTGTTTCATTCAAAGAGACGTGACAGTGGCCCCAAAGCTGCTCTACGGTCCTGTTGTCCTGCCACCTCAACACTAAGAAGGTGCCTTGACACTCCATAAGTGTTTTGACAACTTTTTGCTCAAAACCAGAAGCATGTAAGTACACATACCAGCTTAACCTTTAAAATTATGAGATTAATGCATCCTCAGAGAAGGTGCCAGATAAATGGATTACAGTCTTTTTATTTTTCGGTGCTGATACCTGAATAAGAAAAGAGTAAATATTGCACTCTTATTTAAAGATCAAAGTGAGATCAGGATATTAGAATTTAAAAATTAATCATAGATTCACAAAAGGATTTGGGTTGGAAGGGACCTCTGGAGGTCATCTTTTCTACTCTCCCACTCAAGTAGGATAACATAGAACAGGTGACCTGTTTGAACATTCAATCGACTTTTTTTCTTTTTAAGGCTTTTAGTTAAATTTGCAGTAGGTGACCCTCCAAGTACTTAACCGAATTTAGATAAGCATCCAAGAGCTCAGAATTCTGTCAGAAGAGAAATTGACTTTCTGTGAAACTTGATAAACAAATCCAACTGAAAAATCTCATAAAGATCACTTATTTCATCCCAGTGAAACAAAATTCAGTAGAAATTAATTTACTGAATAGACCTCCACTTTATTTATCAGAACTTGAAATGTTACTGGCCTCAACCTTTGAAATATTGATCACTTCTTTATTTGATATATCTGAGTTTCTATTTCTTTTGTTCTTTGAACTAAATTGTCAAGAACAGTTTTTAATTTTGGTCTGTTATTTTTATTATTGGTATTTTCATGTATGGATAAATAATAAAAGAACAAATGCACACATGAAACTAATCTTTTTGTAATTGAAAGTGGATTTAGTTCCAGCTTTAGGTTAATATTAAGGTCATTTTTCATTTTAGATAAATCATTTATTCCCACTAATCAAACAAAAATCTTAGCTGCTGCCAAAACCTAATCTGAATGCGAGCTTTATCTTAACAAGACTAACTTTTCTAGGAGCTTATGGGTTGAGCAGGAGTTGCAGTTCATTACTGTTCTCCTGTATTCACAACCATAACTTTCTTCAAGTTTCAATTACTCTCAGGTAACACAGTTCACGGCCAAACAGTGATTCTAATAGAGAGATTAATCTAAGTCTCCAGTGTATATAGACAGTACACTTGCTCCAAAAGTAAAACAGGGTGGGGGAAAGTCATAGGGACCAACCCTGCCTAATGACTGCATTGATTGTCTCGACAGTGTTATTAACACTTCAGAAACTAATGGAAGGCAACAAGGAGAGAAGGTGCAGGGTTTGTGCAGAGGATGATATTAAACACATCAAAGGCATGAAGACTGTAGAGTTTTCAACACACTGCTTGTCTGAACTGATGGCAGTACTTCCTAAATCTGTTTCAGGACAGAACAGATTTCTTACTCTCTTTGGGATCAGAAATCTAGCAGGAATGAGGTATGTCCCTTTAAAATTTTCAAGGTAAAATCACCAGCTCAGATAAATCAGTATAACTCCATTGTGGATTTAGTTCAATTATACCAATCCCTGAGCATCTTTCCCTTGAATAGCTGAAGAAGGAAACTCTTCCCTCTCAGTGAGTTTATCCACTAGATAAATAGGATGGAAGAAAGGAAATATTACTACCTGTAATAAAACTTAACATATTACAGGCAAGTAATTATGGGATAAAATCATAGAGTGCTACATTTTCTTCTTCACCAAGAAATCTCTGCAGCAGAGTAAGGACAGACATCAGGATTGTGGTTGCAGCACTTTAATTTACATGGTCAATTGCAGACAAGTAGTGTTTTAGAATAGATTTTGTGCTTGGTGTCCCCTCAAAAGACTTTCTGTGGCTGGAAGGCTGGTATAAAAGAGATTTGTTGTCTGTTCTTCCTCCTTGAAGTGGAGAAGAAAGGTGACAGATGTAGACTCCCATTACAGTTAATTTGCATTTAGAAATTCCTTTGGAGTACAAGCAGTGAGGACACCAATCTTTTTTCACAAGTGGTATGAATTAAAATAAAAATAAAAAAAACTGTGCTCAGAACTTTTTTACAAAGGAAAGCCTAGGAAGTCTGTGACACCATACAGTTTGGAAGCCAGTTTTGAATACGTTTCTAACTTTTGTTTCCATGAAATTGCCCATCCAAATTTTGTTTATTCTAGCTTTGTTTGTGGTTATCGGAGTACGCTGTCAATATTTTTAAGCAATTGGAAAAAACCCCAAAAAAAGCTTGACCATATTTTGTCAAATACAGATATAAAAGATATATAACCAGGTGTTACAATAATAATCTTACGACAATTTAGAGATTCCTCAGCCACTGCTCCATTTGTGTCCTGACATTCTTCAATAAAACTCTCCTGTTTAGATCACAGGAAGATAAATTTTAGTCTCTGCCACATACCCTTCCTATTGATATTTTGGTTTGTTTATATCTGCTTATACTTAAACTCTTCTAAATTTCCTCCTGGCTTCTGTTTTACCCTCTACTTCCCGTCACTGACCCTGTTTTCAGGGTTACCTTCTGCACTAATAAATGCATTCTTTATGGTTATCTGAAACACCTCACTAGAACAGAGGCATATTTTGACTATCCCACTTCTGTATGCTCTTGATCCTGCACCTGATCATGTGCTTAAATGTATGGAAGCCCATCCTAAAGGAGACAACACTTCCTGAATTTCAGTTTGCTTGTGTCCATTTCTTACACACAAGGTCTGTGTCCGGCATGTTATTTCCCACCTATCAGAAGGAAACCATTCTATTTGAAGGTGGCTTTGATAGTCTACCTATTGGTTTTTTATTCTGTGCTGAAACAGAACTAAGACTCTTCAAAAGCTCCTACAGAAATGAAACTGTGCCAAAATAGCAATTAACAGGCCAGGACGCCTTTGATTCAGGAAGCCTGCTAAGTATATTAACTATTTTCCCTTTAGAATTCTAACTACTGACATTATGGGACTATTATGAGACTCTATGGAGTCACAGATAAAATTCATAGTGAACCACAAGGTATTACTCCTTTTCTAATGTGGACAGGTATGAGAATCATTTTGCTAGAGCCTCTCACTGTAGTTTGCATGGAAGATGTTGGTAACAAGATCCCTGTCACCACTCTTGTTTGTCCAAGAAGGGAGTTTCTCTTGTTATGAACAGCAGGCAGTCTCTACTTATCAGTAAATTTCAAAATATTTTGAATCTGTTCACTGAAAAAATGAATCAGCAATTAAGGGGACACCTAGAGTCAGCTGTTAGTGGTTTGAGAGCATCACAGCTGCTTGAGTGCCCATGCTGTGTAAGATATTCACTTTTTAAATGAGTTTCACGTTTAAACACCTTTCAACACTTAAAACCACCATTTAAAAGAGCAATGAATGGGATGAAAACCTTTCCAACAGAAAAGTATGACCAGTTTAGCCCAAGGATAAAATGCTAGGGCCCTACCAGTGACCCAGAGTTGTCAGGAGCTGGGTCTGAATTTGAATGGGCCTAAGTATACTTTTGTGTTCTGCCTCATGTTGACAGTTCCTGTTACAAGAAAAGGAAAGAATGTGCTCATCAAGATGTGCAGCTCCCTAGTAAAAGCTGAGGTTCAGAATTGTAGAATTCTCTGCAATCTGTTGTCAGAGATTTGGAAACTGTAAAATCAAAGCCCAGGGGGAATCCATGGATAGCTGATGCTCCAGCATAAGCTGGAGCATCCCTCTGGTGCCTTCTTACAGCTGTTGAGCAGTGTTGTTGCTGGGGTCTCTGAAGGCTGGATGGATACATCAGGGGAAACACAGAACGGGGCATAAACCATGGACCTCTCTGTCCAACCTTCTGTTTCATATTTGCAGAGACCAGCTTTACCAGTCCTCCCAGGTGGCCTATGCTGGAAGAAGAACTCTTTCTGAAAAGAACATGGCACTAGACTGCAGTGGTTGTCATGAGAGATAAATCCTGTGGTCAGTAAGATAACTCACTGCCCCATTTAACTACCTATATCACTGCAAATATCTATTAAACTGCCATTCCTTGGGGACAAATGAACAGCTAAGAAGGAAAATGGCCAAGCTCAACAGCACAAATGATATAATTGCAGAGCATGTTAAAGAGGTATTATTAAGTGAAGTGGGCTGGATGATTTACTTCAAATTCTGCTCAGTGAAAATTTTACACTGAGAGACATGGGACAATGCCAAGGTTAATCATCTGCATTGCTTGTCCATTGCAAACCCTTCCTGCATAGGCACCTATCTGTTCTTTAGAAATGGAGAAACTGTAGAGTGCAATCAGGGAGAAAGAATGAAAGATAAAACTCTCTGTATCATATATTCAATACAAGAATACGATATTTTACATTGCCAAGTGGTACTAATGAAACCATGAAGTTAATAGAGTGTAAGGAAAGCAGCACACCATCTCCTACATGGAGCTTGCATTTTAAACCACCTTGGGGCATATCTTTATGAGTAAGAGACTTTGTAGAACCTAAGATGTGTTTTATAAGTCAAAAATGTTTCTGTATGATTACACTGATCATTAAAGATGCAAAACATAAAACTACTCTTCCACATTGTTTGATTTCTTGAGGACAATTTGATATCACTCTTTATGGTTGGTTTCATATTTGTCAGGCAAAACAAAATGCAAACAATACTTGCAAAAGTTTCTCAAATTATAAAATTCAGTACAATGTCAGATATAGCATCTGGTCAAGAAGGGTAAATAAATTAGCTGGATTCTTGACAGTGTTAGGGAAACAGAAGATTCATGCAGCCTATTTCACAGAGGCATCCATGTTAATTCCACTGTTTACAGCAGTTGTCAAATTAGTCCTGCTTTATGAAGGCTTTAAGCGTTTGTAATTTATTAAGTGTCTGTAACTAGTTAAGATGTATTTTGAAGGGTATTTTGTCTTCAGAAAAAATAATTTTATTGTTCACATTTCTACATAATTGATATTCATATTAGAAGAACTGTTATCTTGAAATAAATGGCTGCCTTTGAAATACTCATTGGTCATGAGGAACACAAGAATATAAGAATGGACAAAGACTTTGGATATTGCTACAACAGAATTATCTTATACATTCAGAAAGTATTTTGAAGTCATTTTCAGTTAAGAGTTATTGGAGGGTTTATTTTAATGGTTTAGATGTATATAAGGATTTAAAAGGTTGTAATACAAATTCCTTGTTTACAAGGGTAAAAAAATACATTTTTGTTTTAAAATATATTTGAAAAAAAAATGACGATATAAAGCAAAACTTTGGAGGAAAATAACCCACTGAATTGGATTGAAAATCCTTCTGTTTCTATTACTTTTAAAATCTTCATCAAGATGCAGAATTTAGGATTTTGATAATTCAAATTATGGTGTTTGTTTATCATGTTAGGTCTAAGTATTTCAAGTCCCCTTCCAGATAATATAAGACAGAAACTGCATATAATATAAGAGAATACTATAATAACTGTATACAATATAACTGAATTGTGAGAAAACAACATAATCCCTGTGGAAAACAATATTCCTTGTGGAGCCTGTTTTTTCAATGGAAATAATTCTCAACTTAAACACACATGTGCTGGTCAACCAGGGAGAAGCTACAATCTAAACATGAATTATACAGAGGGGCTTCATCCAGAATGTAGAACCTTGCTGCCTGCACATGTGAGCCTGAAGGCCACCCCTATCCAAAACCCTGCCCTCCACAGCTCAGGTGAGACAAGAGTATTTGCACAACAGGGCCACAATTTACGTAAAGCTAAGGAAATGACCTTACAGAGGTACATCTTCATTAAAAGCAAATTTTCTTTGTCCCTTTACGTGTTACCAAAAGTCCTCAAAGAAAATGTGGCTGTAACACTACCTTTAAGGAGGGCAAAGAATTTCCTTTTCAATGAGCAGTGGAAGAAGAGGCAACTCTAACTGGAAGGGGGAGCTCTTAGCTATGCTCTAAGAGGTTGTGTGATGCTGAGTCGTAGCTGAACTTAGTGTTTCTGGTCACAGACCCCTTCCACTGGAAAGCTGTGTGATTAAAGACCTAATTACATTGTTTTCCCTATACTTAGTAGTATGCCCTGACCTGACATTAGAAGTGTAATTTGTTTAAGCAAATAAAAGATGTCTGTCACAGCTAATTTATATTTGGCAACACTGCAGTAGAAACTTGTCAAAGAAAACATCGCTTCTCTCTTCTTACCAGGGCAGGTAAATGTGATGTGAGTGGCAACCTGATTGTAAGCTCTGCACCAGCAACGCCGACGTTTTGAGGCTGCTTGAAATTCAAGGGAGAAGGTCAATAAGGAAGAGTCGATTGTGGAATTTGAATGGTGTTTTTTGATAAATTGAATCTCATAAAGTTTATGTTTCTGTCTGAGAGATTGGGAGTGATATTATAGTTGGCCATTTTTCTTCTCCTCTCTAACAAGAAATACAATGGAATTCTGTTAAATTCCATTATAATTCCCTACCACTTGTGGCAGCCTGACTCTCTGCCAAATATATTGGCAAGATTCCACTATACAACTGGGGAAATCCATCAGTTATATGAGCAGGAATCTTGGCTCATAATACCCAGCCATAAACAGATGTAATTGCAGTTGCTGAGGTGTGCTCAAGATGAGAATTGTTATCAAAGTGAAGCACTAGATATATGGTGCTATTTTATATAGGAGTTTTAATATCTTTTGTGTGGTCAAACCTAGTAGGAACAGATAAATAAATAAATATTTGAAATTCAGGAGCAAAAAAAGAAACTATCTTTTAGTTTCATGAAATTGCACTAGACAAGGAGATCTTTTCAAAGGGAGAGATCTTTCCAGAGGGAGAGGGATGGAAATGTTAACTATTATTAGAACTGTGAGTTACCCCTCTTAAGAACAGAAAAGTGGCACGTCTGAGAAAGAAGTCCTTCCAGAAGGTCCACCCATGAACTATAGAATTTGGTGCTAACTTCAGCTGAAATGCCAGCAATTATTTCTGCTCTACCAGGTAAAAAATATCTCATTTAGTTGTATGACTGTTTTCAAAATTAAAGCTCAATAAATTATATGCTGGGGATCTCTAAGTCTGAGGAGACAACCGAAAGCAAAATGTCTTCCAGGTTCTTCTTCTCCTATCCTTTTATTCTGTAATGTCTGAAAGGACAGTGATGGAAATAAGTATTTTATTTTAGCTATGTTCACAAATGTGGACCAAGGTTTTGTTGTAGAGCAATTTGGACTTGTTTGGACTTCTTTGAAAGCTCTGATAGGAGGACTGTGATGAGTCCCTTCTCATGTCACTAAATGGCACAGCATCTTGCACCAACCGGCTGATGCCACCATAAGATCCCTTCCAGCCTGAACCATTCCATGATTCTGTGTTCTTACAGGTAAGTGTCCAGATATTTTTTAATGAGGTGCAGCTTTAGGAAAGAAAAAAATCATCACAGAAACAGAATAAAATAAAAATGATTCTACAGGCCATTAGACTCCATTTTGTTCCTGTTATTTGCACTAGTGGTATGGTGTAACAAAAAGCATGTAGATTTAGAAAGGAGTATTAACATACTATATCCCAGAATTTGAACAGTGATGGTAAATTTGAATTTAGGATTCTGGCACTGAGAAAGTCATTAAGTGGAAACAGGAGAAACTTGCAAATAAGAAGAAAGAAGTAGAAGAGAGAAGGGTGTCTATGTTTTGTGTAATCTCTGTGTCATTGTTGTCTGAACATTTCATAATCTCACCATAAGATGAATTAATTCATCCTATCACACTCCTGTAAACTGAGTAACGAAAACTTTACTAGACAATAAAAATGAAAAAAGAAAACAAATCAAAACAAAACAAAACTAGAAAGGATAGTCATTTATTCACTGTCTTTATTGGTTTTACATAGTTAAATTTGGACATTACAGTGTATGCCTCAAAAAAGCAGTTGGATAAGGAGGAACTATTTAGAGCAAATTTTGCTTTATTTACATTTGGTATTTTCAGTTGGGCTGTGTTCTACTGAGTTCACTCTTCTGTGCAAGAATCAGTAAAGAATTTACCTCCTCTGCTTTCTAGATCTTTTTTCCCAACTCTCTGCCACTTAATAGCACTCAGATTTCACATTTGGTTGCATTATTTCTGAGGGCACAGCTGAAAAACCTTTCATCTTGTGAATACAGTATGGAGGTGCCACAGCCTCTAGCAAAAGCATGTGAGAACTGGACACTCTGGCCTTTCCTCCTGAGACCCACAGTGCAGGCACCCTCCTCATGCACCAGCTTCATGCCTGATCCCATGCTTATCTTGATTACATGACATGCACAACATGCAGGCAGGAGACAAGAGGGTCTCTTATAGTCTGGTAATATGAGGAGAGAGTGCAGCGAACAGGGTCACAGAAATAATTTAGCTGTCTCTAAACTCACTCCACGCCCATCTCTGAAATCTCCTAGGACTAAATTGCAGGCTGGGTTATCTACTCTAATGGTCATGCCCTACCCAAAGGGCTATATGGAGCTTATGGACTTAAGCATATGTAGCATATTTAGCAGTGGTTCCTATTCCAGGTGGAATAGAAGAATTGGAAGTCATATTATCCCTGATTTTGTGAATTGTCCCTGTATGCAGGTTTGAATCCTGCTGGTCATTCAGTGCTGCTAAATATGCAAAATTTTGTTGCACTGACAATACCTATGTTATGAAGCAGAGGACTTTGTTTCTCAGTCATCAGTCTAATAATTTTTACCAGCAGTGAACAACCTTGAAGGAGAAGCGTCATTTCCTTAGTCTTTTTTAAAAAGATTGTCACCATAAGGATGCTAAAAGATGATCAGTGTCTGACTATTGTAATCATCTTTTACAGGAGAAATGACATGTCCTTATCCGGCATCCTCTGGGGACTTGACCTCTTTTATCAGAACAGTTATTAGAGTGGACCAGTGGTCCTAGAAACTACCTAATGAATACAAATCTCCTTGCAAAATAAAAACATTGCTCTTGAAAGCCTTCTGCAGACCCTGGCAGTTTTGAACACAGGTTTACTTTCCTGCAATAAGTGGGACTTCACTTTGCATTTATGCCTCTGGAAGTTTTTGTATATATCGATTAGTAAAACCTCACAGCAACCTCCTGAGTTCACTGACTGTACCTTGCTAGTTCCCCACTAGGGATGGAGACACTGCAGTCACTGTGAGTCTCTGGGGTCTCAGGAACTGAATTGCAATGACTAGCTCCCCAGTCCTGACTGAATGCTGACACCTGGGAGATTCTTTCATACAGCATGCTGCATGTTCCTAATCTGTTTGTAGAACCTTCTACAAGAGCATCTGCTCCATCCATATCACAGGACTGAAACCTTCAGAGAAAAGAGTGAAAGCAGTGGGAGATGTATGAAGATAGAGCAGTAAAAAGACGGACAGCAGAAGGAAGACAAGGAAAAAGGGAGAAAAAGGGGGAGGATGAAAGATGTGAAACTGAAGAGAGAGAAAATGAAAGCCACAACTGAAGGAAAATGAGATGTTCTGAAGCTTTTACAGACACAGTGCAGGTTTTCTCTGGAGGATTTGTACAGGAGTAACAGTTGGTAAACTACCCTATGTTTAAACCTTCAGAAGTTTAAGTTGGTTTCTGGCCACACAGTAGGTGGAAACAGTCTTAGATGAAGGAATATTCTTGTTCTTTTTGTTTGTGAAAGAAAAAGCTTGAGCCTGTTGATATAGAAAGACTGATGATTTTTTTTACTTACACTTCTTTCAAGCTAACAAAAATTAAAGACAAAAATTGCTGCAAATGCTGGTGACACCATTAATTAAATTGCAGGCACATCAATAAATACCAGAGCTCCTTCACCCGTTTACTTTCATCAGATCACCATAAAGGTATACAGGCAAACTGGATAGAGGATATTGAAGAAGAATGAAATGCCATTAAAAACTTGCTTTCTCACTGTGCTTCAGGATGCTTCTGGTCATCCTAATGCTTTTAAATAAAATCAAGTGTAGTACCATGCTAATATCAGATAATACCTCATAAGAGGAGACAGCATCCTGGCCCCAGAGCACTTAGCAGCACTGTGCTCTCTGTCTGTAAGTGATATGAGGCAGTGTGTGACACGAAAACACCACATTATGCCGTGCCACTGCGACACCATGTTACACCAGCACACTGCGATGCAGCCTCATGATGTTATCGTGTTGTTGAGCTTGGTCCTGAAAATAAACTCTCTAAAGGTTACAATTATATATAGACCTGGTACACTGCCTTATCATCTCCACAGCTTGAGATGAGGGAGTAGTGTCTGGTGTTTGCAATGGAACCAGACTGACTGCATATTCCCACCAGGGGCCTGTGTGTATCCGGGATGGATCCTGTCTACACCGAAGAGTTGTCGTGTTTTAACCAGTTCAGTAAAGATCTAACAAGTGTTTGGTCACAGTCGTCTTAGGGACAGGTCTTGTGATGGGCAGAACCACCCACTATGGGCAGTGTCAGATAAGCAGAGCAGTAACTCAGTTCAAGTCATGCTGCCTGCTTTTGCCAATACCGTGGCTCTGGAAATCCCCTTTTGCTGCTGCCAGGCACCTCAAAGCAGGTATTGCTGCAGTGATGGCCCCAGACAGAAGCAGTAGATGCTGACTGCCCTCAGGCTGTCATCTTCTGGCTCTCTCTCCCAGTTATTTCTGTTTTCTCCACCTTCTCCTGGCCCCTATGCAAGCTTTTGTTGGAATGGAGAAGCTATAATCCAGCTCTGAATTATGAGCAACAACATCATGTAGTTTCACTGAAAGACCACAGTGTGTTTAATGAGTACCAGAACCCTCAGTTAAATAACTATAGGTATTAAAAGATAAATGAGTAATCCATAGATTTTTTAATTTGAATTCATATCATATGCTCTATCTGCATATTAATTTTGCATATAACGCTCTAGGAGACAGAATATCAAATAGTTTTCTAAAATTAAGGGATATTATATTAAAGTATCTAATCTAGATTTCCATGAAATGTTGCTGTCCCCAGGAACCCCATCTGACTTAAATAGGAATGCTTCTGTCTGTGAACTAAGCAAAAAACAAAAGACTGCAAATGAAGATAACAGTTCTGTAATACGTCTGATCTGGGGAGTGATATCCTCTTATGCGGCTACTGGGAGAGCTGTTTGATTTAATTTTACTTAACATATTCATTAATTCAAGAACATAAACAGCTTAGAAATGAAACAATGTGAATATATTATAGGAAATAATGGAGCAGATGGAAAAATAATATAAATTGGCTTGAGCTCTGATTTGGGAAAACACTTAAGCAGTCACTCATTCAGGAAAATGCTCAGATTGAAATGTTAAATTTTAGGAATATATCTGTATTGCTGGTGGTGGCTAGGATGTTGATGGAAGACATTGCACAAGGACACCTCTTTTGGTCATATGTCCTTTGTGAGTGCAGGAAAAAGAGGGGGGGGCAGGACTTATTTTTCCCTTAGCTGTGAAATATGATGCTGTGATTTTGACTTAAAACACATGATTAGCCTCAACCATATTTTTAAACAATGTCTTCAAAGAGATATTTTCACGAATTGGGTTCTCTGGAGATTTGGAACCAGAGCAGGAGTTAAGCTGCATCAATTGTGAAGTTCAGAGAAAAACAGTCAGGATCCAGATTTACAATGAAAACAAGAAAAAGTAATATATTTAGAGAGTTTTGAGCAATAGAGAAAAATAATGAGATAGCATATTACACTGCAACAGATACCAAAGAACAGTATTAATTAACACCTTCCTTAGAAAGATAATTTACCAGCCAAAAAACAGCAGTTACCCTCGCACACCACTGCGATGATACCACTGCATGGATAAGCATATTTCATTCAAAGGGCCAGGTGGAGACAAATTGCAGAGGGTTCCACAAAACTGATAATCTTCCCCCCCCAAAAAACCTGATCACTCACAAACTTTGCCAGTGCTAATATGTGGGTAAGAATGATAGGCAGCTAGCATAAGGATGAGAATTTCAAATGATCCAGTACACTGGAAAAAAAAATAAATTATAAATTAAAATTTAATAAAGGCAAAAAGGAAGTCTTATATGAAGGAAGCAAAAATTAGATAGATGAACACAAAATGGAGAATAAAGTGCTTGTGGGAAAGATCTGAATATCAGTAAGGACCAGCACGCAGTGTTGCTATGAAAAGATAAGTATGATTATGGAATGTGTAAATCTTCAAGCTGAGGAAAATAATTATTCCAGTACCTTACAATAATGAGTACTCAGCTGGAATATTATGTTCTATTTAGCACACCACTTTCAGAAATTCAAAAATGTATTATCAGGGGTCCAGGGCAGTAGAATTAAACTGATCAGAGGTCAATAAATCATGCAATGGAGGGAAAGTTGGGAGAATTAAATTTTTTTTTTCAGAGAAGTTTGAATTTCAGAAGGCTGTTTCAAAGGATGAGAAACTGTTCTCTACACTCATAAGCAAGAGCACAAGGCATAATTACTTTGACCTGAAGCAAAAGGGATTTTGCTTCCTAATTAGGAAAAGATTCTAACTAAAAGGAGAGTTAAAGGTTGCATGAGTATACCAAAAGAGTTTTGTATCTTCTCCATCCATGGTGGTCTTTAATATAAGATCTATATAAATAAATATATATATATATATATATAAATATAAACACCTATCAAGGATAATCAAGATGTCCCCGATACTGCTCCTAGGAAGGAAGAGTAAAAACATCATAGATCCCCATCTAGCACCTACTGGTATAATTTCTAAAAGGTGTAATCATGACACCATTACAATGCTTGCAGGAAAACCCTGAAGAGGAGGCATACACCAGTGGGTGGTGTAACAGCTCTTTTCCATTTTTACTCACTGTTATTTTCAAATTTGTTTTATTGAGCTTGTTTGGCATTCTTAAGGATGACTAGTAGATTCACACATGAATTTAGTGAAGCAAATGACTATAAGTGCACAGAGAAACAGTATCATTCTGTATCAGAGTGGGCTAAATTATTTAAAAAATAGTAATCCTTCCATAGGAAGGAAGGGGTTCTCTCACAAAGCACATGAACACATGGGAAAAAGCAAAGAGATCTCTTTCACAATTTCAGTGCAGCTAAGTAATGCAGTCCACATGCACCTCTTTTCCTTGAAAATCCTACAATGACCTCAGAAAGGATAAATTGCAACAACCAGTGATAGAAGACCTATAGTGTGGTGGTGGCTGTAAAAGTGAGCAGAATTAAAAAAAAAAAAATAAAACAACAAAACAATAAAATTCTGGTGTGCATACAATTGAGTTTGTTATCCTTATTGACATAATTTTAGGAAGTCACTTGCATGCATCTTCTAAAAGATAAGCTAAATGACTTGCATTTAAATGGAAGAAGAATTCTCTGCACAGGGCTCCCTGCAGTCGCTGGGCTGCTGGAAATGTTATGGCTACAGCAAATTGTCCTTCTGTGGACTGTAATGAAGCTGTGTCACGTAACAGTTGCTGAGACTCTGACATTAGAGCTTACTAAAGATATAATGCCTTTTGACTTAATGTGATTTCTATTTACAGCCATTTATCTTTACATACAATCTAAAATACAAGCATTTATCTATGTAGGTTTTATAAATCAAGTCACTTCATATTCCTACTGGGCTCCCTTAATACTTTTGCCAAGATCCAATAAAGAATTAAATGGGTCAAAGAATAAAAAGAAGTGATGCAAAACTTCTCACATAGATCTCTGGAATCTGAAACCAAATGCCAGTTCCAATACTTGTAAAATGCCACAGGGTGTGGCAGCAAAGGTGAGTGACCTCAGAACAAAGCACAGCACCCTAATACTTTCATTTTTTAAGATTCAGGTCTTTGCTGGCAGAACATCTGAAAACATATTCAACTGAGCATTACTTTTAAATAGATGTCCACTTTGGAAAGACTATCAGGAGAATTAGGAGTTCAAAGCAATCCTTCACAGCAGGAGAAAAACTCTAAGCCCCAGTTACTGTCAGTATACATACATTAGGACAGTGTATGGAAGTTAACTACACTATAAATTTAAATGTCTGGCTTTGTAACATGGAACTCACCTGTTGTGGGGTATGCAGAAGTAATTTTGCAGTTTTTAGTATTTCTTCAATATTTTATAATAGAGCAATTTAATTTTGGGGATAACCTAAAACTACACAGAGAAAAGGCAGTCTGAAATCTTAACGCTGAGTCAAGCTTTAGCTGATTCAAGAAAAGGGATAGATAGAAAAGGAACTACACATACTAATGGCCCAATTCAATGCCATTTTGAAAACTGTACATTGCAAGAGGGAGAACATTACTCACTCACTGGTTTTTTTTGTTTTTTAGGGGGAAAACAAGCTAGAAATCCAAACTTCATTGCCTGAAATCTTTCTTGGATGGATTAATTTTAAAATTAGAAATGTCTTGTATGACATTCAGCAATTTGAAATTTAGTTTCTCACTTGGGAAAAGAAATTCTTTGACATGTCAAAGAGTATTATACACAGGTAAATATAATGGTAATTGATAAACAGTGCAATTTTCAGCAGCAGCATGTCTTAGAAAGTAATATGAGTTACAAAAAGAAGTAAAACAAAAAACAAGCAAACAAACAAAAAACTCTAAACAAAACAAACAAAAACCCCCAACCCAAAAATCCTTTTTCCCTCTCCAGAGAATCAGTTTTCATATAAAAAATCACAGAGACGTAGAGAATATAAAGTTAGAAAGGAAGACTAAGATCATTGACAGCAGTATCTTGGAGCATTGGTTGTATCCTTATTTCTGAAAAAAAATATTTATGGATCTTTAAGAATTAAGCTGTCTGAAGCTAAGACTGTTTATTCAGCATCTAGTACAAGGGGAATTTTCTTGGGAACTTTGAATCATTCTCTAGAGACACCATTAATTAAATAGGAATGAGGTAGGGCAATTTTGTGCATACCTTCATTTCTTAGAAAAAAACTAATCTACTGAAGCTGCTTGCCCTGTATCTTACAACTAAGAGTATTAGCAAATATCGTGATGGGGGTTAGGGTATTTTCCAGGCTCAGGGTCTTGGATCATAGACATTTTCTTTTTCAGAAGCTGAGGCTACAGAAATGCTTGACACTGTGCAAATGTATAACAAGTTCCTCACAGACATACCTTGCCCTTTTGATAAAAATCCTGCTGAAATCAATGAATGTGCTCTCAGTAACTTCCACAGAAAAATCTACAGTCTCAACTAAATAGGTGGTAAGGGAAAAGAGCAAGCAAAATCTCTTTCAAGTAGCAGGGGAAAGAGGCACATTCTGTACACCACCAGAATATCTCTGGCTCCGTGACAATATCCTATGGGAGCACTTAAATGTATCTGAAGATAAAGTAACTTTTGCTGACCATCGTCATTTTCTGCCTAGAAGCCAGTTCCTGCTCAGCATCTAAGCAGTCACACATACGTCTTCCTCAGAAACAATACTCATCACCTAAAATGGTACCCCTGCATGTTAATATCCAAACAGAAGCAATTCTTCACAGCTGCTTGCCAAGACTACCCCTATTTCAATCCATGTTTTAGTCCTAACAAAACAGTTGGCTATGTCCCTTGAATAGGCAAGCACAGATGTCTTAGAGGCAGAAGAGTTTTCAGGAGGTGGGTCAGTCATCTTCTCTTCTCCTATCAAAATCCATTGCTTCAGATACCAGAAGGGACAATACATCAGAAAGAGCAGACTAACAAAGTTGCAGGGAAACATTTATTGCCCTATTATTGTCTCACTCTAGGTAGCTCCAGGCAGTCATGTTGCCACCTGCACCCTGACCCTATTCAAGGCCTTTCAAGAGTGTACAAAACAAATGGGTGCAAAATGAATTATTTTTCAGAGCTCAAGTGTCTTATCTCACCCTCAAAATTGCTGTGCAAAATGCCACGATGGACATTCTGATCTGTTGGCAGCTGAGCTGCCATTATTACTCTCTGCCTGATTTTAGTATTCTGAAAGTTATATACCTTACTGAAGTTATCTATGGTCCCTCTACCATAAAGAACAACACAGAAATGTCTCCAGGTGGGAATCCATCCCTTCTTCCTTAGTCCCACTGTAGCACGGAAAGAAGTGCCACTAGCAGATGTTTACTGTAGAGAAACCTTAGCCAGACCTTGTAGATTAGAAGGCGAATTTATAAGTAGACTTTGAAGCCTAACTGGCAGCAATCCCCTCTCCAGTAGTAAACTGGAATACCTCACTGGACTGAATAAATTTCACTTGTGAAGCTTCCCACTACAAAAAGCAGACACCATCAAAACTGTGTTAGGAAAGTCTTGGTGCCTACTAAGTAGCTCTTATTCATTTTCTTTGACATTAGCAAGGGCTCTTACAGCACACAGATCTCTTTGGCTATTGTTAGGAAAAATGTCAGTCCTCTAGCCTGTGATTAGAAAGCTTTCAAGCTAAAGGTATTATTTCCTTCTTTCCATTATGTGTGTGAGACAGAACTAACAAGTTGGCAGAAATGAGATGGAAAGGAGTTCTGAAAACAAAACAGAGTAATAATGGGATTTTTTTTACCATCACTCCAAAGACCAATAGTAACCAC
>JAWWES010000041.1:59543049-59569698 GCA_035583135.1 Lophotriccus pileatus
CAAAAGAGACGCTGTAAAAGTATCACATAGGGTTCTAGTCTGTGATTGCTGGCTTATGTAGATTTCTATGTCATATTTGCTCAGTGAACAAATAAAAAGTCAATCTGGGTGTCTATGAGACCTGCAAACCCAGCCTCATGTCTAAAATCTCCTATGAAAAAAGTGCAGTGACTAAGACATAGCTGACAATTTCGCTGACGACGCACATATCAGAACAGAACTCAGCTCACTCTTTCAGATTATAATAGCTCTGCATTGCTAACAATAGAAAATCTTGGTTTGGTTAGTAAACTAAGCAGAAATCTTCAAGGGTACATACATAATGTTGATCAAGAAGTGGGTTTTTCACACTTTAGGCTGAATCTACATTAACTGTAGTAATCCAACTTGTAAATAGGTTCTATTTATCCAATAAAATATTGAAGAAAAAATTTTGATCTATGGATTTAGTTGTTTGGTGCTTTTTGGTTTTGTTTGGTTTGGGTTTTTTTGCCTTTATTTATTTATTTATTGTTGTTTGGTTTGGTTTTACTTATTTAGTTGTTGTTTGCTTTCTTTTTCTCTCTCTCTTTTTTTTTTTTTTTTTTTTTTTTTTGGTTGGTTTGGTTTTGTTTTCCTGAAAATGATAATAATCCACTAGGCAAAAAAAGGTTGAAAAACTAAAAGCCTCTGTAAATCAGATGCAAAATCTAGTATTGTCAGTTCCTGTAATTCTAACATAAGTCATATACTTGTTATTTTCTTTTTTTTTTATTTTCCACCCTTAAAAGTCCAGTTCTGTGAATCAGGTTATGATAGCAATTAATATTTTGAAAGAAAGTAAGTTCCCAGTCCTCATTTTGCTCTATCAAAACATTCCAAAATCTGGACAGAATTGAAACAACCGAAATGTTTTATTTTAATAGATGCTTAGTGAAGAATGATCTTCAGTAAGTCTTATCTGGGGAGATTCACGGGGTTGAGATGAGGCTGACTCCATATCTGATGTTTGTAGGAAGGAATCACAAAGGAGCCATTTAATGCCTGATGAAACCTTAGCAATGTGTGAAGGTTTCTGTGTTTCTGTCTAGTGTCCTGTTTATGAAGTGGCTTGTGCTACTAGTGAGGAGGGACAGCAACCCTTACTGTACTGATGGTGGCATAACTTAAAACCTATACTCTATTAGCTTTCGTGCTAGGAGATGAGAATTCCTTCACTTGTCTCTGCTCCTTTTTCTTTCCATGTGTGAATGACGGAAGGGGGGGAAGGGAAAATGCAATTTCTACCTTATATTAAGATGCATTATGCTGAAGAGATGCAGAAGCAGCCTCCTTGCCATGTTAAACTGGATTAGTCTGATGATCAGTTTTGCAGCCTGTTGTACCCCAGTTTAAACAGTTGCTCCATTGTTTACCCAGCCACACCAGAATGGAAAGGCTAGATTTGTAACTCCTATGAAATCAGCAGGTTGAAAAGGGCAACTTGATTAGCCAGTTTTCACTACGCTTTACACTTTGCAAACTGAACACACCAGCTGGAACTACTTAAGACTGCTAACAAATATCCATATGCCATGAAATTTCATAAACAATATAAACAGTTGTTTGGTTTTTTTTTTCACTCTGGTTGAAAATGTAATCGACTTTTTAAGCATGTTTGCATTTTTAGAAGACTTCCAATGAGACAGAGAGCAACTGAAGTCAAAGCTACAGCTATAACATGTGAATAAGCAGCTGTCATAGTGTATTGTAATTCAGTACCAATCACAGTCTAAAAATAAAAGCCATAAATATAGGCAGAAAAGCCCTAAACCCATAAAAGTTAGTGCAGAGTTTCTTAAAGGAACCTGAGGGAGTAGGAATATATATATATATATTTTTTAAGAAGACAAGGGAAAAACAGGGACAGTGATTACACCCTACTCGCTGCAGCCTCAGCCCCTCAGCCTCAACAAGGTCCCACTCAGCTCTGGGAGTTGTTTGAGGACAATGAAAGATACATTACTGCATGAACATTGTTTCAAAAAACAGCAGTGATCTGCTCGAGTACAATCTGCTCACACAGCCAAAATTTAGCAGTCTACACCTCAAAGCCCATTTGAATAAGAGGAAGCATTCATTTATTCCTGATTAAATCTATTTTTGCTTAGTAACAGAGATTCAATGACTCCTATCCACTTTGGAATCCAGCAAGTTTCTTCTATGACATTAGATAACCAGTAAAAAAAAAAAAAAAAGACACCCCATGTGCTTTCTTGCTCTCTGTCTGCTGCTGGCAAGTGGCACTAGTGCAAATTGCCTTGGAGAGGGCTATTACCTGTGTTTCAGCTCAGCAGTATGCTAATAGAGCACTTGAAAGTAATACACTGCGTCCACTCTCCCTGGTTATCAGTTCCCCCTTTTCCCCTATCTCCCAATCATTACTGAGACATTTAAGGGCTCAAGTAAAAGAATGAAACAAATAACCACTCAGCTATGGGTCCCATATAAGTTCATAACACAGGAAACAGCCCTGGCAAAACAGAGAGCAAGGAAGCTTGTAACTCCATGTGACTCACAGACACATCACAACCAGTGCTGCATAATACAGGTGCATTGTTTGTCTCCAATATTCATTTTATCCCCCAAATAATTCTTTCACTGTCTTTGTTTCTCTCTTTTTCTTATTTTTTTGTTTTCCCAAAAAAGGAAAAGAGAAAAGCCTTATGGAAAGCAAAAGAGCTCTCTGAAAATGCTGTCACTTTTAGATTGCTCATCAGTGGCGGCCCAGATATTTTTAAATCACGGTTCAATGCAGCATGCATAAGGATGCATCCTGCTTTATAGAGTTCTTGCTCATGTCTATTCTCTTCCAACCCTCAAATAGAAATCCTGTATAGTAAATAGAAAATGTAGATAAGTCCAATAAGCGATTGCTTGAGATTTACCACTGACAATTCCTAAGAGAAAAAATTCCTGATTTGCAATGATTCATTGTCAGTCTCCTTGAAGAGCCTTAGAGCTCTCAGGTGAAATGAGTGACCCAATAGCCACAAGGTATTCAACCTGAGCAGCTTCTTCTGCTCAACAGTAATTCCTCTCTTCCAGAATGACAAGACTTTCCTTTACCCAAGTGAACAATGGAGAATTCAATGTTGAATTACAGCAATGCAAATAAATACTTACTATCATGCAGAAGACATGATCCTCTATAGGTATGTCTACACTTCCAGGTGTAAAGAGGGCTCAAAAGTGGATATAAGGGTGCCTTTTCCCATAACCTCAAATCTTTCCATCCACACTGGTATTTACACCTCGAATGTCCCCATTATACTGGGAAAAAGCTGTACCTCACATATCTGTTAATGCAGTTGGAGATTAATACACTCTGCCCTGCCACAGCTCACTCTGTCTGTAACACTTAGACAAGAGTTTGGGTTCATGCAGAGTCTGGGAATGGGCTCTGCTCTCTCAGCAAAATCATAAATAACCTGAATTCAGAACTATTAACACCACTGTAGGTATTCACTGTGGATGGAAGGCATTCTTCCACGTGTTTCAGAATGGGCTCATACCCATAAATTTTTGACAGTGTAGGCATACCCTTTCAGAACATGCCTGATTGCTTTAGATAGCTATCCACTTACTATTTTAATAGTTTCACAGAGAAAATTGTCTGCCCATTCACCTCTCCCTCTGAAAAAGAATGGAAACTTGCAGCATTCACAGCAAGATGTAAGAAAATCCACTGCAGACACGTGCATGCACATGCACCCAGGTGGCAACAACCTGGAAATCTCCTTAGCTGTGTATCAGTACTGACTGTGCTTTAGTCCCCAACAGAGAGATGGTTTGCTCCGTCTCGTCAGTTGTGGAAGGTTTTGGGTTTTCTCCATGGGTAATTTCCTCCAAAGTGAGTGCAAACAGTGCAGTCAGAAGAGCTCCAGAGGCAGACAGGGAAAATAACCTGGTAGCTGAGAAGAGTTTATTGACTTCCGCTGCGTATGAACAGCTCAACAGCATGGAGTCCTCCAGGTTGGTGTATCTCTATAACCTTGACCCACCTGGAGATCCATGGTGTCGAACCATGAACTTATGAAGACAGCACTGCTTCCAGTGTTCCTCTTCATCCTCAGTGCGTCGAGCAGTGAATTGCTGAATCCTTTACCATTTCTTCTATGACACACAAGTTCCTTTGTTTCTTTTACTGCCCCTTTTCCACCATTGCACAGTTTAATACACATGGACAAGAGGTCACACGTACCTTTCCCTTCAGTGTTTAACAAATGGCAGTCACTCTATGCCTTCTATACTCAGTACCTTCTGTATCAACTGAAGTATCAAGGTGGAGACCCCATCAGGTATTACAAAATCTGTGGTTCTTTTCACCTCTTAACCATCTCTGAATAAGTTTGTTGGGAAGCTGCTCTGTTTTGCAGCGAGGGTGAAGAGAGTGAGAGATCACGTGAGAAAGGTATTCCGGTTGGCCAAGAAACATTTATAAAAGAAGGAGGCTCCTCAGTATTTCTCAAAGACAGTCAGAATCTGAATTTTCTCAAAGACAGTCAGAATCCAGATAGTCATTCCAGCCTCAAATCACATGCTTATGTTTAAAGAACAGAAGATACTAAGACAGCATCATGGTGATCTTATACAATTTTCTACCACTGCCAAATAAGCAAGCACAATGTCATAAACTGTTCTTTAGTTCCACTGACTATGTTTTTCACTTTGGTGTCCCTAATAAGAGCTCTCTTACAAACTATGGCTATTATTTTCAAGCTTTCTGGCCTGCCTATTGTTCTCCTACAGTTTGGTTTTGATGTATAAATAATAAATGGTCAGCATGATGCTTATAGGAGCTTTAGGAAAAAGTATTAAGAAATCCTCTTTTTTTGAAGGTTTAGATAAATTAATTTTGCTTAAAGAGCAAATTTCAGCTGGCTCCTTGACATTAATTAGCCTAGCTTTATAAAACCCCTGCAAGGTATCATATGAATTTTACAACACACTATGCATTTTGCAGATAGGTATGCTGAGGTCCGCAGAAAGACTAAATGCCACATTACTATTTTATGCAAAAAGCTGACCAATATGGTGATTAAATTGTGTGGTGATATACTTTCAGCAAGAAACTTTAGCTTGCTTCACTGGGGAGGGATAGCAGGACGTTTTGAACAAATAGGCATCTTTTTTGGAACTCATCTCCCCTACTGATTTGAAGCCTAGGCTTTTTAATTGTTCAGTGCCCATGCAAAAGCAATCTTTTTATGCCGTGCTTGTATTTTTTATTATTTCTAATTATTTAATTAATTCTTTTAATGAGTGAAAGATAATGTAAAAAAAAGGAAAAAAAGGGAAAAAATCCCTTCAAGAGATAATTGCTGGAGATTTTATACCTTGTTCGTATCTTCTGAGGTTATGGATGCATTAATAGAGAGGAAAAGCTTGGGAGGTAGACTTAGGATAAATTGTGCAGTTATACACAAATAAGTGTGCTATACACAGAAAAGGAGGCAGCAGAAAACCTTGAGACTTGAAAGTTGGCGGGTAGGTTTGCCATTCATTTTTCTGTCTCCAAAATCATCTTTTTTATTATTTTTAGGGGGAAGAGGATGTAATTATTCACTACTGATATACAATGACAATATACAACATTTACTGGTGGTTAGAGAAGATATAGAGACAAGACTCATGTGCCCCACCACATGGGGAAGAAGCACACACAGCCACTGTACTCTCTAAAAGCCTGAATAACTCAGGAAAAGCTTAAGAAGAGACCTTGCACCCATTTAGGCTTCTGTTCAACAGCACAATAAAAGCTACTCTCTAGTCTCCTCTTTTTCTAGAACTATAAAAAGGAAATTATAATTACAAGAAAGCAGGATCTAACATTTAGCGTTGATATATACGATACATGTTTCTAAAAACATAGAAAATATGCCAGTGACAATTCAGTTTTGAAAATGACACTGTATCAAGAAAGTAGTACTTAAGGCAAAGAAATCAGTGCTTCATCTTGCATTTCATCCCTATAAAGATGTCCCACATAGTTCTCTTTAAATTATTTGAGTTAGAGAAATTTCTGGTTTCTACAATGGGTGTGTTTGATGTTTGTTTTCTTCTGCAATGTATTAGAATGATTATTTGCCCAGAGATAAAATACATGTGCTAGAGCTGAGGGGTTTTAGGGTTGTGCATCTGTTCTTGCTACTTACTCTTTATTTGAAATTACAAGGCTGTTTACGCCTTTAACTTTAGTAACAGCAGAGATGCTTATGATGTCACGGCAGGGACAAACAAGGAATATAAGCAGAAAGAACAAACAAACTCTTCTACTTTGCTTCATGCCTTTTCCAATAGTCCTTTCAAGCAAACATATGCACACTAATTCAAATTTTGCTGACAACATATACTCAGTTTATGATGAATAGTACATTACTTCCTGAGTTCCTGTATGGAAATACATGGGATTCCTACTTAGTAAGACATTATTCTTCAAATAGCCCAGTTGGAATATGTGAAATGCTTTTGAGTAAACCCAGAGAAATGTGCAAGACTAATAGGAAAACTAGCTCTTCTCAGAATGAAATAATCTCTCAGTATCTGACTGTGAGAAAAAAATAAATGACACAGTATCTGATAGATAACTAAATTACAAGACTGTGTTTCTGCAAGTTTTCTACAACACATCAACAGCCCTTTGATCATTTTACTGTGAAATGGCAATGTGGATTTATTGTTCCCTGTTCCATTTCCAACAAACATGAATCTGAATAAAGTTTTACTAAAGCAATTTGCGTGAGAAGCTCTTTAGAGAATAGGAATGAGGAGCTGCTAAAAGGTACCAGGGAAGGTGAAAGACACGTGAAATTTTCAGTCCTACCTTCCAGTGCTCTTTTCATTCTCACCTCTCCTATCTCCTTCACTGTAAACCTATACTTCAAATATGCTGCAGTGATGACTGACAGCAGTGATATCAACGTACTCTGGAGAGATAATTGATGTTGCATTCAGTTAGTCTCCCTTATGATATTATCACTATAACAGCAAATTCCAGTGCACCATGGAAGAAAGTTTCTTAAGGGCTTCCTGGCTGTCAACAACAGATAAATGTGCCAATAAAAAGTTTGAAATGTTCTTTCTTGGCTCAGAAAATATTTAAGTTTTGTTCCTGCTGGTGTTAAACCTCTGGGCTAGCGATCTGCTCCAAGATTGCTTTAACATGCCTGATTATACTTAGTACCTGCTCATTGAATGGCCACTGTCCATCTCCAGTATCAAACAGAATTTGATTCTATGGAGAAGGGGACAAAGCCCTTTTGCAGAACTCAAAAGATAACCTATGTGACTTCCTCTGCCCTCAGCAGACAAAGAGGAGTTTCAAGAGAGTCTATTCCATCCAAAAGCTGTGAGTTCTGTTAGAGGTTTTTGGTTTGGAGTAGAGAGTTCAGACTTATCATTATAATGCTACAAAATATTATCTTCTGTAAAATATTAAATCTCAGCTGTAGGTTATTGCAAAGTCTTTCAGTGATTGATTTGAAGTTATGTGAAAGACATTCCTCAAAGTAGATTTTCTTTTATTCCTCACTTTTTCCTGTAAACGGTTCTGGTTTGAGGCCTTTCTCTTTTAACATTACAAAGGCTGGATAAAACTACCTCTAGAGACCACTTGTATCACCAGCAGTAAATTACCAGCAATTGTGCTCTTCTCTCAAATGATAATGAGCTGGATTAAAGCAGATAGAGAATTGCTACCCTAATACAACTTGGTAATTAAATTCCAATATGTAAAATTCTATCTGGTATTGCAATGGGATACCATACTCTATTTCTTACCCTTTGATAATGTGTAATTCTGCTAAATACTCCAGACCAGCTGGCATGTTTCAACCCAGAAGTGTACTGATTATGATGCAGTGGAGAGTTTTCAGTTGAATCAGTTGGTAATATATTTTATTACTCCCTTAAGGTGATAGGTAACATGAAAATACAACCATTTCCAGTAGCATTTGACTATGGAGAATCTAGCATGATTTTTGGAAGTGCTGAGTTCTAACAGCTCCAGCTGAAGGCTATGAAAGCAAAGAGATTCTCAAACTCTCAGTAAATCAACCTCATGGGCTTCCCTTAAATGTTACTGAAGACTTTCCTGTAATTATTGCTAGTAACATGTGGGAATGCAACAGAGACAAGATGAAAGCTCTGGATAGTAATTTTTATAATCATCATAGAAATAAAAGTTCCAGGGTAGAAGTTATGCCTGTAAGATGAAAGTCAAATCAAGGCTTTTTCTGCCTATGTAAAGTTACTAGTCCAAGGGGAATGTCAGAGAAATCGATTAGTTTTTATTTAAAATTTTCACAAGGGTGGAATTTTGTCTGAGTGAATTTGACTCAAAATTTTCACTAATTTCTACGATGAACTTGATCAAGACAAGTACTTATTTTGTAAAGATACAGTCTTGTGACAAGATTTTAAAAATCTCATATTTCTTAAGAGCTGTGCAGGAGGTGTGTCTGTGTTAGTTCATTTTAATTTGGAGTAAGATATTGTCTAATACTAACTGTCCACAAAGGTGTAAGATGAAATTTTCTGGCAACCAGGAGAGAAGAAAGATCTACTTTGACCCCCAAAGGAAAAATGATTTCTCCCATGCCAACTGTTTTTGACCTGAGATTTCTACTTAATGGGCAGAATTAATTTGATGTGAAATCTGTATTGTGTACTATTGAACTAATGAATAGTTACTGATGGATATTGTGTCTGGAGGGCATTTCACTCTGCTGAGTCATATAGTTTTTGCAGTATGTCAAAAATGAAATTATTCTTCTAAGGGCCAGAATTTTTCTGAAGACAAATAAAAACCAACATGCATCTATAATCTTTTTAGGGGACAACACAATCCGTCATTTCAGACATGATTTTGCCATTATCCAATATCTTAGCAACTGACCATGCAAACTGCCTGTCCCCAAATACTGCCACAAGACCTCTTCTATAAAGGAGTTATAATTGATGATGAAATGATGAATGGTTTACTATAATTGCTTTAATTGTCTTATAAAACCAAGCAGCTATCTGACAAGTATAGGAGGTGATTGTCCTGCTCTGCCCCACACTGGTGCAACCTCACCTCGAGTGCTGTGTGCAGTTTTGGGTGCCACAATATGAGAAGGATATAAAGCTGTTATAGAGTGTCCAAGGAATGGTTGTGAAGATGGTGAACATTCTGGAGGGGAAGCCACATGAGGAACAGCTGAGGGCTCTTGGACTATTCAACCTGGAGAAGAGGAGACTGAGGGGAGACCTCACTGCAGTTACAACTTCCTCGTGAGGGGAAGAGGAGGGGCAGGCCTGAAGTTCTGTGCAGGGAGTTTTAGGTTGGATGTTAGGAAAAGGCTCTTCCCCAAGGAAGTGGTCACAGCACTAAGTCTGACAGAGTTCAAGAAATGCTTGGACAGTGCTCTCAGGCACGTGGTGTAGTTCTTGGGGCTGTCCTGTACAGGGCCAAGAGCAGTACAGTGACCCTTGTAGGTCTCCTCCAACTTGGGATATTCTGTGATTCTACAATTCTATGATAACACTGTGGCAGAAACCAAGAGAAAACACAAGTCTGAAATAATTTCATCCACTCTGGCAGATGTAATTAAAGACATCATCATTGGGAAACATCAACAGATGTATCCATAAAAAGATAGAAGAGAATTTGAATCCTGAAGAGTTTTACATAGGACAGTGTTCTAAAAGATAACCATCCTTATAGTTATCCACAGGAAAATCAGAGGCTTCAGGGAAATTTGCTAGAAAAATAGGAGACTACCTTTTTTCACCTAAGATACAATCCTATCCCAGTCCATGGGTGGTCATTCCCTTCCTGATTTTAAATCAGACAACTCTTTGAAACAGCTTCCTACCAGCTGTACCATCATATATTGAAAACAAATAGCCTGCTGAGGATTGGCTACAATACCTTGCCTCTTTGATGAGTTTAGCCTCTGCTGTGAGAAACATGGGATGTTTAATCTTGATCAAACGGAACAAGGAACACCTTGATGTCCCCGGTATTTTTGAGAGAGATTATCTTTCACATTCAGATTTTTAACTCCTTTGCAGCTCACTCCTCCATGTGCTATTCCTTTGCTTAATGCTGAAGAACGAGACACCTAAGTACTGAAAAATCTCAAGCACATCACAAGCCATTTTCAGCACCAAAAGACTGAACTTCAAGATACTCACATGGTGTTTTAACAAATTGCACTCTATCTATTAAACTATTAAAAAAAATTAGCCTGGCAGAAGTTTAACAGTGCTGTTATAGAAATAATGTGTTTCATAACTGTGTTTTAGGTAGGGCATAATCTTTACAAGTAGAGGACAACCTTTCACAGAAAAAATTCTGTGTTGTTCTACGGTATCAGAACAACCAGGATTTTCGCAAGGGTTCTGATCTATTAAGAATTGAGCACAACCTTTTATAGAAAGAAATATAGAACCTGCCTGAAAAGTGAGTGGCTTTAACAAGGCTTTGGAGTTTTGCTTCTTATGCTACTTTTGGTGTTTGTTTGTTCGCTTGTTTGTGTATCTGGGCAAAACTCGTGATGCCAAAACCAAATTGGTACGAGTGAGAAAAATGTAAGAGAGCACATCTCACTCTCTTGTGTCCCAGCCTTGTAATGCCAAGCTCAGGAAATTAGGTTAATTTTCAGGGAGATGTACTGCTTTGCCAATGTCTGAAAGCTCCTAAATTCTATAAGTCTGTTACACATCATTCATGACAGACTGTAAAGAGTAGCAGCATCTGCTAAAGCAGAGAGAACAATCCAAGGGGCAGCAGCACTACTCAGGAAAACTCAAATGCTGCTTGCTATACAATGCATTAAATTAAAAGTGGATATATAGAGTATGATGATCTCTTTTCTTTTTAGTGATGCTGATAAGACCAAACAAAAAAATAGACATTTATCTAAAGGGAAATTGGGTCTTTCAAAATAGAAATATCTTCAGCAGGATGTTCTCATTTAGAGATGGTTTTATTTGGAGACTTACTTGGAAATCCAACTTTGATTTGGTCTGGGTTTTTTTGGTTTCCCTAATTCATAATATTTTTTTCTAAAAGCTAAAGGGAAAAGACAGGCAGGCAGAGAAATCTTGTAGTAAAAGGATAAATTCATTAAAATGAAGAAAACAAAATTATATTAAAAAGCTGTGATGTGTTGCAAGACAAAAAGAAAGAAAAACACCAACAACAGAACAAAACCCTGGAAGATGAGTGATTTATTATTTTTTTCTTACAGAAAATGATGATTGTTCTTCCTACCAGTTGAAAGATTGTTTTAGAAGAATGGATTTTTCCCAGTTAAATGGATGGAAATCTGATTTACTCTCTGACTACTGAAGCTCCCAAGGAAAATGGGATATTTTTAAAACAGGCTGCTGTGCATATCAGAGGTAACTGGGTAGAACAGCCTGGTAAAGTAAACAGTATCAGGGAGAAATTTTGAATGCAACTGAGCTCAGTGTGTACCAACACAAAAACCAGAACAGATGTTCACCGCTCCTGATACTTTCATGTTAGTTCTTAGAAGAATTTCACTGCACAGAGTTAGTTAAGCAATACCATGAAACATTTTGCATCTTGTCAGAAAGCAGGTAATGGACAATAAGGATCCTCATGGTAATATTCTGGAACAAAGACTCTTCAAAGGTAGTTTGGTTAGCTTTGTTTTTGTAGGGCTTTTCTGCTATCCCAGGCTTTAAGTGATTTTCTACACTTTTTGCTTTAATACAAGCAGAATAACATGTCACATTGAAGTGTTATTTACCAGCTGCCTGGTAATTTCCCAACATACCAAAAAGCTATTTTCCTCAGTAGAAGCCTTTCTGTAAAACTATGTAGGTTTCCATATCGCCCACGAACTTCAGTTATCTTGTGCACTATTTTCCTTCTCTAATCAAAAGACCCAACTACTTCCTAAATAGTTTCAGGGTAAAATGTAAGACTTGTTCCCACTGTTACTGGATAAAAGGATGCTAGCTGTAAGCAGCCATGAATGACAAAAAGACTTTTATTCAAACATTAGCATTAACAAGGAAAAGTTGCCTTCTGAAGAATGCTACTGAGTGAACAGCAAGGGGGGCTTTAAGATTAAGTTTTTTACTTCTTCCAAGCCTTTTAGGAGCTTCTTCAGTAACACTTCAAGAAAATTCACACAGATATGTAGAACAAAAATGAGAAGAGAAAAGGAGAAAGAAAAAAGAAAAAGCAGCTAGGGTTTCTTTGTGCATTTCTTGTTTGTTTTGGTTTTAAATCTGCCTATAAATACAAAGCAAAATGATCTTCTACTGTAGAAAAAAAAAAAAAAAAAGAAAATTACAATTGAAAAGCTATAAAGAATAGAACTGTGTTCTCTTTTATTTCCAGAACAGCCTGTGCTTTGAGAATTATTTCTCTCCCATCTTTGCAGCTGAAAGATGCTTCTTTTCACCTCAGGGGACTGTGACCAGGATGAAATCACCCCCTGTCAGCTCTGCTGTGGCTCATTCTGAGCAGTCAGGTCACTGATCTAAGCAGGCTAACATAGAGACACTCACAGAGGCAGCATCAGATGGGTTTAATATATCTGGGCAGTTCAGGGAGTCTGGAAATGCTCTGGACTCAAAAGCTCTGCTAAGGTAATATGGCACGACTGAAGCAGATACACGTATGCTCTCAGCTTCTGTTCCAGACACAGGCTGCTCTTCAGGGCTCATTATTAAGTGCTTAATGTAGGAGGCCTTTGAATTCTCTTTGGCCTGCAATTGCCAGTCTCTCTTAATTTAGTATCCATTATATTACTGCAACTGTGGCCACTGCTGACAGTTAACTCTGTGCAGGTGTAAGGGTGGTGGGAGCAGGCAGGAAAAGGTTGTTCTTCTGGTGTTTATCTGATGCCTCTGAAATAATTGCTGTTACTAGTTGCTGACAGTGTGAAGGAGACACTGCTTTTACCCTCTTCTCATATCCAGATATTTTTAAAAGAAATACAAATGGAAGTGCTCTGGCAGTAACTGCCACTGCAGCATGACTTCTGCTGTACAAATGATGGGGTGAGCCTGCTCCAAGCACTGTGAAGGTTAGTAATATCAGTGGGTTTGAGGCTGGACTCTCTTTGCCAGCATCTACCTGTGGATATGATGGAAGGGTAAAGTAAAATGCACCAAGCTGGTGCAGATTTGCTGGCAAGCAAAGTATGAGTAATCCGGGGATAGGTCTGTTTCAGTCACTCTGTCGGGCAGAAGTTGGAATACCAAAACCCTCCATGCTGGTAGAAAAACAAAGGAAAGGCAGAAAATGGAAATTAACTTTGTATTTTCAAGAGAATACTTGAAAAGTAAAATAAAAATCAAGTCCCACACTTGTGAGCCAAATTCTATCTCCTTTACTTGGTTTTAAAATTCCCTCTGTGACACTCAGAGCCTGAAAAGGATTAGAAGATAGCATTGTGCCATCTCATTCACTCTGCAACATTCTCTACAGGTGAACATATATCTATAGAGAATAAGTTATCAAGTGGGAAGGTTAAGAAGAGAAAGCAGAGGCAGGAAAAAGGTGGAAAAATCCCTGTATGTGAATATCAAAACAAGTTCCGGAAAATGAAAAGGAAGGATGGAAAAAAAACATAGACCAGAAATGTAACAGGGAAAAAAAAAAAAAAAAAGAAAGAAAGAAAAAAGAAAAGAGAGAGAAAAGAAAAAAAAAAAAGAGGGAGTAAAGAAAAAAAAGGCAAACTCTAGTAAATTATGTAATATATTCAAACTCTTTTTGAACCCCAGCCAAAAATGTAGTTTATTTTAAAGAAAAATGGGGTGAGGAGGAAAACAGCTGGAGAAAAATGACAGATAAACAGAGTTTAAGAGACAAATCAGAGCTTGGCTCAAAGCAGTGGAGTGTATACATCCCTAATCTTTCTATCTAAAACAACCAGCATAGCTTGCTAACATCATTCATTTCTCAGTCAACTGGTTTGGCTGTGTTTTGCTGGAAGAATACAGTAGTTATTTCAAACTGGCTTCTGAATCCATTCTTTCATCTTTAAACTACATTCTCTCTGGCCAGATATTAGGAAACATTTTGACGTTTTTATTTATTTTACTGTACTTTTTTTCATATGTTAAAAATAAGACAGATATTAGTACTCATTTTAGCTCAGAAGAGAGGGGCATAAATAACTGCTTTGGAATCACACTTTAAAAATTGTGTGAGGTAACTTTTACAGAGGTATACTTTTTTATAGGTATGTATGAGTGATCTCCTCCAGTTCCTACAGCAGTTTTCTTTCAGCTGCAAACAGAAAATAAACTTCAAGACAGAATTATTTCCTAAGAAGCAGACTTGATTGTCCCAGGTTCTCTCCCTTCCATCTGGCTCCTACCTACTATTCCAGAGCCTTTGAAATTGCAGAAGATGTAAACCAACAGTATTATTAACATTAACATAAACCAACAATGTCATGTTCCCCAACCCATGGGGGTGGCTTTGGCTTTTGTCTATCCCAAAAAATGTTGTCTCTGCATTATTCTCTCCAGTTCTATGGTCTGTCCTGTCCATACATTGCCGCTGTTCCTGCAGGACTTTCAACAGGAAAATGTGGAATAAGGGTTACTTTCAAACTCATACTTGCCCACTTTGCTGAAACACACGAACGGTCTCAAAAAAAGTATTTCTATTCCAAGTTAGACATGTATAAGTGTTTTCAAGTTCAGAAAGTGTATTTGTAGCAAATGGATGAAGTCTGTTCTAAGAAATTCTCCTAGGAGCCTATTCACAGAAAAAGAAAAAAAAGAAATTGCATAGGAAGTTGCAAAGCATTCCAAATGTAAATGGATCCAGTCCAATTAAATATGTTCTCTATTCTACTTCAGAAAAATAACAAATTTTTAGGTGACAAACTCATCATTTAGTGGGTTATATTATGGTAGAAACAACTACATGTTTTATAAAATTACCATTATCTCCTAAGGTATATATCTCCTTATTCTCTTCTATTTGCCTCCAATAATTTGATTTGTCATTTTATTTTTTGTTTTTTTTTTTTTTCACATAAACCTTGTACACTGCTGAGCTGGCACTTTGAGTCCTCAAAATAATATAAAGCAAAAAAGTTCAGCAAAGCTTTTAAAATTTTGTTTAAAAATGAAATACATTAGAATTTCATTTCTATGAGCTGTTGAAACCTGAGAAAATGCATTATTTTGAATTGCTAATGAAGCAATTAGTATATTTTTGTTTTTAACCTAGACAGATATTTTTCACTAGAATTTTTAGCTAATAAAAAATTAAATATTTTACCAAGGATACATCTTTAATAAATATATTAAAGCAATAACTTTCTTGAGGTTCTGTATTTTTTGGCATTTATTGCTTTTTAATACAAATAAATGGCAATTATTGGCAGTTTGAGTGGGTTTGTTGGGGTTCTTTTTCAAGCTTCCTCTCCTACTGAGTGCTTTCTTGTTCTTAAACATAGGAAATTACTGTATCTCAGAAGAAATAAACCCTCTCTGCTCTAAAATACTTTCTTTCATTAGAGACAGCAGTAATTCTATAATAAGCATATTAATAAGTAAGTTTGATATATAAAGACATGCTATAATGACTGAAAATGAAAGAATAAGACTTTAAAAAAAAAGACTGAATCTGAAATGGGAAACTCCTGGCAACTGTGGTGTCAGCTCAGAGTCTTAAAAATTAATTAGGGAATGTAAAGAGAAAGGGAAAAAAAAAATCACTAAAATGGTAATACTTCATCCTAAATCTGGACATTCAATAGAAATAAGCATAGTTGAAATCTTACTCCTCAATTCCATGCAGAGAGTGAAAAATATGTCAGGTGAGAAACAGGTTCATGAAGCAAACGATGATTTTTTTTGCTCCCATTGTTGCCATAATATTTCATGGCAACTTAGCCTGGTCTCGTCAGGATATCATCCAGCCAATGACATGGTCAACTAAAGCAGCACTGTGACACTTCATTTAAGTACCAAACTCAAATCATTTTGGTCTCAAACAATCTATTGTAAAATATGGAGTGTCTTCCAAGACTGGCTGTGCAATAAGAACATTATGATTAATGGGACCAGGGGGTAAAACTTCAGCAGTGAAGTTCAGTGCCTCTGCATAACTACTGACCTAACCAATTCGATCATTGCCAGTTTTTACAGTGACCTGATACTGAATAATAGCAGATTTTCTCATGCTTGTACATGTACACTTCCATTCTGCATTTTCTAAAAATAACAATTCCTGTGCCGTGCCATCAGCAGCCTTCCTCCGCACAGTTGCAACACACAGGCGGGAAATCAGAGCTGGATCACTCCCTCACTCTTTGGAGATAGACACTCTTCATGCAATGAGAGCTCCTCATTCCCAGTTAAGGACTCCTGTTCTGCAGTCCTCGCTTTAACAAACCACTGTTACTCATCCAAATCTCCTACTTACATCCGAGGGACCGCTGGTGAGAGTGACGGTTTCAAAACTGTCAGCAGGAGGAAAACACCCACTCTACCTCAGGCTAAGGACAGAGAGGCTGCTTTAAAGAAGGCAGCTGCTCAAAAAGTATAACCTGAAGCACTTTGCTGAGAATAGGGAGGATAAGCCTTCCCACCAGTTCGTGAGCAATACCACAAATGTTGCTCAAGTTACCTCCAAACACAACTTCTGTATAACATGCCCTGGTATACTCTGATGGCTCTGTAAGTAGAAGGCCTAGAAGTTATAGATGTTGCTAATAGAAAGATCAGTTATTGTTTTCCATATAGATCTTAATATAAAAAGAAATTCTTTGTCCTCATTAGAGAGATTAGCTCTTCTTAAAGAGGTTTTTTTCTTTCTTTTATTTTTTTTTCAGGTTTTTTTTCCCCAGGGAAAAATTGTCATGGAGATCTCCTCTCAACAAAATTTCTTAGCAGAGGCAGCATTCAGTCAGCAACCATCTCTACCTCTTTCTGCTCTAGGTGGTTTTTCACTGCTCTCTTGAAGTTGGAACTCCCAATGACATGCTGTTGAAACACTTGGGCTTCAAACTGGTATTATAAAATTGCTGGGAAGAAGTTTTCTCGTTTTGGTTGGTTGGTTGGTTGGTTGTTGTTTTTTTTTTTTAATGGGTAAGTACATTAATGAAAGAAAGCTTTAAAAATTCAGTACTGTAATATTTTGACCACTCATATGATTGATGTCTGAATGCAAAACAGATTAAGGAAGAAGTCTACATTAAGACTGCCCTGCCTGGAAGCCCCACCATGGTTTATCCTGCCTTTTGACCTGTCTGAGTTCATTCCCTCCCAGTCTCACTGCAGCATGGACCTGTCAGAGCTCCTCTGTAGTTCTCAACCTCTCTGCTGCTGCTTTACAATAAAGATACCAAAAGTATAAAATTATATTTTATTTGAAAAATGTGAAAGCCCATAAACATTAAATGTGAGCACAGCAAGGGAGATTTATAAAGTAAGTGGGTAGTTGGCATTTATTTCAGATCTAGCTCTGCATCAGTCAGGAGCTGGAAAATAAAAACAGTTTGTGACAGGCAATAACCTGTTCTGATGGTACAATGGCCCTTGTAATGAAGCTGCAATCACTCTTCTGATCTCCTGCCGTCTTGTTTCTTTCTCTTCCTTCTTGAGGAACTGGCACTTCCAATCTATTCTAATTTTCCTGATTCTAGGCTTTGATTTATATTGCTCTGGCTATTGTACATCCTGTCAGAGGAAGGAGGAGTTAAGGATTTGAGGTGGAGAGGCAGCACAGACATGAGGGTGAGCAAGAACAGAGAATAATACAAGCAATTAGACAATGCTAATGGGTGACGTATTAGCTTGTCTTGCTCTGTAATTATACATAATATTTTTCCTTCAGTCTTGGCTGATGTGAACAAATACCATGCACCATCATCATCCAACAACATCCCCCCTTCCCCCTCCAAACAAATCTCCATGTAAAATGATAGTCCAATAATAAGAGCGTGTGGTGTTTAATTCAGAGTCAGGACATCTGGGTTCTAGTCCCCTTGGCATCCACATTAGACTAGACAGAACCCATTTATTCTTACGGCTGTCTTTGTTTACTCTGATGCATAGAAATGGATTTTTAGAAGCTCTGCTTTGCTATCAAAGTGCAACAAATGAGGAACAGACTCTTCAGAAGTGATGTCTCAAATAGAATTTATCTAACCCTGCCAGTTCTGACATTTGTCTGTCTATTTACAGGTCCCTGGTGCCCTGTGAGTCTCCCATGCTTGTTTTGGTCATTTTTTTATGGGTCTGAGACATTTTTGAAACCTAAGAATTTCCATGTAGGCAGAGATCATTGATGCCCCTACCCAAGAGTACAGTAGTCACATGCTGACATACAGTAATTATTTATATTTCATTCTCTAAGGAAAAATCATGCACTTTGCTCATTAATCAGCCGTCTTTTATTAAGTGGAAGGATATCTCTTTGAACTCTAACTTGGTAATCAATGTAAAACCAGGCACATAAGAACTGATACTACTAGAAATTTTAATCATAGAAAGCATTAACAATTAGTATACCTGAGGGTGGTGTTTATTCCCATGTGACTGAACAATGCTTCTTAAAAATGTGTTACATTGCTTAGCTCAGTAACTGCCTGCAGTCTGCTACCTAACATTTGGAAAACCACTGAGTAAAATATACCTTGCAAACACTTTCAGATGTGCTGCCCTGTATTTTCAGGATGTGTGAACAGGTTGTATGTGTGAGAAAAGAGATGCCAAAAGATGTGGGTGAAAGTACCATGAAAGATATTGCAGTTTTTGCTCAGACTGGATACCATTTCTTTCCTTTAATATTTTGTGCCAGATCTGGGGACCATCAATCACTCTATGTAGCAATTGATGTAGAAAACATTTCTGGGGTGTTAGTTCGATGGTGATGCACTACTCAAAGTGAATAAAAGAGCAGTTGCATCCATCCTATAATGAGCTGAAGAAATAGTAGGTAGTATAAAAAAAAGCAGTGCTAAACTAGCAGAAATGCCATGAGACAGGAATCCCTTTGTCTGTTTTGGAGGTCCAAAATATTCAAGAAAGGGGATGATGGAGCAGCCAGATGCTGAAGAGAAGGAAATCCCAAGACAGAAATTAACTTCTCAGGGAAGCCAGGTCTGTCTTTGGATCACACATTTTCCCTTGGAGCACACACAGCAACCAGTTTGTACTTTGGAGGTGGACTGAACGCTGTGCCATATCCAGGATGGAGGAGATGCAGCATAGTTTCTGTTTTGTGTGGCAGTAGACCTGGTGTATATGCAAGGAAAATGTTCCCAAAGGTAACTTTTAACACTGTCCATTACTGCTCCAAGGACACTCACAGTGTGGACCTGCACTTGACCTGAGTGTCTCTTTAATGGCACTTGTCTTTCCCTTTAAAATGACAAATGGATGATGCAAAATAATGCAAAATTGTAACATATCAACATTATGTTCACAAGTGTTGAACCAAAGTATCCTGCTGCAAGACATCATCAAGGACAAGCTGAGGTATGGAGTCAGCCACCAGTGACTTGCAGTAATTATATAATGTGGGAAAAGAAACAACAAATACAGACCCTGCTAAACAGCCTATGCCTTTGGTTCTGTGTTTTCTCCAAGATATTTCTGATTTGGTACCTGTTCCCTCCACTATGCTGCTCTTGAGCCTTTCTTAGAGCAAAAGGGAACTGTTGTTGTCCACCCTGTTCTACTATCTAGAGCACCTTCAGCTTCTGCTCATAAAAGGTCATTAAATTAGAGGTGGGAAGCTGTGTCACATGAGTTAAGCAAACAGACACATACAAAAAGTACCAAATTCTCAATGCTGAATGTGAAAAGCTTAAAAGAATCCCTTGGCCTTGACATAATCATTGAAACTATTAATCAGACTGTGAAGCTTAGCCAGCACACTTGCAGATGTACAATTCAAAATATAGGGGGGAAATATCCAGTGGACAAATTAATGACAATTAACAGATTGTTCAGCATAGGTCATTTTTTTTTCAGTGATCTGAAAGCAAAAGAGAACATCAGCTGTCTGATGAAACTAGTGACCGATGAGAGTCAGGATTGAGGGAATGTTTGTTATCAGAAAAGTCCATCTTCACACAATCCTCTTTGAGGCTACTGGGAAGCCAAAATTTTTCTCATGTCTTTCAGGTTAATGGCACTCAATCATTTCCAGTCGTTTTTCTGTATAGAAGCCTGCTAATTATGTCCCCATAATAACCATTTGTGTTGGTGTTACACTCCAGCACACTAGCCTGACCGGATGGCTTGCTTGCAAACAAATTTCATCATTATCACCCCGGAGGATGGCACAAGTCTATAATGATGACATGAGCAAGGCTGAGAGGGGAAGGTGGCAGGTGGGAACACAAGAGAAGTGTGTGTTCTTGTCCCACACCTATTCTTTACCTATAGCCTGACAACTTTTTGTGTCCTGCCCTCTCTTCCTTAGACTGAGAGGACACAGATAACAGCCAGACAACCCCCACAGAAGTGACAGACTGCAAACTGATCAAAACAGCGATGCTCCTGCAGTGAATGTGCAAAACCAAAACCAGTACCTCTGTGTGAATGGGGCTGGATAGGTGTCATAACTCTTTGACTCAAAGACCTAATCAGCAGATTAAGTCATTTGGTGACAGATTAGGTTGTTTCTTTTCAAAGAGTGATGGGAAGTGCATGGTGGAAAGGAGTAGGGAGGACAGAATAATAAGAAACTGAACAGAAGAGTTCTCTATTTTCAGTCTACTGGATGTAAACTGAAGAGAAAAATTTCCCTCTCTCTTTTCCCCATCCTTTGCTCCTGTCTCCCATCAACAATGGTTATCAAAGTGCTGCTTTCCATATAATAATAGTAATAATAATAACAATTATTATAATTATAATTATTATTATTATTACTTGTTTTAATAAAAATATCGCTCACTTCAGTTAGGTGTTTAATTAAAGAATTAATAAATTATTATTTTTTTAAAAAGGAAATGTGGAGCAATATTTGCAAAATCTATTCTTTGAAGAAACATGAAGGAAAGAAGTATTTGACTTTCAGATTATTTCTCCAATTAATCGTTTCATTCCTTACTGTGTGGCAGATAGCAGATAATCATCTATGCATAAATAGCCATAAGAGCAACTACATGACACGATCTGCTCTGTTGTGGAGAATGCAGAGTATTTTGCAGAACTTTTTTTTTTTTCTTTTGCCCTTGGAGAGATGTAGGTAGTCATTTCAGCAAGCAGAAAAAAAAAAAAAATAGATATTGTATCAAATCCCAACTATTCACGAGCTGAGCTAGCTATAAAGGGTCTGGTCCCGCACCATTCAGAATGCAGGACTGCAGGACCGAAACCACGGCTGGGATGATGTACATAATTTGCTACAGGAACGCAAATAGCTATGTCATTGTTTTGTAAATTTTCTTGGAGAATGCTTATCTAAGCAAAGAACATCTCTCGTTTTCCTCACTGTTCAATTCAGAGTTTAAGGAACAGTGGGAGAGCGGACAACGTGCAGCCCTGCTCCCTTCTCCCCAGCGAGACATGCCCACCACTTTAAGCAGAGACAGTGATGTTCTCACTTTCTGGCTAAGCAATTCTACCCCCAAAAAGGACTGACATCTTAGTACAGGAGCACTGAGAGGTAACTAGAAACACACCTTGACTCCTACCAGAGCAAAGAGTGCATCTGAGTTCTCTGTGAGATGCAGTCTTGTTTTAGCACCTCTCCTCCTGCTTTCATGCATGTCTCATAAAAACCTATCAAGTCCCAGCTCTTCAAGCCCTGGTATCAGAGAAAACTGCTGCCAGCTGACAAGGACTGGATTAGCCTCCTTCTGAGGCTGCACTTAAAGCACCCAGAGGGGTTCACTGCAGAGCAGCAAGAGGTCTGACACTCAGGATAGGTACTAATCCTCTCATATCATGGCAGGGGAGCATGGGCTGAGCAAGAGACAACAGTCTTTAAAATCCATGAGTCTGTACACACTAGGTGAGACCACGTCCAGGATGCAGTGAAATCAGAATGGACTGTACACAGCCTGAATGCCTCCCACAACCACTTGTGGCTGCTCATCGCAGCAGAGTAGGGAGGGTTAAATCAGGGTAGGGGACAGAGTTGGCATGACAACTGCGGAAGTCTTCTGTGTGGCCTCTACAATAACTAATCATTACACAGTAAAGGGTAATAATTACTTCTTAATGCTGCAGTGCAGGAACTGGCCTCATGGTAGAGCACAGAAGGTTGAAGAGGTGAGGGTGTTTGTCAGTGTAACCAAAATAAGTTTGTGTGATCCCTGTCAAAGAGGTCTTAGTAGACCTCCAAAATAAGCAAATAATTCCTCTATATTTGGTTATTGTCTCTTCTCTATGTGTTCAGCTGCAAAAAATTTCTTCCTTCCTGGCTGTTGTGCCTTCAGTTTTGTTCCTTTGTTTATGAAGCAATAGTGTGCAAAAAATAAAATCTTGATCCGGAGATCTTCTTGTGAAATAAATAAATATTAAAAAAAAAAAAAAAAAAAAAAAAAAAAAAAAAAAAAAAAAAAAAAAAAAAGGAAAAAAGGAAAAAAGAGAGAGCAAGTTCTCCTGGGCTTTCCTCCTTGTTCTTATTGTTGTGTTGCATTAACACCACTGGCCAGAGGGTTAGGAAATAAGCTCAACCCCAGCCTACTCATGTCCTGAAGGAAAGAACTGAAGACCTTTTTGTTTGCTCCATCTACTCAGACTAGAAAAAAAACTTAAATTGAGAGCTTTTCACCTGCTAGGAGATGCAGTCAGAAGTCTCTAATCCTCCCAACTGATTCAAACTGAACATAGCATCTAAAGTGTATCAGAAAATGCAAAGGATGTATTTCTCCTTTGCTGTTCTGCTGTAGGCATTTGTTACACTGTTATCCTTAGCACAGAATCAGTGCATCCTCGACTGGTCTTGTCTGCTGCTCTGCGTGGGGAAACTTGTTTCAACTGTTATTTAAACGGTAGAGAAAAAGAGGGCAAAGGGAGGGCAAGGGGCTGGTTCTCATTCAAGTCGTAGGATCACAGACCCATGGAATGTGCTGATCGCCAGAAGAAAGATCCCCTTTTGAGAGAGGAAGTGACCAGCCAGTCTGTGCTCCAGATAACACAAGGGAAAGGTGATTCAGACAGCCTCCAGTGGGAGTGAGTCTCCAGAAACTGCACCTTTCATCCAAAGCAGCCAGATCCAGCGACTCTCCCTGAACAGCAGCACATTTGATTTCTAGGGTGCCACTATGTCACCTTGTCACATCTTCCCATACTAGGTAAATACTCCTGTCACTGCTCTGTGTGGCTAAGAGCTTTCTCTCTGCAATTTTGCAGCCTGCCTTTCCCTCACAGCTCTGAACCCTCCCATCCAGGCGACTAGGACAATGTTTTCAGAGTGCCTGGAGCAGCGTTTACCCCTCACCCTTCCCATGCTGTTATTCTCATGCTGCTCTCCTTATAACTTTACACCTGCACACCCCAATAGTCTTTCTGTGGGGAGTTCTCCTGGGTAGTGATTGCCACAACTGAATTTTTTTTCCCTAGTTTCACTATCATTTTGGCTATAGCTATCACTTAATGCAAGGGACACGGAGATGTTCATATGTGCACAAGAAACTGGCCATGCAGTCCCTGCCCTGGTCAGTGCTGGCTCAAATCAACACTACGGTAAGCAGTGACAGCCAGCTGAGGGTTCTGTCGTGTTCTGCTGGAAACTGGTTACTGTGGGAAGAATATTATGGGGCAGGAGGACACCCGCTGCTGCAGAGCAGAGGACACCCAGAAGAAATCTGGAAACCCTGGTTGTTTCTCTTCCCAGCTGAGTGGCAGAAAGAGAAGTTTCTTTTTCTCTTCTGTGTCTCTCCTCTTTTTTTATGTTTTTCTGAATTTTTCACAGCTAGAGACAATGTACGCCGTCAGCTATGGACTGCAGTAATAAATCTTCACGTATACGAACCTGCCTCAACATTGCGTGTGCAAACCAGCCATGATGGGAGGGAATTTCTATTACACTAAAATTTATAACAGTATCTTGTATTGGTTTCCATTGTTTATTTGGTTGACATACACATCTCCAAATATGACAAGAAAATTCCCAAATGACTGAAATGGGTTGGGAAAAGTAAAAAACTCAGATCTGGTCATTGTTCATGGGAACTGATAACTAAATTATTAAGCAATCTAGCCAGCCCTTACAAAGCAGGGATATATGTCCCTAAACTTAGCCTCTTTCCCTTACGCTCTTTTTAGAGTAACTTGGAGAATGACAATGAAATATTTGTCAAGAGTAAAACTCCAGCTCACCAGGGCCCGCCATAATGTTATATCACCTCCCTCCAAAATTATCCTCTGGTTTCTAAAACCCACAAACACTGCCTCCAGAAAAAAAACGCATTGCTAATTTGTGTGGTATAGACCTGGCTCTCCTTTGCCTCCAGTATTTTCCAGTCATCTGTATGTACATAAAATAGCTTTGAAGTGTAACCCAAGCAGAGCTGCAGCTTTTTACAGCCTTGTGGGTAGCAAGGAGAGAAATTAAGTTTCAGGTAGCCCATGTTTTCCTTGAGATCTATTTTGCTTTGCTTGTTAAAGATTTTGGCTTGGAGTTAAAAATATAGTACCTAGACTTGGATTTCTAAAGCCATAGATAGGCAAGGACACACACTGACAGCTTGATTTTTAAGCAAGCAAAGCATCCAGAAATCGTTTTTACAGTTATTCAGTAGAAAATATGGGGGGCTCAGCTATTATGACCTTGGAAATGTAATTTTAACACTGCTGTTGTGTGGGTTTCTTAATAAACAGAAAGCTTGTCTTCTGCGGATTTCAAAGTTTCCCAGCTCACCTTTAGGTCCATGCCTTTAAACTGTCATGCAGTTGCAGTGCAGAGCAATCCTGCATAGGTGAATGAATGATGATGTGATTCCTACAGGACCATGATCACAACAGAAGCTCTGACCTAGAGAGCTTTCCAGTGAACCCATGTCCCACCACTTATACACATAAAAGACACCAGCAAAGCAAAGATCATCTTCAGAAAACATCTCCTTCATCATAAGTTCAGTTTTAGTCTTCTATTCTTTAAAGTTTGGGGGTTTTTTTGGCTGGTTGGGTAGGTTTTGGTTTGCTTTGCTTTTTTCCTAAAACTCCTTAGTTTAACGGCTATTATTTAAATCGTGATACAGCATATGAAATGATACAGATTTGAGTCATATGTGATTTTTGAGCTTTTGAATGAAAAGCAAGAAGAAGGAATCTCGGCATTTGGGAGTTGCAGGTCTGCCCTAATAAGGTAAGAAACTGTATACATGCAACTGCTGAGGGATATTTTCTCCTGTGCCCTTTACATGGGTGCAAAGATCTCTCAATGCCTGCCACATCTTTCCTCATTTTTGTCGTTCACAGGCTGTTTGTTCCAGTTTTTACTGGAAGTAGAAAAAATGAGAAGAGGTACTAAAGACAGAGCTGTGACCACATTTTACCTTTCTCAACTCACTCTTCCTCTGTAAAGAGAACACCCATAATGGGAACACAAAGGCCTTAAGCTGAAAGAGAAGTGTGCCTGCAAGGAGGTTATCTCAGGATCTTATATTAGAGTTACAGACAGGAAAGCACACTCCGGGTTGGCATCAAGATCAGCCTGGGAACCAGGTGTGCATTAAAATTCTCCAACGACTACAGTGAACAAATAAAACAAAGAATCTTTGAATTTATTTGTAGAAGGTCTTTCTGGGGCATCAGGGATTAATTAAACAACTTTCTAAAGTTTCCAAAGTTTTCTTGTGGTTGTTTTGATAATAACCTAGCCAAGAAGGACAAAAATTTCTGGTGAGCAGAAAAAGTAAAAGAGGCTGAGCATTATCCAAAGAAGGGGACTACTCTGATGACTCTGAGCGAGACTCTGAGTGCAAGAGCAACTTTCCCAAAGCCAGTGTGCTCACAGTTCTCTCTCAGAGGTGTCTGAGAGCAATGAGCACACAAAGGGAATGGGCATATAGTGATACCACCCCAGCATAAATTCCTTAGGTTGAATCAGTTGGTTGCGTGGGGAGTTCCCTCTGACTTTATTTGCATCATAAAGCTGTTGGTAGTGTTTATCTTGCAGTGTTCTGCCTAGTTGGATCATTTATTTACCCATTTATACCTTTAGAATAACAAAACATTGTAAGGCACTAAAAACCACAGCTTTACAATGCAGCGATTTTTTTAAATTTATGGTCATTAATATCTACCTGAGAGGGCTGGATTGCATGTTTGGGAAAAAAATTCAATAGCTCCCTGTTCACCTTCTTCCTCTCTTCAAGCTTGCTTAGACCTACATTTATTTCTCATAAATCATATAATTCCTTGTATGATGAGTCCTAGTCTATTGGACATCTCTCTGGAAGACAGGTAATTCTCACCATCTTTGTCACCTTCCCGTGTATCTTTCCTAGTTCCTCTGTACCCTTGCAGCATTAGCACATACAGAACTGCTCATGGGGTTTAAGATCCATTAGGGACCTGCTTCAAATGGCATCTGCTGAGAGGTATCCCGTGTACAGCTGCCTGTACCGGCAACACCCAGGCTAAATGGAAAGGCTCTTACTCTCTAAAGAAGAGAAAGATCAGCACCATGTTTTTAGATAATTTTCATATGGATTAAAAAGC
>JAWWES010000041.1:59569798-59592761 GCA_035583135.1 Lophotriccus pileatus
CTTTCTATGCATGTCCAAATTTAGGTAAGGTTAAGGTTAAGTTTAGTGCTGATTGTTACAGAAGTGCTGCCAAACTGCTTTAAAATTTAAACAAGAAGAGCAGACACAGCTTATGAGAATGAAGATGTTATTTTATACAGTTTTCATGTTAGAAACTGAGGTAAAGGACGTTACTGGATTTGTCCGAGGCCACATAAGCAATCTGTGGTGAAACTAGGAATTCAGCCTTTGTCAATATTTTCTGAAAGCAGTAACAATAAGATTACTCCTCATCTTTTTAGCTAGGTGTCATTTCCACACCCCACTTTGATTTTTAAGTGGCAATAAAGACAATAATGTGGAATATTAATTGTCAAATTTGTCATTCAGAAAGAATGGCAGTGCTTGAGTTATCTGTTTTTTTTTAAAACCAGATATTTTGCATTCCCCTATTGCCTCAAAGTAGGAGATACACAGTCTCATTCTTTGCTAAAGAAAGGAAGAGAGATAGCTACAGGCTTTCTTCAGACAAACATACTAAATGGTTTTCTTCATCTTCTTTCTTTTTTTCTTTCCTTGTTTTTTTCCAGTTGTACACTTTTGGATTTTTTTCCCTTTACTGAATCATATGGCAATATAATTAATAACAGTAGGATATTCCTTGCAAGAAGTTGCTTCTGATGTCAAAACCTTTCAGTAAAGATCCCTACATTTACTCCCAGTGGATCAGATTGTGAAAATGACTAGCAGACATCAAACAGACATTTTTAATGAGAATTTAACAGTGAGCACTTCATGTATTCTTTCCTTCTAGTGCCAGCTAAGTGTGCTGGCTATCACAAATGTCAAAAGGAGAAGGGTAACTTATTTTACTTTCCTTCTTGCCTGCTTTTCCTCATATTTAAGAGCCTTCTCTGTTTGGCTAAAGGAAGAAACTTTACAACCAAGATGCCCTGTTTAAATTCTCACTGCTAGGGCTCAAGGTCATAACTGAGAAGGCATGACATTGCCAGGTTAAATATAGCACTTTGTTTTGTGGTGGCCTCTCCTTTCATGTCACTCATCTTCTGACAGCTTTCATCAGCTGAGAATACACTGCTAGAAAAGTGAAAATAGTGTGGGTGAAAGGTGCCAGTAACGGATCAAGAGACCAGTTTGAGCTTAGCCTAAGCATGGAAAAGCAACAGCAGAGAAAACATTTCTAGTTTTGCTTCTCACCAAGATCTGGAGTATCTAGGAGCTTCAGAACATTGTTGTTGTGTGGGGTTTTTTTGTTGGTTTTTTTTTTTTTTTTTTTTAGGGAAACAAAGTTTTAGCTTATCCTCCATTCTCAACAGAAACTTTCCCTAATAAACATCTCCTAAAAGCTCAATTTTCCAACACTTCAGTGCAAAGAAACGCTATGAGGATGGAGTTTGTCTGTTCCTTTTTTCATTTGACAGCACCACAGTTTAACCTCAACTCCTGACAACCTGCAGAAAGTGAATCCTTACAACACTGTCATGAGATCAGGAAGAATTATTGTCCCTGCCTCTGCATGTCAAGCCAAAGCCTACCCAAGGTAACAAAAACTGGTCTCCAACCTCAGCAGGCTTTGTGTCAGGCCATAGGAATGTGTCAAAAATCAGGCAGCAGGTTGGTGGCGTGGTCAGGAGCTTGTCTGTGATGTCCTTTGCCTCAGTCTAGTGTGCTAAGTGAAAAAATATCCTTCTTTAATTAAATCTTAATGTTTGCACAAAGCATTAGCACCCTTAGTCCAGGAAATATCTGGGATAGTCAATGAGCTATATGGAGAGAGATCAAAGAGGTATACAAGTCTATTAAAATTGTAACCATGGGTGAGTTCACCCACCTGGATATTGGTAGGTCAACTGGTACAAACAGATTAAAAAAAACCAAACAATTACTATGTGATTTCTAGGATAATTGAAGAACACAACAGCTCTTAATAAGTAGCTGAAGACATGATACAGTCAAACCACTGAAAAGTGATAAACTTATTACTTCATTAAGAGCATGAGGTTAAAACTGATGATAATTAGTGAACTGCTTAAAAAGTATTGAAGGCAGAAATAAAATAAGTTTAAAAAAGAGAGAGCAAAGAATGAAAGAGAAAGAAAGTAAAATCCCTGGATTCAAAACAACAGGTATATTAACAGGCAGTTTCTGATTCAGTGAAGTCATGCAGAAAGGAAACTAAAGGCAAGATAGGAAAAAAAGATATTGTGAAATGTTAAGGTCCAAGAGGTTGTTTGAGCCAAGAAACCAGCTTTCAGGAAATGACACTTCATCTCTGGTGAAGCCCATGGCTAAGGGAGAGAAATTATAATAAACCACAAACAAAATGTCAGTTGTAAATGAAGAGGGACAAGGATGCACAAACTGACAAGGACTTGTGGAGGTGTGTGCACAGGGGAGAACTGCAGGACACTTTTGAAAGGTGTTAAATTCACCCAGTTTCAGAGGGAAGCAAGGGGATCTGCTGCACATCCAGGGAATATTGGGAATAAATAATGAGCAAAAGGACTTTGCAGAGATTCAGAATTATTTGTCTGGTTATAACTTCTTTGCAAATGATGCTCTGCCAAAATCCATGTTAGACCTATTTTTTTTTCGAAGACAAGAAAGCACATGAGCTGTCAGAACATGAAACACTAGAAGAAACATTGGAACAAACTGATAAACTAAACAGCAGCATATCACAAGGACCTCATGGCTATATATGAAGGGTTTGGAAAGCAGTTGAAAATGAAGTGGCTGCGCTGATAGCAAAAAAATGCAAGTTGTCACTGAAGTCAGATATACTACAGAAGGACAGGAGGGTAGCAGCTAGCATACCTATCTTTAGGACAGGCACGGGATTAGTCTTAGGTATTATATACTGAAAACCCTTGATTCACTTCCAGCTAAACTGGTTGGAACTAACAAAATTTAGAACTACATATAGGAGAGGGGAAAAAAAAATAAAATCATAATTTTGTTTAAAGAGAGATGTTGTCTCTTCCATATATTCTATATAACCTTTGAAACATCAAGATAAACCCCAAGAAAAACAGCCTGAAAACAACCTGATAAGTCTCTCTATATAGGTATTTATACATAATTTTAACTTTTTTGACAAATTTAAGTAATGATAAAATAGGTGGATTATTATTAAAGTTGGAAGCTGATTAAGGAAAACAGAAAACTACACATGAAGGATCCTTTTTCACTGTAAAAGTTGTGTTGTTCAAGAACTTAGAACTTCTTTAGTGAAATTATTGCTGTTAGAAAAAGGGAATGAGGATTGAAGTATTTCATAGTGTGCTACTTAAGTTGAGTGAGGCAAATGGATTGCAAATAGAAATAAGCGTTGTCCCATGCAGAACAATCACAAGTGGAGTGAAATACTCAGAAGCCTTTCTGGTTCTAAGCCAGCTGGGACCACTCAAGGAAAGGTATTGGCATTGCTGTGGACATAGGAGGGGTAATAGGTGTTAAAATGGAAACTATTTTATTGCATAAGCCAATAGCTCTCACCCGGAAAACAGTGTCCACATCACCAAACAATAAGATAGAAGAATTAGAAGTTCTTAAGGCATGTGAAGTGACTGGGAACCTCAGGACTATCTGAGAGACAAAAAGAACAAGAAGGTTCTCAGTTGAGTAAATAGATGGCACCTATACAATGTGCTGGCTGCTCCTATTGGTCTTTTTTTGTCCTATAACAGAGAGGTAGCAATAACATCAGAAGACATCTAATTTAAATAGATCAAAGGTTGTTTGGAATGTGATTTTCCCAAGAAAATATTTAATTAACCTACGGAATCCACTGTTACGTGCTATCACAGTGAACTTACTGGAGGCAAAACTGGATTAGCTGCTTATCTGGCCAGTGAGTTTATCTGCAGCTTGTCTAAAATTGCTGGAGGTTTCCCTTCGGTGGGGGACGTATCTTTTTTTTTTTTTGTTTTCATTAGTAAATGATCTCCTGGTAGTGAGCAAACACCAGCTGGTGGGTATAAAAACATTTTACCCGAGGACAGTGCAGATAGCTAGGGCAGAATTCCCTGCACCTGCTTCTTTGGTAGCTGACATTGATAGAAACACTATACAGGACAAGAAAAACCACCTGTCTGATGCAATGCTGTAATCATTATGTTCTAATGTTCTTTAACTGGATGACTGATGCCTTTTTGAATAGGAAAACAATGAGTAATTATAACAAACAGCACAATTTCTGTTAATTATTCAAGCTAACATTCATAAAACTTTTGAGATGTATGAATATTTTTATGAATAAATCATTGGTCACCAGCCTGCACTAAATGACTTCAGAAATAACAGTGGAATAAGCTTGGTGCCATTATTCATGAACAAATTTGTGAATAATTTTCGATATATGACTACTCTGCTTTCTAATTGACTATACATGAGATAGATGAGTTTAAAATAGACATCACTAATTTACTGCAAAGCTGAAAGTAAATTTCTCAGGAACCTATGAAAATGCCATAGGCTGTATCAGAAACTTAATTTTTCCCATATACAGATTTCTCTAATTTTTGTTTCTCACATGCTGGAATGGATTATAAAACCGAAGGGTCTAATTCAGTGTTTGCAGATCATCCTATCTGCACCAAATAAAGAAATTTTTACATATTCAGATGCCTGAAAACCCTGAGCCAGAGAAATCACTAAGCAAGAGAATTCTTTTAAATGACTAAGTTTATTTTATCACCTTGGTTTCCAACACTAATTCAAAAATGATTCGAAAGAAAAATCTATGGAGATATTTTTATCTCATTTCTCACGTTTTATCTCATTACATCTCTTTCAAAAAGAAAAAAAAAGAAAACACAACCAAAAACTAACCAACCAAAACATTAAGAAAACCCACACCTGCCCACAGTTTACTCAGAGCTTTCCTAAGAGCTTGAGGAAAACCCTGACAAATGCTGATTCACAGAATTTCTTTCCTATTTGTGTTGTGGCCACTCACAGAGTTCTTTATTGCCACCACTGTGAGAGGTGCCTGTACTATTCCCAATGCCCATTATCACATTGCATTTCCTTTTCAACAGAGTCTGATGAAACAGAGCTGTTCCACGAGCAGTTGTCAAAACACTGGCATATTCTAATTACAACACTTACTATGTTTCTGTGAAAGTCAAAATCTGAGCTCAATTGCACTAAAATAAACCAGACGCAATTAAAATCAGTGGAGGCACCCCTGATTTGAAAGAAGGTGATTAAGATCAGAATCTAGCCCATGGAGTCAAAAGAGATACAGAAATGACAGAATCAGAGAATCATCTAATCAAAAAGAAAACATGCAGAAGACTGAGCAAAACAGCTGGACCTAAATGAAGGTCTGTTTCATTTTATCCTTATCACATTCTTAAAAATTTATCCATGAAGCTCAGGGACAACTGAAATCCTATTGCATATCTTAGTCTCACTGGCAAACTTTCTTTAGGAAGTGCTTGATGGAAATGAGATGAAACTCACTTTACCTTCTCCTATCTTCTTGGGCCTTAAAATTATGTTATACAAGAGATGTCTCTTTGGAACACCTGCTGATACATATGCCCCTCTATGGGGAATAGGTGTTAGATGTAGGTAACAATATAGCTTTAAAGGTAGGACAGACAGTCCAAAACATGATGCAGTTCCACAGCCTAAAGCATTTTTTACATATGAACAAGCTCAGGCTCCATGGGAAAAGGAGACAGCCCTTTAATGAAACTTCAGAGGTGGTCTTGACTCTTAATTCTGCCTACTTCGATCAGGGAAATGTAGAAAGGCAGTGGGATATTCCTGCTAAATTTCATACGGAGAGCTAACGAATGCAATCTGCTAGACAAAAATGGTGTGCAATCAGCTTGTGGGATATGGACAAGAGAGTAGGTAATGATAACTTTTGGGCACCTCTGACTCAGGAAAAACTGTGGGGGCCCTGGCAAAACTGTAAGCTATCTTTGCCAAAAGATAGGAACTGGAAAAGGTGGTCAGGGTAGTGTGTGGGGAGTGTGCCAGTTGTCTCATTTAGCTACAGAAGTTCTCAGTGCTTGGTTCTTTGTGCAGCCTGGATCTTTGAGATGAGAATCTCTAAGATGGGTTTAACAGGGCTTGAAATGCTGCCATACAAATTAATGCTATAATATATTAAATACCAACATACAATTTAAGCTTTTTAAGATTTAAAGGCTACAAGCATTTGTGAAAAAACTATCCCGTCATTCATATGAGCTGGATCTAAGCTCCATCAGCTTTCCTTAGCCTGATTACTGTTGCCTAACCCATCCACCCACCTAAAGAGTCTGTAGAAGGTCAGGGCAGCAGTTTCACCAGTGAGTAATCCTCTTCTATGCCTTCGAATCTCTCAGAATTTGCTGAAAGTTGTTTCAAATTGTGAAGCTCAAAGCCAGAGAGATCCAAAATTTCTGAATAAATGGCCAAATATAGTCTTGGCTTCCCAGTTCTAATTTCTGCCTACTCATTCCTCCATAGTTTAACCCTCCCCAGCTTTGATGTATGGGTGACCAAACCAGGATCAGGTGAATCCCACCCGCCCTTTTTATTTTTGTTCCCCCCCAGTTTGGGATTTAGAAGACGGAAGATCTGCCTGGAAACAGACATTGGAAGGAATGGTCTTATCTCATACCACTTGCTTTTCTCCCTCTTCTCTAATTTGCTATGAAGACATTCCCTGTGCCCGGGGATGCTCTTCCACGCCTGCCTCTGGCACTAGAGGGCGCGGAGATCTGGACTTCGGGCTGAAAATCCAGCTCTCCGCGGATCCCTACTTTCCCTTAAATTGAACTCAACTTTCAAAGAGGTCTTGATTTCACAGAAGGAGAATCTGCTTCATTATTACTGGCTTGTCTGCGTTCCCCATGCTGCATTGCTATGGAAACGGGACCAGAAAATAAGTCTTTTGCATGTAGGTCATAATATTAATGGAGAAGAGAAAGTCTGGGTGAATGGGTGAGTGGGTTATAGGAGCGAAGCGGGGCAGAGTAACCTCCTGGGACTGTATTAACAACAGTGGGTGATTTCATAGTAGATGTCTTCAAAAGTCTATTGAATGAGACTCCCAATGGGCTGAAAGAGCCGAGCATTTTGAGTGGCTGAGAACCATGAAACACATGCAGGGAGTCAGCCCAGAGGTGACAATTAAAATGACAGTTGGACACTGTGCTGAACACTCAGAAAGAAAAAAAACAGTTTTGTTCATAAACTCTATTTTTAATTGATGACTTCAGTTTCCCCCTTTTTGTGTCTTGGTCTCAGTCCTGGGCAATAACAGAGCATGGCTAGACTGCTGTTCCTTCCACCTCCTGAGGACATTCTTGATAGCACATGGTCCAGATCTACCTGAGCTCTGCCCAAATGCAGAGTTACAACCTTTTGGGTAGAGAATACTATTTAAAAGCTTGGGCTTGTATGGGAGAAAAGCATAATCTCTCATTTTTATAATTTTGCCCTACATCCAAAGGAAGTCGGGGATGTCCTAGACCCCCCGCTCCCCATGTTCTGGGTCTCATTCCCCAGCACACTGCAGTGCAGAAATCACAGCATGCTGTGGGCAGGGGCAGAGAGGGCAGCTCAATGGGGCACATGCTCGTCAAGCCAGTGAGCCCACTGCACTTCTCACTCTCCTGATGAAAAGGAAAACAGGGCAGTTTTTGCAGTCCAGGGGTCCTGCAGAGAAGTTCAACCAAACTTATACTCAAAAGGATCCTAAAGGAGAGAGGGCGCGTACTGTGTGTAGCTCAAAGAGGTTTATAGATGAGTCACCGAGAGCGGCTGGTGTCATAAACCATGCAATCAAGGCTGGTGTGTATTTAGACAGGGGCTGTGATTGCAAGTAATGCCATACCATAAAAGCAGACAGCATGCATACTTGTGATCTCCTGCATTAACCTTCCTTATTGTTGGTCTTTTTGTTTGTTTGTAGATTTGGTATTTCCCCCCAAAATCTGCAAAAAGCAGGCTGTCAAGCAGAGGTTAGATCCTCTTTTTTTTCTTTTTTTTCTTTTTTTTTTTTTCTTTTTTCTCTTCTGCAAAGAGAAGGTCTTTCTTAAGGGACAAGGACAAGCTAGTATATGCAAACACACTGGTTGACACATAAAAATGGGGACAGATGTTATTCTGGCTAGATCTGTAATAAGAATTACCCCTTTCTCAGTGTCCTTTGCTGGTTGGGAAAAAGCTGTCTCTGCTTGCCCTAAAAGGAACTTTAGCAGATGTAAATAGTAGACAGAAACAATCTTAGAGGGGTGGGAGGAAGCATCCCTCATCCTTTACCCGAGAAGGGGTAAGGACGCACCCACAGACAAGTGGGAATGAGTCACAAGCCCTAACAAACTCCCCTCGGAGTTGGCAGCGGGCACAGCCATCCCCCTGGAGCACCTCTGACCAGGGCCCTCCGGCCCGGCTGCATCGCGGGGGGACGATCAGAGGAGCAAAGCCAGCCCGGCAGCCCCCAGCCTGCCTGCTTCCTCATCACCCCGGCGCTCGGGCAGGTGCGGGGCAGCCACCGAGCACGGCACGGGGCACGGAGTGGTGGGAAGGCGCAAAGTGCGGGGTGGCCCTAGCTGGAGGGATGGCCAGGATCGACTTTTGCCCCAGAAGAAGCGGGAAGCACTTTGCCCCTTCAGAACCCCCGATGCGACCGTACTCTGGGGCTGCACCACAACCTCGGTATCACAGAGCTGTTTCTGGGAAACAATTTTTCTCCCATAAGGTGATCTGAGCTCCATCTCAAAGCATGAGCTCGCTCCTTCAGGCCACAAACCCCCCGTGGCGGCGGCACGGACGAAAGGAAAGGGAGCCCGGAGGCACGACCGGGGCGGACACAGCCCTGCCGGGGTCTCAGCCGGACCGGGGCAGAGGGGGGAGCTGGACCCGGCCCTGGAGCATCCTCTCCCGCAGCACCCTACTTCCCGGTCCGTGGACCGGACCCCACGGGGAAGGATCCGGGGAAGCGGGCCCGGAAATGAGCCGGGGAAACCCCATCCCCTTCCCACCTCAGGCGGCGCCTCCAGCCGGCGCTCTCCCTCCCCGCGGCAGGACATGAGACCTGAGGCAAAGGAAACGGGCGCTGATCCTGGGCAGAGGAAGGATTCTGGAGGGGCGAGGGACACAGCAGCCTCCTTAAACCCCGTATCCCTCCTGGTCCCCGGCGGGGCAGGGATGCCACCCACCCCGTCCCTGCCTGCTCGCCCTGCTGCCGGCGCGCTCCGCGGGCGGGCTCCGCTCCCCGGGGACGGCTCCGCTCCCGGCTCCCGGTGACATTTTGCAGGAGTCGTCAATAAACATGTCACAGCGGAATTTGGGAAGGGTAGTCCAGGAGATGTCCCTGTGTCGGAATGTAGCATTTATAATTAAAAAAAAAAAAAAAAAACACCCCTGTGGACAGCGCTTGAAAAATGTCAGGATTTCTCTAATCAGGCTGCTGCGTCTCTCCTTCCCCGCTATACCATGTTAGACTCGGTTCTGGGATTAATATCGCAACTGTAACACGACAGAGAAGGGCTCTGTGCTGGGGGCAATCGCTTTGCTTTCTCTGCTCTCACTGCCTTTCCCCAGTGACCCGCACAGCTGTTGACCCATTCAGCAAAAGTTTCCCTATGGTCTGTTCTGCTTCTTCCACCAGGAAGCAAAAGCTCTTTTCTTAGACATTATTTCCGTGGCGGGAGCTTTCCCGTGACAGCAGCGGATGGAATCTTATGTGCGGCGAGGAAAGGGCGGAGGGTAGAGGACGTGAAAGAAAAGGAATGAAAAAAAACAAAAGACAAAAAAAAAATAGATGGAAAGAAAAAGGAAAAAAAAAAGAAAAAGAGTGAGTGAGAGAGAGAGAAAGAGGAAACGTCAGTAAAAACCAAAGCTTTCGTACCTGTGATCCAATTAGCAGAAGTTGCATCCCATCCCGCTGCAAGCGGCTCCCTCCGCAGCCCCGGCTGTGGCGGCAGAGGCATGCGGGCTGCGCTCCGTCAGCGCCCGCAGCCAGCCGCTTTATCTTCCTCTTCCATATCTTCCAAGAGGAGGGAGGGGGGTTGAGGTGGGGGAAAGACAGATTACTTGGTAACGTGATAATGGGGGGAAAGAATAACAGTTTGGAAGCTTTAAACGAGAGGTGGCATTGTCCGGGCTGATGGAGTTTTTGTCTCTCCCTCGCTCCCTCTCTGCCTCCCACACCCACAGGCACACACATAGACACGCACACCCTCGGTAGCTCCGACCCTTGGGAGTCTCTGCTTCAGTTCAGCCACGCTGAGCTTTAAAAAAATAATAAAAAGAAATTTAGAGCACTAGTGCTATCAAACCTGGCTTAAAGGTTTGGACGAAACTGAAGTAATTAAAAACAGGTGAAACCAGGACTCTCAAGTGAGCTGGTAATAATTCATACTTCCCCCAGAGCACCTGAGGAAATGGGGGCAAGCTGCCACCTTCTTTGGGGTGGTGGCGAGCGAGGGAAGTGGGATGCCTAGGTGAGCATCTCGGGCGAATGTCCTTTCTGGGGTGCCGCGGCTGTGGGTCCGCTTGCTGCCCGCCTGTGGGGCTGTGCGGGGGTGTGTGATGTGTGTGAGCGCGAAGTGGGCTCGATTAGCTGCAATGGGCAGGCAATTTCTGCAGAGAACATTTACAATTTCTTTCAATATGACAGGATTAGTTGCTGTTGAAGGCTCTCCTCCAATAAGATCAACACTGCTCTCTGATTTGGTGGCTTTGCTGAATAGAAATTACTGGTTCTTGTTATCTCTCAACACACTCTCTTCCTCATCAGGCACTCCCCTCTTCCTCATCAGAAGTCTTTATCTACGTTTTGCACATCAGAAACTCTTTTTTTTTTTTTTAAACCAATTACCTCTTCCCCATCTTTCCCTGCAATACTCTCTTCTTTATTTCTATTTTTTTCCCAGTTCCATGATAGTTGTAAGTCTAAAGCAATGTAAGAGAGGAGAAAGAGAGAAAGAGATTTTGCTTCTAGGTTATTACAATCATCAGAATCTCCTCACATTGTGGAAAAATGTTGTTACACTAAATCCAGTTCAGTTTTTTCAACTGATTATTGTGCTGAAATATTAATGGAAAGAGGCTTCCTTAGCACAATGACAAACGAATTAAGGGAAACAGACATATTTTAAGAAAAAAAGAGGTAATTCTTATAAGGTATAAAGCATTCCTCTTTAATTAATAGTCACTAGGCTAAGAAGTATTTACTTTGCCTAAGACAGTTTGCCAGTTCTATGGACATAATCTAGATATAAAAAATATTTATATTTCATTTGGTTTTGTTTGCCTCTCTCCTGGACCAGAATTGATTTGTGGTCTGAAGGGATGTTTTTTCCCTTGGGATAGCGGCTGTTGGAGAGGGAAGCAGGAGAGTGGAACGCATCTCATCTATCGTCCAAAGAATAATAGGGGGGGAAATGGTAAGTGAATAAGAGAGAAGTGTACTTTATGAAGCTGATCCTGGCTTTTGCCTACTGCCTCCCCTGCCCCATCTCTTGTCTTGAAGGGCTGAGGGAGCCACAGCCAACCATTTCCCTCCTCTCCACTCCAAAAAACCCTTCACTTTGCAGAAAGTATTTCTTGGCCTGAGATTGCCCCAGGCCGAGAGTAGTCTATACTACTCACATACATTTAGCTGGAAGGATCTTAGGAGTGGATTTACCCCAAAGAGGGTGATGTGCCTTCAGGGTAGGACTACAGACTGGAAGTGTTCAGGGCCTAGCTGGATGGGGCTTTGAGCAACCTGGTCTAGTGGAAGGTGTCCCTGCTCATGGCAGGGTGGTTGGAACTAGGTGATCTTTTAGGAGCCTTACTACCAGCTAATTTGGAGTGGGCAGTTCTGAATTTTGGGTGCACTTTTATTCAGTGTTACACGAGGCTGTGTTTCTCCACTTGAAAACACTTTTAAAGGCTGGATCACTTGTAGCACTTCGGGAGCATCAAGGCAGCTGGAACTTGACTTCTGCCCCTCGGTTCCTTAGCCCTCACAGAAAATTTTTCCTGGACTTCACCTCAGTTAGGAGACAGCTGTGCTAGCAACTCAGATGATATGCGCTACCGGGAGGTTGGAAGCATGCCCCCCGTCTGGGGCCCCGTGGGACTGCTCCGCCTCAGATGCAGCCACGCCGGGGCAGCGGACAGCCACCTCCGCAGTCTGGGTGCCCCTTCCTTTGCCAGACGGATCCTCAGCCTGGCCGCTCCCTGCGCCTCCCACGGGCTGTCTCTGAGACCTTGGCACTTAACATACTTTAACATTCATTAATCAGGGTGATCAGCAGCCTCAAAAGTGACAACGCCCGCCTCCTCTTCCCCTTATTATTGTTATTGTGGTTTTTTTCCCCCTCCCAGCGAGGTCGCGAGCGTTTGATTAAGCATGTTGATTTCTGGAGATTTAATTAGAGTTCAGTCGCTGCGAGCACGAGTCAGCCTTTCCCTTAGTGGGGAACAAGGAGGGGGTGGCGGCCCTGTCCCGAGGTGACCCTGGCAGTATACGGCAGACTTGGGGACTCCCCTTTCTCCCTCTCTCTCTCTCTCCTTCCACCGCAGGAGAAGGACAGAGGTGTCGGGTCAGTGTCCATGTCCAGCAGCACGGCTGGAGCCGAGGTAGCTCCAGGCTGGGGCTGGGGCTCGGCGCGGCTCTACCCAGCTGCAGGGGGCTCCCCAATGCCACGCTGCTCAGCGCCGTGTGGTCTGCACGGCTGTAAACCTCGGACCGCTGGAGGGGCGTCCTCCGCCCTGCAAACCTCACCCGAGTCTGGGAGCACCTCCCTTCCTCGCAAGCATCCCCCCTGTGATCTCACGGAAATAAAGCCCAGTGCTGAAAACCCTGCCGTGTGACCTGCTCAGCGCCCGCCCGGGGAGAGCAGAGATTCCCCCCACCGACACGCGTGTGAGCAGCGCTGCCTTCCTGAGCCCGCGGAGCTCGGTTCTTAATCAATCTCAGCAGATACATCTTGATGGCACCCGGTGACTCCGTGGTAAGCGGCACCTTTTAAGTTTGACAGAACATCTGTTATTACCGGCTCGTCTCTTCAGAGCACTGCGTGATAGACACACCTCCTGAGGGGAAAAAAAAAAAAAAAAAGCCGCTTCTCAGCTTAAAACATTTAAAATTCATTTCCCCCCCGCCCCCGGCTCATGCAAGAGGAGGGAGGGCGGAGAAGCCTAGTCATTTGCAGTGCGCTAAATAGCTGTAGAGATAAATCCTTCGTAAAACCACAGAACAAAGCACTCAGCACTTTGCTGGCAGAAAAAAAAAAAAAAGAAAAGAAAGCGCGTGAGGAAGCGAATATTTGCTCATGCTGATCTTCCCCTCCCTCGGAGGGACCGGGAGTCGCTCCCGGGAAGGGCAAGCAAAGACAGAAACTTTCAGCGAAGATATTTCCAAAAGAAACCGCATCCCTATCCAGTGATGCGGAGTGATCTCTGGTGAGACTTTGCTTGGGGGGCTCTATCCCTGTTTTTAGCTACACGTCTCCCAAATAGCTCCTTCCCCCGTCTTGAAGCTGCCTTTTTGGTGTGTGTTTGCTACGGCAGGATGAGTCCCCTGTCCCAAGGGTTTTATAGCTTGAGAGGAGAAGGGAGGAGGGTTGTCAACGGGGATTATTTCCAAGGGAAAATTTTCTATCATGTTCATAGGGGTGTGGTCCCTCTCCGGTTCAGCTCTCATACGCACCTGGGGGTCACAGAGGTATCTGCAGAAATTCAAGGTCCTCTCAAAGGTGAGGGAGGCTACCGGGGAGCCGGAGACGAAGTGTCCTGCACAGTTCTATGACACCTATTTCTCCCTCCATGACTGTTTCGCCCTATTACCACAGGATTGGTGTTAGAGGGATTATGAGAAAAGGACACTGGGATTTCCCTCTGACTCCCAGAGGTTCTCATGTCCACCTGTAGCTATGGCAGATGACAGCTTCTCTCCTGTTAGCCTCTTTCTATCCCCAGACGGATAAGGATGGACAAGGAGAGTCGTCCAGCTCGCCTTGATTGCTGTTTCCCACTTGCTAATTTTCCTAGAAAAAGGGTGCAGATGCCCAGTGGATGGACATCAAGCTCAGCTCTCTCCCAATATGTTTGCCATGGTTTAGGTGACTGGCTTCTTAGCCAGCAGACAGCTCTCTTGGTGGACTGTAAGAGCAAGTCCAGGGGACAGCCAGCTCTGCTAACCAAAATACTTGGTTTCCCTTCAGAGGTCTTGTCTGCTCACTGGTCCCTGCTGGAGATGCACGTCACCTCCCAGGGGAAAGAAGTAGGTCCAAGAGCCATGTTTATTCAGAGAACCTCTTCCCTCCGAGGTTTTGCCATCAGTTTTATGCCAACAGGACTGAGAAGAGCAGGATGAAACCCTAATTTCTTTGTGGAAGAAGACATCTACAAAAAGGTACTTAGTGCAAGCAGTGCAAGGCCGTTAAACAAGGTGCGAAGTGAGAGGGGGAGGCAGCCACACTCCCGTGGCTGAGCTGGATGCCTCACTCCCAGCAGGGACCAGCGCAGCTGCCCTGGCTGCAGCTCCCTGCCCTGCCCCTGCACACAGGACGGCTTTGGGTTGTGCTCCCCACCGCCCATCACAGGGCTCTGAGGCGATTTAATCTCATTTGGGCTTCCATACTCGTTTATCTCCAGCCCTGAAACGGCTAGCTGAGTTCATTGCATGGGGGATTCAGGTGTCTGGCAAATGATGGGGAAATGCTGGTGAGAACGGGACAAAGGAACTGCAAATCACCCTGACAGTGAGGACTGCAGAGAACTAGAAGAAAGAAAGGAACAAATCCAAACTGAGCCAAAGGCAAGCCAGGCTCCATGCAAATAAATTGCTAATAGACACATATTTTTGTGTCCCCTTTAAGTCTCAAAGCCCGACGTAGTAGGAATTACTCAAATCATGCCACGTGGACAAAATGAAAATTGCCGACAGGTTTAGATGGGGCTCAGGGTCTAATTCTATGAGTCAAACTGATCCCCTCTCCTGTGGAACAGCTAGGTGGCAAACTGGAAAATCAAATCTATTGTTTTATTAAGGATAAACGCAGTATCTGGAAGAGCATCCCACTAGGCACAGAAGAGCTGATGGGGGACCTTTTAATAAAACAGACAAGTCGTTAACCTATCAATAAAGCCTTATTAATTCAAGATCTTTACAGTGGGTGTTTTTTTTAGCTTTTTTTTTTTTGTTTGTTTGTTTTTTGTTTTTTTTTTTTTTTTTCTTGCTTGCTTGTGGGATTTTTGTTGTTGTTGTTTGATAGGTTTTCTTATTGGATTGTTGTTGTTTTGTTTTGTTGTGTTTCTTTTTGGTAGGAGTAATTACTCCTTACAAATATTTAAGTGTCTCATGTGAATGAGTCATTATAGAGATGGGCAAATCTGAAAACAGTTGCAGAACAATCTGGAAAATATATTTGTTGAGAATTAGCGTCATCTTTGTGACCTTCAGATTTGGGAAGACAGTAACTGAAAATTGCGGTTATTTTAAATGCTGTCAGTCATACCTCTGAGTACAGATAGAAGAGCGACTTTCAGGAAACAGAAAACAAGAAGGAAGTATATATATAACCCCAGTTTATGTGATATGGGAGTTAAAAACACTAACGAGGGGACAAGCGATGGTATGGGTTTTTTAATAGCAGGGTGTGTTTTATAGCTGTGACACAAAGCTGTTAAAGAGTTAAGCAAAATTCTCTCAGAACTGTGTCCAGATGTGTGGAGTGGGTTATCTGCCTACAGCATTAAAGTTTTTCTTGACATTGACGACAGAAACACAGACCCTCCTTGACCTGAATCTCAGGGAGTTTATACCCTGAAGCGTCTCCGATGGGGAGAAAATAGGAAAACCCTGAAACGGGCAGAGCCACGTAGCAGGAGTGAGGAACGGCCCTCTGCAGCACCCTGGAGAGCGGCCGGCCCACCGCCGGGCGTCTGTCCCTGCTCCCAAGTGTCCCTGTGTCCTTATGCCTCGGTGTCCTTGTGTCTGTGAGTCCCTGCGCGCCTGTGGCTGTGCACAAGTGTCAGTGAAACTTTTCTGCAGAGAGTCTCAGCCACTGGAAACCTGCCCACTTCGCTCGTGTTATACCCAGGGGTGGTGTGCGGACATAGGAAAGCAAGTGTCAGGCAGGCCTTGCACTTCTTTTTATTTTAATTAGCTGGGAAAAGACCAAGAAGTATTTCAAATACAATTTTTTCTCAGAGCAGCCAGACACTTGGCAGCTTTATGTGCAGTTCAATGATTCCAAAGGGGCAACGAGGACTGTTGGTTTGATGAGGAGATTTAAAGAGGGTCACAGTTCTGTGGGAAATATTTTCCTCCAAATCTTACTTTACAAACAGACTCAAGAATTCATCTTCACTGGGTATGAAGTCAAGGACTCTGTCTGCTTTTTAAGCACTTCAGCCCCACCTACCAAGCTCTCACGCAGTGCAAGTCTGCAGGTACTTTCCCTTTGAACTTCTGATTCTGCCACAGGTTTTTCACAAGGTCTCTCTAATACTGATTCTGCTCACCCAACGACACATAAGGAGTGAGTGATTATTTGAAGCTCATCCAAAGCCTATAAATCCAGAAACAGAATTGTTAAAATAGGAGTTCCCAAACACTTTTTAGCAAGCTACTTCTGCAGCAGCTCAGATCCATCCTAATAAAAAATACAAAGAGGAAAATGAATACAGTTTCTTTGAGGAGAAGGGCATTGGAAAATATACCTTCTAGAATCCCTGTGAGGGTTTATTCTCTGGGGTATTTTTTTTCTCTGGTTTTCTCCTCCTGAAAACACTGACTTCTGTGCCTATTGTCACTTACTGGAGCAGTGATGCTTGCAGGAGAAGAACATTGCTTGATTAAATGGCTTCACTTTGGGTTGGTCACACACACACTCAGCTGGGATGAGAATTCAAGCAATAATAGTAAGAATAAAAGCAATTTCACTTAAAACACAGCATTAACAATAACCTTTAGTGAACTGTGCTGGATAGCCCTTTCTCAGTGTCCAGTGAGTTGCTGATTAGAATCAAAGTAGTTCCATTTGTCATATGTTCTGGGGCACCCAAGGCTGATCAGAGTTAGGAACAACATGACATTGTTATATCCTTTTACTTTTTCCACTGGTAGTGACAGGAGTAACACACTCACCAGTGCCAAGAGTCCTGAGCTGTCAGACGTGTTCCTACAATTAGGCACAATATTTTTTCATTATCTCTTCTATGAATCAGGGCTTAGGTGCTTAGATGAAGCTCCATGTTGTTGTGCCTGCTATGTTTTTAATGCCTGAACGACTATCTCCCAAGGTATTGTAGTGTACTGCATGGTATGTCTGGTCTCTAATGGCCAGTTTGGTAGTTTCTACATTAAAATCCAGTGTCCTCTGTAGATATGGCCTTAGAAAGAAACCTTTTATTTATTTACCTTACTCTTTAACCTGAGTTTCTTATTCTTTTTTTTTTTCCCTACATTTTTCCACTTCCTTTCCTTCACACCTTGAATTTCTTTTAAAGTTTTTTTCTTTGTCTCAGGATCACAGCATGTGGAAAGGAAAGGATTCCTAGTCTGTAGACTGCAAATTTAGCAGCCTTTCTCCAACAGTGGCAGAATCAGGTATTTCTGTAGAAAGTGCAGAGGCATGTCTCTTAGACAAAAAATAATCTGTCTCCTTCTTGAAGGTTCCTCCTAATCACAGAGAATTACAGGTGCATAGATTCTCATGCATGTTTTTTGTTGTCTCCTCTTTGTCTTAGTGTTAAGTACTATAACTTAGGATATTGCTGGTATGTTTAGAAACACCGTGTTCTTTGAACCTTGTGAAGTTTTCAGAACCAAGGCCATTCTTGGCTTTGAGAACTACAGTGTAAATACATGTTCTACACTTCAAATATTGGGGGAAAAGTATTTTTTTCTATGAATTTTGAAATTCATACTTATTACCACAACTGATGGCCACCAGCATATTTTGGGGTTTGTCTGAAGTGACAAAAATAGTGATTTGCCATCTTGGAACAGTAAATTCTCCTACTGGAATTATTCATCGTATCTTTATTTTTTCCATATTCTTTCCTATGTCCCTACTCTCTAAGGGTAAGGTTTCATTTTTTTTTTCTTCACCCTCTGCTCAGCCAAGTGTCTCTGTTTTTTTTTCTTTCCTCATGGCAATTTTTTTTCCCTTTCTGGTGCCCCTCTACAACATCTTTCTTGAGACAAGTTCATTTTATAGCAGGTACTATTCTGGATGTAATCATACCACATAGTATAATGTGCTAATATGACTGCCTAATAATATTTCATAAATCACCATAAACCTTTTGGCTTAACACCCTTGTTGCTTAACACCCCTATGCCTCATTTACTTAGCTGAACTCTGAACACACCTTTGCTAAATCTGTTTTGATTTATACCTTTGTCACTGGTATGTTTAATTGAAAAAATCAAATACAACAGCATATACTTTATTCTTCTGATGCATCCACTGCTTTACATTTTTAGACACTGAAATTCATTCACTGTGCTGTCAGGCACCAAATCTGTTAAACGTATTAAAATTTCTCCATTTTTCTATTGCTTCCAGTCCAACACAAACCCCATTCTCAATTCACTGCACTGTTCTGAACTGCTACTGGAGTCCCTTTGTCAGACCTTATTTGCAAACCTGTTTATTACTAATGGTTGAGTGTTAAATTACCATTCTTACTTCCTTTATTATACAATTCCTATCTTACCTGCTTATTCTTTGAAAGAAAATAAAACTCCACCAAATGGAGTTGCTTAGAATTCCCCCCCTTTCTATTTTTAGCAGTTGCAATGAAGTTGTACTGACTTATATCAGCTGTATACCTACAGCTTCTCAACCTTCAGTTTGCACATCAAGTTCAGATTAGTAACAGTCACTCTCATATATTCCATAACTCATTTTTTTTTTTACTCTTAAATACATTTTTTTTCTGTGCAGCTTTGAACTCTAGGTGATATCTTACCATGAAAGTCAAAAATCCTGCCATGTTTTTTTCCTTCCTTGTCTTCATTATCAATACAGAAAGAGCTTAACTATATTCCTAAGAAGCCTGGAGAATTTACTTGGGTACTTTGCTGAAAACTACACACTATTCCCATCTAGAAATAGAGAAATATGCCTATGAAACATGACAATAAGAGTCTTTCTTGGTTTCTTTCTATGATTTTTGGTTATTCCTTGTCAATAGGATATATTTAATAATAATAATGTTAAGAAAAACAGTAAGAAAATTTTCTGATTCATTTGGACTCAACAAACATAAAATGTATAGACCCTCTGGTGGTATTTCCGTATTGTACATCTTAAAATTACCTGTTTTTGCATTCCTATGCATTAGCTTATTAATTGCATTGCTTTACCTTGAAAGGAACAGACTCTCTTGAGGAGACATGACAACAGTTTTGTAGCTCAGGCTGGTATTAAATCAACTGTAAGCAGGCTTTCTAATAAACCTCTAAATTAGAAAGAGAAAGCTCTCAGATGAAGTTCCACTTTGCTGCAGTGATTATTAAGAACAATGAATCACATGTGGTCAAGCAAACCAGACGGCGAACCAAATGAGCTTTGGAGCACTTTAAGAATGTGTCTTGCAGGCAGACTTTTAATACTGGTTGGTGATCCAGCAAGACTATAGATCACAGCATGTGGCAATCTTAGACAGAAACTGAGATTTGTATCCATTAGTGTCCTATTTCCCATGTGACCCATTAAAATGAGAAACAGTCTTTTTTTTTTTCTTTTTTTTGCATTCCAAGTTACCACTGTGGACTTCTGCTAGGTCAAACAGTGTCTTTTCATAAACCCATCTTTTCTACCACAAATACCAAATTATTTTAATTTGTACTCTTCCTCACTGTACCACACATTTCAACAACTGAATTGACTTTATTAAGACAAGTTACTTCTTGCATCACTTGTAGAGACAACAGATGATGCAGTGGAATTTTGTACACAATTTCTAGGAAGAAGGAACTATGTGTTTTATTTCAGAGGAGATAGACAGACCATTTTTGACATTAATAGGAAACATGGTGGGTAAATATAGTTGTATTAAATTATGAGCCACTTGGAATATTGACATCCCTAAGTTTTTTAGAACCTGTAAAAGAAGTCAGTCCCTGGTGCAAACTTAATAAAGTACTGAGACTGTTAGTATCCTGCACCTGACTTGTCTCTTCAGGGAACATACCTGACTACCTGAACTGCCAGGCCCAGTGTAGTATATTATAGCTAACATTAAAGCTGAATTTATGCACAACAGCTGGCCCAAGCAAAAAGGCTACTTCTTTAAGCCATTGGAAAGCTTTTTAATTCCTATTTCCATATGGAAGACAAACCTAGAGTCTGTGTATATTGGTAACTTTCATAAAATGATGTAGTCAGAGTTATTATTCTGATAACAATCAGAATCATGAATATAGCTCACAAAAATGCCTGAGTGCTCAGTGTTCAGCACAAAAGTGTTGGTTCAAAGGATAACAGATCTTTTTCTGCTTTCCTGCATATGGATGTTGTGTTTTCACCTGGATTTCAGGGACTAAAGAATAAGGGCAGGAGTTCAGATCATAACTTTAATGATCACTTAAGTGCCAGTTTTCAAAATGGTTCTTTGAAGTACAGGTATACAGCACTTGTGCTCCAAACATGAGGCTGTTCTGATGGAACTGCTGAATCTCCCATGTGTGGCTGTTGAGGAGAGAAGCAATCACTGAGAATCAGAGCTTTTCTATACCAAGTTAGTTGTTTAAGACTTGAAGAATTCAGCAAAAATATAAGGTACAATTTGTCTTGGCTTCCTTTTCTAATCTGTGAATTCACTACAGTTATTACCTCCCTCAAAGGAGTGTTGGAGACATTATTAACTGAAATCTTTCAAGTCAAATGTGAAAAGGTACATATAGTAAAGATGCTGTAGCACAAATTATTAAGAGAGCAGCAGAGAGGTACAAATCTATTTCATTTAATGGGCGGGTTATTTCTTCCTCCTACTCACGTCTCTGATTCAACAAATTTAAAATTTATGTGCCTAAATACTCATGAAATAATGTTAGGTTCACACACATGATTAATATTGCATCTCTGTACTGGTGTCTCATTGAATTAGGGCCCATCCACTGTGCCAGTAAGCAGAAGTATAGATAATGGAGTTTATTTATATTGTTCTTTAAAATCAAAGAAAAATTCATCAGAAAAACATCAATATTTTAATCTGTGAGGTCGGGTGGTTTGGGGTTTTGTTTATTTATTTGTTTCAGCACATTTTACAGAATTTTTATTATTATCTAATGGTCCTTTCTGACAGAGATTTCCTCCTCTGATCTACACTGAGCATGACTTTATGAAAAGAAAATGGCAATACCTAGAAAAGATTCCTTATATCAACCCCAGGTTTTTTGTACAAGTTGTTACCTGAACTGAGCCTAAACAAAGCATGCTGGAGAACAAAGACAAAAATCTCTTCACTTCCAGGCTATAACAATATACGGGGAAAGGTACACAGAAAAACCTCTCTCTTTCATTATTCCAAACCATTCTCTGGGTCTCTGAAGGATAAGCAGCAACATCTAGTCCTGCAAAGTGAATTACTTTGTATCCCATTGACTTCCAGACTCCAGAGTCCAGAGCCAGATCCTTGAGTGTTCCTGTAGAGGTTTAAGACTTAAGATTCATAAAACATCATTCAGTCAGACTGCAACAGCAGCAATTAACTAGTAGGAGTCCAGACTAAGAAAGACCCTTTGTGCTCAATTTTTCTGGCTATTTGTAAACCACTAGATTAAGTTTCAGGCTTTGTGTTTGTCTATGGGCAAGGAGATTTGGGGCTTTTTGCTGATCAGTTTCTGCCCACATTATGGTTAACCAGTGTATCTGGCTGTGATAGAGTCACTTCTCTTCACAGTAGCTTGTAAAGTATTATGGTTTTTCATTTGTGATGGCAACAACGTTGATAGCACATGGAAGTTTTAGCTGTTGCTGAGCAGTGCTGGCACAGCATCAAGTCCTTTTCTATTTTTCATTCTGTCCCACCAGTGAGGAAGCTGGGGGTGGGCAAGAAGTTTGGAAAGGAACAACCCAGACAGTCGACCTCAACTGATTAAACAGATTATCCATATGATTGCTGTGCTCAGTAATAAATACGGGGAAGGTGAAGCTTGCAAGAGTTGCCACTGCTTGGGGGCAGATTGGGCTGGTGGTAAGCAATTGGATTTTTGGTTTTTTGATCACTTGTTTTTATTGTTAGGTCTTGGGTTTTTTGTTTGATTGGATGTTATTGTTGGTTTTGGTTGTTGGGCTGGGTTGTTTTTATTTTTTTTTACTTATTAATCTGTGTTTATCCCAGCCCATAAGTTTTCTCACTTTTACCCTCTGATCCTCTCTCCCATCCCTCTGGTGGGGGAGTGAGATTAACAGCTGTGCGGTGCCTAACTGCCTGCCAGGATTAAACCACAACACTGGCCAGCCACAGTTTTCACACTGTAATGCAGAACTTCTGAGATTTTTATGTCTGCTGATGTACTTTAGACTGCTGGGCTCAGGTTGTCCAGATTTTGGGTTGGGAATATGATTTTTTTTTTTTTTTCTTTCAGTAGAAGTGATAATGAGCAGGAAAGTGGCTGCATTCACAAATTCCTGTTTGTTTACTTTTTTTTTTTTTTCTGAATAGGTGTTCCTTGCTAATATTTGAAATCTGGCAAAAATTAAGGTTATTAGTAGATATGATGCTTGTCCTGGATTTCTGATTGAAAAAATAATATGAAATACAGGTTATCATTTCCTTGGAGAAAATTTCTTACAGTAAAACCAACTGAAGCCACTTGAGGATACACTAACAGTATATGGCAGCTCATGGAATAATGACTACAGAAAGAGTCTCAGATAGATGAACTCACACAGGACTAAGGAAGTTGTGTGTGAGCTTACTATGGAAATTATAGCTGGCTGGAGAACACCGGTTTCATTTGGTGACACCCATCAATGTTTCATAATTTGTT
>JAWWES010000041.1:59593108-59607151 GCA_035583135.1 Lophotriccus pileatus
TGTACTGACTTCAGCTGATGAAGCAGAAAACTCTGTGCTGACATCACTTCCAGGGAGGACCAGATTTTTCATGTGGAGGGAGCTGAGAATTAAAGGCTTTTGTAACAGGGAACCGGGCAGAGAAATGCAAAAAAACCCACTTGATGTGGCAATTGGATGAGCTTTTCAGAGTAGTCCTCCCAGTTTTCCAGGAGGAATCAGTGCTTCTCTGAAAAGCTGAATTGACGGCTCTGCTAGGTAAAGCTTTTTGACAAGACCAAGTGTTGGACAGGCAGGAGCACTTTGCAAATCTGTGTGATGCATGGATGGATTAGATGGCTTGATGCATCTCTTTGGATGTGAGCTCCTAGGATTCTCTTTTTAGCAGTTCTGGCGTCGTCTTCCAGTGGGAAGCCATCCTCTATGCAAGTAAGAGAGAAGAATTCCACAGGTAAAAGGAATCCAATTTGATGGCACTCAGATGCCAACAAGTTAAATTTGAGGATATTATTGTTTTTTTTATCACAGCTAGGGGAGCCTCAGTATTTTACTATCCAGAAGACAGAGGCCATTTGTCACCAACTTATTGGATTCACGATGAGTGTTTTGCTGTCCTTTCCTCATAGAGCAGAGGAGCTGATCTGTTGCTGTACCAAAGCAATGCTTGGAGAAGCGTGTAATGGAAAGTATCCCTGCCCATGGCAGGGGAATTGGATTTAGAGAATCTTCCAGATCGCTTCCAACCCAAACCTTTCTGTAATTCTATGCTTCTATGATTCCTACAAACATTACTAACAGAAGATGGTAATTCCAGGATTAACCATACGTACAGGGCAATAAGCACTCACAGTGATAAAGGACTCTGTGCTTCCATATAAGTATTTGGGGGGCAGAGGCAGAACTCACCACTGCTTTCCAGTGGAGACAAACTATTTGTGAGAATGTCCAAACCTACCAGTCTGTTCTTCCTATTGTATAATTACTGTTAACTCACCAAGTTACATCCTCTTTAATAGACTGTACCATTACGATGTCTCCCTCTCATGTGCAGGTTAGTACATGTGCAAGCAACAAGGAACAATCACCCGTTGTTTTTATCAACTCTGAGAGAGCAGCAGCAGAGGTATTGTTATGTTTTCTACCAGATCTACTTATACACTGGCATATAGAACATTTTCCCTGCACTGATACTTTTCTGCTTAAGTGTTATGGCTTTCTTTTTAGGATATTAACAACAACAGCATCAGTAATAATAACAATAACAATAATAATAATAATAATAATAATAATAGTAATAATAGTACCCATGTCAACTTTTGCAATTTCAGTTAAAAACCCTCTATTGTAGATGAGAAAAAAAAGCACCCACTCACACTGAAACTCCTAGGAATTTCTGTTCATATATCTTAGGGTGTAGGGAAAACTAATAATTCAGTGGGTAAATGGCATTGAAGCACACAGTTTCTTTGCAAAAAGAGTGAAATCTCACCTAAAATCAACAGTCTACTTCATCACAGCTCATTCTAACTTTATTAAAAATTAATTATTTTACAAAGGATGCAGAATAATATATATATATATATATATATATATACACTCATGACATGCAACACAATCTCTTTGACAGTATCACTGAGATGTTTGATTCTAATTTGAGAATTTACTGGATCTTACTCCTTCCAGTTGCATCCTTTTTTCTTATTAGTTGTCTTTCTTCCATATATTACCAGGTGTCTAATGACAATACTGTAAGATTCCAAAGCAAAAGTTTTCAAACTTTTGTGTTTTATATGTCCTAAAAAAAAAATCCTGGTGGAGCTGCAAATATAAGACTAGTCAGTACAGATTTATTTTTGTTAACTTTATTTCCTGCCTTCCCTAGAAATAGTCAAAGTATCTCCAGGGTGTTGTAGGCAAACAACTGGAAAAAAGAGACATAAAAGATGAGCTTCCTGCGCCTTCAGGTTAGAGTCAAGCAAAATTTTAGGTTTTATCTGAGCAGAAGAGTTTTGGGGTCTGATAAAGCTCCCGTGCAGCATGTATGTAGGGATGTGGTAGCAAGACATATTTTGTGGAAGACAGCTGATGCAGTCTGACATTCAACAAAAAGAGAGAGAAACAGTATTTTTAGACTAAGGAGTATAACAGGTCTTTTTTAACCTGGCAGGAACAGACCTCAATTTCTCAGGGTAGAGAATGTACAATAACTTAATACACAGAATTCTTTACCAGAAGAGCACAGGGTACATATTGGGACTCAACTCTAAGCAAAAGTATACCATTCTTCATGACTATTCATTCAGAAAAATGCAGTGGAAGTTGTGCATAGATGTGTATGCTGTCCTAGCTGGTTTTAAGACCAGCATTTGTTGATCAATGTAGCGTATAATAATTTTTTCCAGTGAATTATTTAATATTTACATATCTCAATAGAATATCAGTGACAATAGCAGCTGAGAAATAATTCAGTGATTATACCATCCTCAGAAAATGGCTCTTTGCCATTGTGGAATAGATATATGAAAAAGACAGTGTTTGTTTTCCTATTTCAGCATATGTCTGAATATAAAAAAGCAACACTTGCATTTGTTTTTTGGAAAGAGTTCACACTTTAAGATTTAATATTCCAACAATTCAATAGAAATTAAAAATTAGATTTTCAGACAGACTCCATTTTTTATATATATTTTTAATCAAATTTAGATAAATAAATCCAGGCTTTTTTTATATGGCTGCAGAGAGGCAAATGCATGCATTAAAGAGATCCTTGGATAAAATCATTGTGGTCTCTCTCCCTCTGTGAACATATATACAATATATATGTATAACTTCAGTTGTCTCTATGAGGAAGGATATGTTCTTTTTACTTATAATAGTAAATGTATTTTATGACCTCAGGTCTTCTATAATTTTACTAGTTCTGAATTGCTTCTGACTTTTCAGTAGACATTTCTGAGGTTGGACCTTGTCTAAGTCCCCTCGTTTATTTCATAAGAAATAAAATATGTCCATGGGAAAATAGTGCAGACAGTACATAAATTGTCCTCAAGGGGAAAAAAAGGAGCAGTGAAGATGTAATGACTGGACTGTTGTTGCAGCTGTAGTGGGACACACACACTCTGACTCATATAAACCAGTTGCTCTCCCTGTCTGTAAATGTCACTAGGTGGACTAGATCTTTCCAGATTTATTTCGTTTGTGCTGTATTCAATTGGGCTAAAAACCTACTGCTTTGCACTTCAGATACTGTAAGAGCTTGGATGAGTGAGAGTGATTAATATCTATTCTGAACAACAATACTTCTTCATCTGCTCCTACTGATGTTATTAGTCACCTCAGAAAACCCTAAGGAAGTTCATCCTTATCTGGTAGAATGACCTCACTCATTGAAATAGCTACGGATTTGGATTGCTTTAGATTACCTCTTGCTTATCTCATTGACTGCACAGAAGAGAAAAAAAAAAAAAAGGAAAAAATTATGATCTATAGAACACTCATTCTAGAGTGTCCAGATTAAAAGAGTGCTTAATTGTACCTAATAAGCACTATCCCTTTTCTTGCTTCTGGCTAAAAAACAAAGGTCATAGTCTTTTGTGCTGAGCCAAAAATCAGAGGATGGGGTTACTGAAGAGGAAAGTGGTTTCCACGTGTGAGGTATCGTCTTTGCTTTCATTTCACTTCCCATGGTAAAGATGAAAGAACGCCATTAAACAGAGCTGCTTGATATTCTGCCTTCTCCCTCTGTGTTACCAGGTGTTTTAAAAATGCTAAGACTACTTTAATCAGCTACAAGTTCTGCTGGAGGAGTGCAGCTCCCAGCAGCATACCCTGGGTGGATGAAATGCCACTGGCAGGGGTGGATGGGTACAAATCCACCAAGGGAGGAATGCTACTTGCCAGACTCCTTGAGCAGCTGTAGGTAATGGAGCTGGAACAGTATACCCAGCTCAGAAACAGATGGCTCCAGTTAGGATACATCTGAAACCTGTGCTGCAAAGCCTGTCTTTGTCAGTACTTAAGAAAGTTATGTCAGTAGTCACCATTTGAGTGACTGACTCTCACTGTACAACTTGCACCAGTGCAGCAATCTTTGCCTTTGCACACACAGACCAGGGGCTGTCAGGAGGTTTCTAGGACTCAGAAATTGCAGTCATGACCGGGTCTAAAAAAGTTATGTGGTCTCCTCCCTAGGAGGAATGTGCTTTAATTTCATGGAGCTAGAGGGGTTTTAACTAATCTCTGCTTTACTTAATTAGATGTGCTAGCAGAAATTTCTATGCCACCTCTCGAGGAAACAACGGGAGGGAATTTGAAAAGAGGCTGTTTGTTAAAATGAGTAAAGATGTTATACACACCTCTTGTGCCTGCCTAATTACTCATGACATGAACACACACAGCTATGACTAGGATGCACCAGAACAAACTGTTCTATAAATACGCAGCGGTTCCTGTGAATTCCAGAAAATACATAAGCACCTGCAGAAAATGCAAAACGTCAGTGGCTTCTTGGCATCTCCCTGTTGAATAAACTTATAAAAGGACTGTAACAGACAATAAAACCATTCACTTAAAAAAGGTTTTCGTTCCTTCGAAGATGTTGAATACTTATCTCCCAAAGGATTAATTTGTTAAAGGCAGATACTGAATGTTCCCAAAGACTCCTGGAGAATTCTCTGCTGAATGAATGTAAAGCTTCTGAAGCTTGTGCCAAAGCAGAGATGAGTAAGAAGCTTGTAGCTGTGCATCTGAGGAAACACGTTGGGTCATTTTCTTCTAGCTTTGAAAACAGAATCAGAATTAAACTAAGATCAAGCAATTTTATTATCAAGGAATGAACATAGATATGTGCAACTTGACTTCTTTTCCAATTACGCTGGTTTTGCACAAGGGCGTCAGCATGTATTTTAAGGTAATTATTCTCAGTTAGTGCTGATGTAAGTGAAAGGAGAACCATGGCCTTTGGCCTGGGAAGATTGTAATAAGCACTGGATACTTGACATAGATAGTATTTTGTGTAGGTTCAAACGAATTCGTAAGACACATTTAGTTCCATTTTAGATTCATCATAATGATATCCCTGTTACTTCAGTTTGCAAGGAGGTTTTTGCCAAACCCAAACACCTTCATAGAGGCTCATGAAAATAATAACTAACATGCAGGCTGGCATAGTGACTCTTTATAGCTACCCTTCTGAAAATTCTTTTACTTGTAGCTCCTTCAGGTACATAGGACAAGCATCACCATATATTTGAAGGGAGTAAAACCCAAAAGTAAAGAAGGACAGATGTTCAAAGATTTAATAAAAGAGAAAATCTATATACTGCTTAAAGGTCAGCACATTCTGATAACATCTTCAAATGTTATCAGGTAGGAATAGTTCTGTGTGTTGGTGCCAGGAAACAGAAGACAAACTCCTTCTTGTACTTGCTATCATTATTTTCTATACGGAGAGAACAGGGTCCACAGCATAGAAAGTCATTTGCAAGAGAGGGAATTCCTGACCACTTCAAAAAAAATGAATCTGAAGAAAGAGAGAGAGAGAAAAAAAGACTTGTTTTGCTAAAAAGTAAATAAAGTGATGTGATTTTTTTTCTTTCCTGCCTTCCTCTTTTTTTTTTTTTTTTTTTTTTTTTTTTTTTTTGGGGTGTGTGTGTGTTTTGGAGGAAATTTACATCAGCAATATTTGACAGATTTGCAACATCCTTTAATTACTTTGTGGTCAGAGGGCCAAATTCCGGCTCTGCCAATCTGAATTGCAAAAGTATAATTGATTTATATAACTTTACTTTCTCAATGAGACTCATGGAAAAGACACTTGATTTTTTTAGGGTTTGCAGCAAAGGATAACTTTCAGATTTGTTTCTAAAGACAGGAAATAAATAGTTGTTTTTTTCAAACCATGATGAATCTACTTATATTTTTATTTGCTTTTTTTTTGCCATAAATATAATTTGGAACATTATAAACCCAACCTTTTTATTTATAATCCTACCCAGTGTTGCTCACACCAGGAGGACTTAAAATTTATGCAACCTTTTCAGTAAGTTTCAGCATGTTTAGTCTTTGTTCAAAATAACATTGTGAACTTTTTCATAGAACTTGACTCACATTTTCAGATCAACAAACCTTCCTGGAAAACTAGTTAAATATATATGTTAGAAAAGAAAGCATCATGTAGGATTTTTTTTTATTTCTGAAGAAATTTTCCTTTAAAAATATTACTCTACACTTATGCACACTGTGAGAAAATCTGGTCACAAATATTCATTGTACAGATGTCACCCTTGGACCTATCTGAGAAGAAACCAGCAAGTGTGTGCTAGTCACAGCTCTTTTCAAGTAGTTCTAGCAGTAAATTTCAGCGTATGGCACCTCCACATATGGTTGTTTTTATTTTCATATTGTTTGTTGCTCACAGAAGGTGAATAGCTAAGTCACGTGACAAGTTTTCTGTTCCCCAGTTGAATTAGTTAACATTTTATAATTGGCAAACAATGTGTAATAAATTGGAAACGTGAGAGTGAACACTTTTGCTTGCAAAGAAAGATCCTAGTTTTCCTCTTTGGATGGGTATTTAAGTGATGAACAGCTGGGCCTCAAGCATCCATGTGAAATGCATGAAAGACAACACAAGCAAACAGTACTGAACTAAGAAACATCTAATAAACAGATTGAATAATTTGGATGCTGTTTATACAGCCTGCAACCAGTTCCAATACAAAGTGTACAGACTAACAAAACAGAGTTAAGAGACCTAGAAAGACCTTCCCCTCTTGCACCTGCTGAAACACAGCTGGGATCACTGAAGCACACCTTTTTCACAAGTGTCAGAGCTTTCCATGGGAAAGTAAGATTGTCACAGTTGTTGATGGGGTACAGAAACACATGGACATTTTAATGAAGTAGAGCATAGAAGGCAAGACTGAGAAAGCTTTTTGAGAGGCCAAGAGAATACTGTGGAAAAGCAGAAGTACTGGCGTTGAATAATGCCAGTACTGCTGAATTGATAGGGAAGTCTTTATGGGTGCCAGGTTGGAGAAACCACATACAAGAAGTAGTATCTCGGTGTTGCTAGAATTGTGTGCTATTGCATAGCTAAGGAAGGGCACTGAGACCGTGGGATTTCTATCTTTTAATAACTTTAAATCTCAATTGAGAGATAAGAAGGAATAATATTTCAGGTAGGAGTGCGAGTCAAAACCCCAGATCTACACATCCGTCAGCTTGAGGTATGTTTGGTTCTAGAGCCAAATGCTGCTGCCTGGGCTCAGTGCCAGTGATCCAGTGGTGACTCATTAGTAGCATGTCCAGGGTAAATGAAGGCTTTCTAGAGGTATGAGCATATTGATTGAAAGCCTGGTAGTGCCAATGGAATGACTCCCTACCAAGGGCTTTAAATCAAGCTGTTAAAACTGGGTTCCTGGGGATATTATTAAAACTCCGTTATACTTCTTGGGCCCTTGAAGAAATGTAGCCATCTGTCTACTTGATGAATCACTGAGATTTCTGGTAGGAATATCTAATCTGGTACTGATCCTGCCAATTTCTATTTAGTTTAAGTTCCAGTAGCCCATTACAATCCAATATGTTATAAACCGAGCCACATTCTTGCAGGGATCTCATGCACGTCAGTGGTGCTGTAGTATATTTTGCTCACACTTCACATTTGTTTAAAAACTGCCTCTGTTATTAAAGAGGTTGAAGCAAATATCCCTGGCATAAGGAAGGCAGGAAGCATTAGCAGAAATAGAGCCAATTTTTCTATTGCTATTTGAAGTGCAAAAGACACATCCATATCACCTTCATCTTCAAACAACTAAGTAAGTCAACAGAAAAAGTGTTTAAGAGGAAAGTGTTAGCAATTGATCACATGCCTCAGAGACATCAGGTTCCAAAAGTAGGCACAATGACATTGAAAGTTGAATTTATAGAAGAAAATAATTAAACATGCAAATTCTTACTTTTAAAATTGAAAAATGAAGGTTCCAACATCAGCAAAACATGAGAAAAACCGTAGTTGCCTCTGCTTTGCAGTCTATGCATCTTTACTGGAAGGGCTGAAAAGAAATCAACACAAAATATTCTGAAGGACCTATTTATTTCTGGAGTGATGCTGGATGATTTGATGAAGTTTGTAGATCAAAGGAATCATCTGTAAATGTACATCAAAATGTTAAAGTATGTAAAAATTATAGAAACGTAGGAGGTGAAGATGAGAAGGGTGGGGTAGTCTATCAGTTCTTTCTGACTCGTTTGCATGTTTAGTCTTATTGAGAAGATCATTTATGTAAGCCTAAGGAGTACCCCTAAGCCCAGGTTTTTAAGGAAAGCAAAGTATAAAGGAGTAGAGAGAATTTTCAATCAAATGCTCTACTGGCATCATGTAACAGCTACACCTTTTAGTCCAGATTTCCTTCCTGAAAAACCTGAATAAGTTTGGAATTTCTTGGAAGACATGAGAAAAGGGTAAGGAGAGGTTTTGATACTACCTTAGTTCTTATAAATGTCCCAATTTGGAAGGGAAAAAACCCTCTAAGTTTCAAAGGCATATAAGTATCTCATAAAAAACTGAATGCTGGGAAAAGACTGAAATGACTTCTAATTTCAAAATGTAAAGTTAATTACTATTTTAAAAAAAAGCACTTAGGTTAAAAACATTGCCAGAATTAATGCTTTTTTTTTGTTGCTCTTTACTGGTTTTAGATTACCATTGTTTTTTTCAAGGTTAGGATAGAGAGCAATTTGAAATAAAATATTCATCTATATATATCACATCTATTTATAAAGATAGGATATGTTTTTTCTGTGATCAACCCCACATCTTTCTTAGTTGTATCTACCAGTACACTTAATCCAAAATTTAGTTCAAAGTATTAACTAAAACCACTTAAGTGTTGAATATTCTCTTCTTAATCTGACCTGATCTTTTTAATCAAAGAATAATATTGATACTGATACTTGGACAGAAACTTGTATGTTGCTTTCTACAACAGTTTAAAGACTACTGATAAAGATTGACATAACAATAACTATTTTTAATAAAACACCATGGAAGCACAAAAGGACAAAATGTGAGGGATCCAGTAGCAACAACAACAACCAAGTCATTGATTTGTATGACTTCATAATGATTTATTACCCTTTAATAAATTTGCTAATAGCCCATTAATAACACTGTAAGAGAATGGGATCTTGGCGCTAAAATGCAATTACAAATGAAATGGGAGCACAAAATCAGGCAAATCCTCAGAGAGCACGAATTAGTCAGAGTCCATTCAAGTCAGGAGAGGTGGACCAGTTAATGTTAGCTGATCATGTAGTTCCATAAACTTCAGTCTGTTGTCCTCTCATTAACAGTGAAACAGCTACTGATCTTAATGCACTGGATTGTGCACAGTGCACAATTTTCACTTTGCACAGTGAAAAAACCCACATCATTCCTCTGGTATCATAAATGGAATTTAGAGGTGTAAAGAGGTTAAGTGATTTGCAAAGGTCGTAGGACAGATAAGTGGCAGAGCCAGGAATAGGTCTGGTATGTCATGACTTTTTGCAGAAACCACAGAACCATCTGGCTTGTCAGAATAAATCCACATTTAATTAGGTGATGTTCTAAGGGCAAACAAAAATGCCAACATAGGTTAAATGTCGTCTGATAATTTGTCCTCGCAGCAGTTAATCTGTAAAAAGCCATTGTGTAGCCCTACTGCTAAGATGTTGCATCACAACTGCTGCTACATGACTATTAAAAAAACCCTTCATCTTTGTGCTTGAATGCAAATCTGAAGGTGTAGTGCTGATCAGGCTGTGTTTTTTCTGGAGATATAAACAAGGAGTTTCTTGATGCATTCCATGCAACACTGAAAGCAAAGACCAGATCATTGACTTTCATTCATTGAATGCATTAGCTAACTGGGAAAGAAAACCCACCTGATTTTACTGAAGGCATTTCTCCTAAACTGAAATTCAGTGTAGCTCCTCCTTAGCAGCAGTCCAGCACTGAGTAGAGTGAGGAGACCTGTCACCTACAGCCAATGGGGCAGCTCAGCCAGAGCAGAATTCAGGACTGGCCAAGACACTGGCACGTCTCTCACTTACTTTAGCAGAATTTGAATTTGACCTACGAGTCCTAAATTCCTTAATAACAGTCTTTCTTTCCATTCTATTTTCCTGCCTACTGGCTCCTTTTATGCTCCTCTCTAGCAGCTACCAGGTATAGCTAGTGGTGCTCTTACCTTCAACCCTTGGCTTGGAGATAGATTTCATAGTGGGATAACTCTTAACCTTCTCTACATTAAGGTGCTAAATATCAGAGCATGTTTTACTCAGATATTCTCTTTGGCTGCACTTTAGTCTTTGCAAACCTTACTCCTACATTCTCCTTTCTAGAAATGTTACCTTGATAGAATTTTTTTTACTTTTTTTTTTTTTTTAATTTTTATTTTAGTTTCTCTGAGCATCTCAGAACATCTCATTTACCTGCAGAACATAAAAGTGTCCATAAAATGTTCTATGGTATTAACAGTGCAGGAAAGGCTGTACATAAGAATAAGGGAACAGAGCTTTAGATGTTGTAATTCACTTCTAGTAACCCAAAGTTGCAATGTCTTGCCTCAGCTGATGACCTGACTTTTAACCTACAACAACAACTGCCTCTAGACTAAAAAGACCTTACTGCCTTTTATTGTGAAACTTTGAGGAAAACTTTATGTTATTTCTCAGGAAGGAGAGAGAATTGCAGACTCTTCCTTTGGGGCTAGCCATCATTACTTATGCCAATCACATCCTACTCCAGTGATAATTACTAGAGAATATGAGAATGTACCTGTAATCATAAAGTAAATTAAACATATAAATAGGTTTCATGCAGGTAATTGCAAACAAAATGAAAGAAAATAAAAAGACAGAACTCAAGAGAGAAACAGAAAGGCAAAATGAAAATGGAGACTTAAAATGAGAATCTGATGAAAGACTTTGAAATTCTTCTAATTTATTTGATAGCTTATATTCATAACCATGCAATTCATGAAGAAAGAATTGGAAGGGAAATTAAAAGAATAAATTTAAAATGTATTTTAAAATTATTCTGCCTGACTGCCTTTGCTGCTGCTTTGTAATTATCCAGCTGGGTTGTTCAGTTGACCGGAATGACAAGATTCATTCACAAGTTTCATTCTCCCTTGGCACCCTCTTCCTTTCTGTAAGACACTTTGCCAACTTTTTAAAGGCCTGACTCTGCTGCGGGCAATTGTATGACTACAAAGTTTTTAGTTAATACTCCAGACATGAAATCTGCCAGGTTACTGTTGTACTATGGAGACATTGGCACCTCCGCCATGCTCCTCAAATATGAGAAGGAGGAAGAGATTTGTACTCTTCATGTTTCCTTAGTATTTATTAGGTCTGTGATGCTGGTATATATGCAAGTTAATAGATCTTACTGTCAGAGCCTCTTGCTGCTTTCTTCTTTCTCTGTGCCCAGTAGTGTGACTGTGCACTTTGATTCTCCAAGGCCATAAGCCCCCAAGAATTACATTAAATTATTTTTCCTATTTTCTTTTGGTGACCTCTGTTTCAAAGTTTCATTATTTCTTTAAGGTGACCTGGACAGAATTGCTTTCAGACCCTACCAATCACACATATTTAACTCTGTGAAGATATCACTGTTAGATAAAAGGAGGTATATACTCTAGAATCAGCTAAAATTCCTGGGGGATGTGGTGGGCTCTAGCAGTCCAAGGAGTAGAAGATCAACAGGGGAGTAAGAAACAATGAAGTTTTCTTGACTGAAACTGTAGAATTATAGAACAGCCTGAGTTCCCCTTTCAGGGAAGAGACCCTGAAATATCATCTGGTCCAATCCCCCTGCAATTAGCAGGGACATCTTCAGCTAGATCATGTTGTTCAGAGACCCTGAACATCCATGTGAAGATTTCCAGGGAGGAGGCCTATATTATCTCTGGGCAACCCATTCCAGTGTTTCAACACCCTCACAGTAAAAAATTTCTTCTGTATGTCCAAACCAAATCTACCCTTAATAAGTTGGTTCCCATCTTTCCTATAAGCCTCTTTCAAGTATGTAAAGACTGTAAGTGCAGAAGACCCTGCTGGAAAGTTTATTATGAGGAGATAAGGGTTTATTTTGCTTAAGAAAGCTTTCCTGCCTGGAAAGAGGCATCTTTTCCAGAGACAGTTTTCCTTGGTATGAGAAAAGATAAGTACTTGTGGACATGTTTGAAGGCCCCACAGTGGGGGAAAGGGGGGGGCAGGGGCTATAAAAGCCCCAAGAAGAGGGTGTGTGTCTTTCCTTGGCCCTGTGAAGTTTTGTACCGAAATGTTAAGTCTTCTAGGCTTTTGGAAATAAATTCTCCTAAATCCTTCCACTGTCTGGTATTCTGGAGGTACCTGTGTGCATTTAACCCTTACAAAGACAATAAGGTCTCTTTGGAATCTTCTCCAGGCTGAACCTCAACTCTCTCAGCCTGTTTTCGTAGTAGAGATGTTCTGGCCCTCTGATCATTTTTGTGGCCCTTCTTTGGACTCGATCCAACAAGTCAGTACATTTCATGTGCTGAGGATCCCAGAGCTGAACACAGTACTCCAGGGGTGATCTTACAAGAGCTGAGTAGAGGGGAAGAATTCCCTCCTCCATCTTCTGGCCATGCTTCTTCTGATGCAGCTGAGAATATGGCTGGTTTTCTGGGCTCCAAGTGAAGGCATGGACAGCTCATGTCCAGTTTTTATTCACCAGCACTGTCAAGTTCTTCTTGGGAGGGCTCAACCCCTTCATCCCTCAGGCTGTGTTGATACTGGGGGTTTTCTTGACCCAGGTACAGGACATTGCATTTGGCCTTGTTGAACCTCATGAGAATCACATGGACCTAGTTCTTCAGCTTATCCAGGTCCCTCTGGATGGCTTCCCATCCTTCAGAGCATACCACTGAGCTTGGTGTCATCCTGGAACTCGCTGAGAGCACCATCAATCCCACTGTCTATGTCACTGATGAAGACATTACACAGCACTGGTCCCAATACAGACCAGTCATCATTGATCTCTGTCTGGATATTGAGCCACTGAGCACTACCCTCTGGATACAACCACACAAACAATTCCTCATCCGCTTAACAGTTCACCCATCAGGTCTATCTATCTCCAATTTGGAGAGAAGGATGTTGTGGGGGATCATGCCTTTAGAGAAGTCTAGACAGATCACAGCTATAGCCCTTCCCTTGACCACTGATGTAGTCACTTCATTATAGAAGGCCACTGGGTTGGTCAGGCAGGACTTGCCCTTGGTGAAGCTGTACTGGCTGTCTCAAAACATCTCCCTGCCCTCCATGTGCTTTACAATAACTTTCTAGGAGGTTCTGTTCCATGATCTTCCCAGGCACAGAGGTGAGATTGACAGCTTGGTAATTCCCAGAGGCCTGCTTTCTATCCTTCTTACACATGAGTGCAATGTTTCTTTTTTTTTTTCACTCAATGAGGACTTCACCTGACTGCCATGACTTTTTGAATATTGTAGAGAGTGGCTTGGCAACTACATCAGCCAATTCCCTCAGGAATCTGGGGTGCATCTCATCAGCTTCCATAGATTTACATACATTCAGGTTCCTCAGGCAGTCAAAAACTCAATCTTTTCCTGCTCTCTTAAAATGGGAGGAACTTTGCTCTCCCAGATCCTGTCTTTTAGTCCATCAGTTTGAGAAGTGAGGGAACAGAAGCTGTTAGTGAAGACTGAGGCAAAAAAGTTGTGGAGTACCTCAGCTTAATCCTCATCCATTATTATCAATTAGCCAGTTGTGTTCATCAGGGGATCTAGACATTTTTACCTTCCTTTTTTTTTTTTTTTTTTTTTTTTTTTGGTTGAAATATCTACAGAAGACCTTCTTATTATTCTTTCTTTGTAAAATTCATCTTCAGCTCTGACCTATCCCTAGGCAAAATCCCTATACTCTTACCAGTATACTTATCCCTCCTTCCTAGAAATAGAGTAATTGAAATTTGCATTCTTTAAAATTGAGTGGAAATCAGAAAGTGTAGGAGTGTGTGGGAAAGGGAAG
>JAWWES010000041.1:59607251-59617572 GCA_035583135.1 Lophotriccus pileatus
AGGAAAGGAAAGGAAAGGAAAGGAAAGGAAAGGAAAGGAAAGGAAAGGAAAGGAAAGGAAAGGAAAGGAAAGGAGGAAATACAGATAAGAAAAAAATAAGAAAAAATATGTCTATAGAACAAGCTCAGCTGAACAGTTCATCAATAATTCAATGTAAGTTTATTTTTCATGGCTCCTTTCATGTGAACTCTTATCCTAAAATGCTTTACAAGTTTAAATAATAGAAGACCAGAGACATTATATTTTATAAATTACAGACCAACAGTAGCAGAAAGATGCTGTCTGTAGAATATATTAAAGATAGACAAAGGCCAATAACAGAGAGAAGAGAGTGGAAGAAATTGAGAGGTGCAGGCAGGGGAATGAAGAGAGATTTGCAGATGAGATCTGAAAAAAGATGGAGGGTCGATGAGGCAGAGAGATACTGGAAGACTGTTGCAGATGGCAAGAGATTATGCAGAGGGACAGAGGAAGCTGGTGTTAAACAAGTGGAGGAAGGAAGCAGGGCAGGCAAATGCGAGGTCTGGAAGTGGATTAACAAGGCAGGCATTTTGCAGCCATTGCCTGAGACAAATGGGATGCTCAGGGATTTCTCTGGGAACAGAGGGGTTATGAACTTGTGGTTTCAGTATGACAAGTACAAGAAAGTGGACAGTATTTTGCTTCCTGCCAAGATGCAGAAAAGCCTGGGGGAGGCTGTGCCATTAAGTTAAGGAAACTTGGAATTTTACAGGAGGGAAAAAAAGCGCAATAGTATATCTTCAGATGTAAATTATTTATTAAGTCCAGGTGCAGTTTGCATAGGGATAGGTTCAAATGATAATAAAGTTCCCTTAGGTCTTTAAGTCCAGCCATCTGGTAGGACTCTCCAAATTCCTGTGCTACACCTGCTGTGCCTCTGACCTACTCCTCCTAGTGGTTTGCCTGTGATAGTATCCTTTCTAGCAGACAAAACTGATATTCAGAACATTTTGTATTTTAGAAATGGCTCCCTTTTAGCATCTGCACTTTTAAGGGTAACAGATGTTGAACACAGAAATGTAGCTGTACACATGAGATTTTTGCTCACAAATGTGACTGATATCCTCCAGCTGATTTATTCAAGGCTTGGTTCTGCCTGTGTAAAATCAGGGAATTACAAGTTGTGCACATTCATTTTCCATCCCTGAATACTCATGATCCCTAAATATGCTTTTTTTTCTTCTAACACTGACTGTTGAGCATTTGATTTGACCTTGGTTCTGTCTTGTTGGGATTATATGAACTCTGAAGAATATTTTAGCCTTGTGATCAAAGGATTATCCTATGGTGTACCTTTGAGCCTGAGGCCTTATGAGAATTTATTTTTCCAGAAGTAATAAGGGACAAATATTCCCATGCCACTTCTTCCATTCCAGACTTACATGAGGTCATTTCTGTGCAAAAGAACAACTTGAGAAGAGTTTAAATGTGAATTTCTTTATCTAAGAAACACTTAGAGAAATAGGATGACTTCTTCAATGGCTGGTTTGTGGGACATTTTGGCTCGCTAAACCTATAAAAGTAATAACTATGAAGCCAACTGGTTTTAAATTAAGCCAGTCGCTTTTGATCAAAAGAGAAAAATTCTAAGACTTAAATTGTTAATAAAGTATTCCCTTGATCTTCCCAAAATTTCAGTGAGCAAAACAAAACAAGGCTAAGTAATCAACATATTCTTTTTTCTCCAGAGTTTTCAGAGATCTCTCTGTTCTTCTTCTCAGACCAGGGTAAAAGTAAGTTAAAGAAACATGCCAAAATGTGCGGCAAGCAGATGCAAGTGAACAAAACGAGCTGAATTCCGACTGATCTGCAGAAATCCTCCACAATTTTAGGTAGATATCGTCTGCACCAAAATGCTTCTTTGTTTTGTCAGAGAACTTGATTTTAATGAGACCTCAGCAAAAATGGTAAACCAGCAATTTCTGGGTCATCTATTTGTCAGGTGATTTTGCTAAAAACTGTAGTCATACTCCAATAAAATTAATTTTCAAAGTGACAGCCAAAGTGTGATATTTTCTTCAAGATCTGTCTCCTTATTTTCTGTCCTCCGGTGTTCATGCTGCAATTATCCATTTTATGGACAATTAATTTTGATTCCCAATGGTATCTAACAGTTGCATGCAATGTATTACTGATTGACTTGCAATGTAATGAAGATAGTAGTGACATCACAGTTGATTTTTATCTAAGAAAGAGAAGAAAGAATATCAGTGTAATACCTTAGGCAATTTCTTTTTTAATATGTTTTTTAAGCCAATTTGATAAAGTGGGCATCTGATGCAGGATTGCTGCATGTACAGGGAAATGTTTTAGGTAATATACAGGTGCAAATGTATCCACCAAGCAGATGTCAGGGAATGTTTGCATTGCAAAACTACAACTTCATTTCAATTGCTTTTTTTTTTTTTTAATGACCTGAATGTGCATCTCAGAATATAAATTTTTTTTTTTAACTGCACTGCTCATATGAAATAACCAGACACATAAATAACAATTAGCTCAATTTTTCATACCTACAGACAGCAACCTGGCAAGACCTAAGAGTTTTGCAGTGTTCCTTAAATACTGTTTGACTTGGTCTCCCACAGCCAACAGGAAAAATAAATCGAAGAAAGTAAAGTGATCCCCAGAAGATGTTTGGCCACCAGCTCTGAAGACTTAGACCAACAATATCTCTGATCAAGACACGTCAGTCTTATGAAAATTACATCCAATATAAGTGGTAACCATGTCTTAAAATGCGTTTGTCTCTGAATTAAGTATATGGCCATTTTCAGAAAAGAAAGCTATTATGGTTCTGATGGGTTACTTGATTTGGACAACATAAACTAGCTGACATATGTCTAGCATTAAAAGGTTTTCAAGTGTTGTCTTGTGAAGAGAACAGGATACTCTGACCCTTTGAACAGCTGGCTTCCATAATTAGTGGAATTAGGCTAATAATGTGCCAACCAAATCAATACTCAGTGGACATACAGAATTCTTTCTTCTAATTTTTCTAGCCTGATCACAGTAAGTTTAGGAAGAGTACAAGGCCTCCTTCCCTTTAAAGGACAGCCCGGAAAATAATGATTAATTGTTTAAAGTTCACTTAAACTCTTAAAGTATGGCACAAACAAGACTTAAGTGGTACATATGCTATTTTTTATGAATTACTAAATTTATAGAAGTATGAATTAAACATTTTGAGTTCAGTCTTCTTAGAACCACTCCCAGAAAAGGAGACAGAGCACATGGCAGTAGTGAAAATACATGGAAGTGCGGTTAAGCAGAACAAATCAGTACAGTGGAGAAGGATTTGGAGGACATACAGAATGTTGAGCAAATCACAATATTGCTCTCAGCATTTTCACTGAATGTTCCATAGGGATAATGAAACTACCCTGTTGTCTAAAGCTCCTTGAAAAGCACTGTCCAAAATCTTGATTATAAAAAAGTGAATGGAGAGAGATGCAGTTGGGGTAAAAATTGTAAACTTTGAATATTAAAATGTTTCTTGACAGGTATTTCTGTATCTTTCACTAAGCATATCTACGCAAGAAACTGTTCTATTTGAAAGAAGGTTGTCAGAAATTATATTGTCACAAATATTCATAGAGATTTTGCTCAGTGCCTCTGGGACAAAGCAACTGTATGATGCTGCCAAAAAGAGGTTCTAATCCAGCCCCTGGATTGTATTTCCTCTCTCTCCCATTTCTCGCTTTGTGAAAGCTTGGCACTTGTTGGACTGCTCTGTGAGTGGTCAAATCATTAACTGAAGAAAAAAACCCCTTGCAAACTAACAAAGAAGAGAAACTCTTAAGCCTGGAGAGCTCTTTGCAGGATTAGTGGGTTGTGATAGGACAGGAATGGTCTACCAAAGATGCAAAAGCAGAGCTATAACCATGTATTCCAGGAATAAATAACTGTTTTCCATTTTTATGGAGGTTGAATTTTAGTTCAGTTATTTATCATGTAACTTCCCTTATTCACATACCACACTGATAAAAAAATACTAACCTTGGCAGTCACTTAGCATCAATTTTGAAAATTCTTCAAAGGCAGAGGCAGAAGGATTGTTGCTAGCAGACCTAAAACCTTCTTGGATGCAGCCTGCAGTGAAGTTCTTAACACTGTATATCAGCTCTGTGACTAGTTTTTTACTGAAGAGTCGACCCTGCCTCAGTCATTCAAAGCAGATCGCAGAGATCTGAAAATAAAGAGCAGGAAGTAAGGTTTACTTGCAGGAAGATGAAAGAAGTTCATCTGTGTCATCTATAGTCTCCACAAGACTGCGCTGACTTGGAAATATCCCATTTTTGACCCAAGAATAGAATAGTTACTGTGTTTATGGCAGAGATATTAGAAATGACAGTTAATCCAAGTCAGTCCATGTTACCACCCCTACCTGAACAGGATTCAGCTGTGAGGAACCTGTCTGACCGTATCATCTTCAGCAACAGATCTCACAATGCTTCAGGTCAGTGATGAGCTTGAAGGAGCAGAATGAATTCCAGCTCCAATCCTGCATTCATGTTCATTAAAAGCAAATATTCAACTTTAAAAAGGCAAACAAAGATATGAAAGGAGACCAAACAAAAGCGGTAGCATCAACATCTTCCCATAATGCTTTATAGCTCTCTGGAGTGATTACATTCTATTTACTTCTAGTTCTTGAATCTCTGTTATTGTACCTGCCACAGGAAAAAGAAAAAAAAAAAAGCCTCTTTAATTATTCTTCAATGCTTTTTGCCAGCCAGGCCCTGTGTGCTGGATTGAAATCAATGTTAATGGCTTTTGAGACTCCAGCATAGATATATTTTTTAATTGATGTCTCCTCTTCCTCCTGCTGACCCAATTCTCATTTTCATTATATTCAAAAACACATTGATGATCCACTCAGAACTGATAAATTATTTTAGCTTCTTTCTGCAATAACTAAATTTAATAGTGCTTTGCTGGCACAGTTTAATTACTGGCACAAACATCTAAAATTTTTGAACAACAGCTGAGCTGCAGTGACAGAAAGCAGGTGGTCTGGTGGCTGTTAGGAACCAAGTAGCATGCAAACTAAGACAGGTTACTGGGTGGACTCATTACAACAATCTTACTGTTTGAACCTCTTCCTTACCCATCAGTTGTAACCTTTATTCCATCTGACAGGGTAATTGTCATTACAAACTTCCCCTGTGTGACTGTTTGTAGTTATGGAGAAGGCACATAGAATTTGCCAGACTAGGAAAGAAAGAAAGGAACAACAGCAGAAAATGTGTTTTGAATGAAAATAAAAAGATTTGGGATGCTGGAAGTAAGGCATGGAAAGGTGTACAAAGAATTCCTTGTAAGCAGATGGTGAAACAAGCATTGCAAGGGTCATTACAACTGAATTTCTATTGTATTGTGTTTTGTAATTGTATTTTCTGATGCCCAGTGAGGGTGGAGCCCATTCTGCCATGTTTCTGATCTTGGGAGTACTCTTTCTGTAATACCTCTGGATTTTATAGTAAGATTTTAATAAAATGACTTTGTGTCTTCTTTTTCTCCAGCAGGTGTGGTTGAATACTGCTCTGAAACAAGTTGGTTTTTTTTTTCCTGTGGACTTCACTGCTGCAGGACAGATGCAGAAAGTTCTACATCTCAAAGAGAAGAGTAGGCAGCTAAAGTTGGCAGAATTAAGGGAGCAAAGTTCATTAGATGCCATGCTGTGATATTTCCTGTAGTTTTGCTTCTTACCAGAGGTGAATGTACAGTGCTGGTATCTGCTGTGTTAGCACTTCTTCCTGTGGTGGCTATGATTTCAGGCAAAGTGATGGGAAATGTGATGTCTCCAGAGACTTCTGTGTGCGCTGAGCCTTCATGTAGTTGTGCTCACAGCTAGTACAGCAATCCCAAGTCCAGGGATTTTTTAGTGTGCCTGACAGGAGGACAAGCTGTGTGAGGTGATGTGAGTGAGCTGATCTGTTGTCCCTGTACTGCCGGGCCCAAGACACAAGAACATTCATAGTTCTCCACCTATTCTTTCCTGGACTACATTGCAATGAATCCCATGTCTCGAGAACTGAAATATTCAAACACAAATCCTATAGGAGTCTTATAAAACAGTTTACTTGTCACCAGTGCCAGCCAGAGAAGCAGGAGCACTCAGTCTCTCAGTCTTTCCCATGAAGTTTGCTGCCTACTGTAACAAGAATATACTTCACTGGAGGAGAAAACAAGCTAAGTAAAAAAATTCAATTTTTTTCTTGAAGCACGGTTTAGAGAAATTTCCCTTGTTATTGCTATCATTAGATACAGAGCTATGGTCCAGCATGAATTTTTGCTGGATGTTGTCTAAATATAGGGCAAAAACATCTGCACTCTGCTCCAAGCAGTTTTGCAGCCTGCAGCAGAAGACACGAGGGGAATTCCGGAAGCCGAGGAAATAGAAGGAAAAATTGCAACAGCCCTGTGTCAGTGGGAAAAACAGTAGCCTCAGTATACCAGATTCAGTCTGCCTTTTCCTATAGCTCACTTGAAAGCTAGTAGAAAATTGTAGGGGAGCTTTGCAGATGTTTCTGGTAGGTCTATTGCAGCACAGAAGATCGTAAGGGAGAAGGAGATTTTTTTCTGTGGAATCAGCAACGAGGTCCTGTGGTTTCTAGCTAAGTTTCTGCTCCCTTTAGTGTTCATTTAAGATCACTGTCCTGGATCTGTATTATTCTGACTAAAGAAGTCCACACTTCATAAACCTATTTAAACCATTTCTTTTTTTTCTCATTTTGGAAGCTAGATTTCACTAACTCTATTGGTTGAGGCAAATTCTAACTTAAGGGCACAACAGAGGCATACCATGATGGCTATTAGGTGGAATGGAATAATCATCAGAAAAAAACCTCATTGATACTCTTAAAATGAAAACCTTATCACAAACTCTATGCATATGAAAAAGCTGATGGGATATTTCCCGTTGTTTGTGTAACATTCAGAATTGCTGTTGGAGGAGAAGTGCCCTTGCTTGAGGAGACATTATACATCAAAGTCATGATTCAAACCAGTGAAAATGAAGAGATAATCAAGGGTGCTAATGGTCACAGTGAGGTGTGATAAATCTGGACAAAAGTGGTGGTTGTGGGCAATAAATCCAACAACCTGCTGGGCCTGGCACAGAGCCACCTGAGACAGGCTGATTGCCAGTAGTTTTGGAGGTGAGCATAAAATGAAGCATCCTCTAAGTTAATAACACTCACATAATGAATATAATCTTTTATTAAAGCACTAGGTCTATGACCAATGCAAAATTAGTCTGCCAGAGTGCATGAACACGTGTGTTCAGAATGAGATCTTGAGAGGGGAGAAAAGGATGATGAGTGCACCTGCAGGCTATTATTTTCCTTCCCTTTGGCTTCTCCAGTCCTTGTTCAGCATCTGTATTCTCAGAAGGCTGTTTAGCCCTGAAACTGTGATGTCTTATCATAAGATTATGCAGTTCTACTGTGTTGGAAGTGAGTGGAACCTGGCTGTATTAGGATCAAATAGGGAAAGATTTGGGAGGGTGTATTTCAAGGGTAGTTTGGATGTTAGTGGTACAAAACCAATCATTATTGTCTAGTCTGAAAACTATAATCCTTGCAACCATCAGTGTGAGCTTCCAATTCTGAGATGAAATTTTGAGATCATTGAAGTCGTCATACTTGTTTTCCAGCATGCTGAACTCCTTCCTGATCATCAGCTGGTCAGAGAAGGGGGAGAAGAAGGACTTACTAGAGGAAAGTCAACTCCAAAGACTTGTACTAAAGGTCTAATGGAGTTGTAGGCTGATCTCAGCTCTGCTGATAGTGTAACTCTTGCTGTGCCTGTGATCAGAAGAGGTAGACATCCACACAGGTGTAGGAGATGTCTCTCTTTCCTCCTCTCCAAAGATAACTTTCTGCCTGTGATGAGGCTCCTAGTGCTGCACAAGCACAGTCCTCTTGATGGTCTCCTTAAGGCCTCCGTATCCTGGTCAGCAATGGCTTCCTGCCTGCAAAATGGGAGTGGTCATTTAGGCCTTCTTTCAGTTTTGTTTGCTATTAATTTTTACACCTTTAAACTGCAACAAACCCTAGGAAGGCAAAGAGGAGTCTTGAGGTATTATTAAAACACTATGGATACAAAGAGTTTCTCTGTGAAAAAAATTTTTGAGCCATAGGAAATCATTACTATAGTGATGGATCTATCAATTCACAGAGTGATTTATAGGTAAATAGGGATTACATAATATCTCTGGAAATTTAACACTCCCTCACTTAGTTGCAGTAGTGTAAAACATCACCCTAATGGAAATACAGTAATATAAATGAAGGAGAATGTGATCTGGGCTTTCCAGTGTGGGAGTGACAGATATCTAACCTACCATCAAAGGACAAGAATCATCTAGTTAAAAGGTTATTTTTAAGAGTAGGTGAAAACACGCTTGATATTATTAAATAGGGCCTTGTTGGTGTTCTGGCAGCACAGATCTGGCAGTATAGTGAGTGTCTGTAACAGCCAGATAAAAATGGGCAAATGACTTCAATCTTTCAACTAGGTTTTTGAATCAAACCAAGCAATACATTGACCCACAGGCTTCTGAGGTTACTACAAGTGAAATCAATGGAGATGAGTAAAAGGTTTTAATGATGGCATTTTTAATGATTCCCAGCTACAACAGCTACAAACAAAAGTGGAAAAAGGTACCCATTAGCAGAAGAACGAAGATGCTTCTGGGGTTTAACCACTTCAGTACCCATGCCAGTCATGGACTCTGTGGTCACAGTTCCATGAAGTGCCTTTCTCATCTCTATAAATTTACTTTTTCTGCCCACCCCTCATTAAGTTAGCAAGTGTGATGCCCATATACAAGAAGGGCCAGAAGGAGGATCTGGGAAACTACAGGCCTGTCAGCCAGTTCCCAGTGCCAGGGAAGTGATAGAGTCACCATCCCTAGAGGTATTTAAAAGAAATGATGATGTGGTGCTTGGGGACGTGGTTTAGTGACGGACTTGGCAGTGCGGGGTTAATATTTGGACTTGATGATCTTAACGGCCTTTTCTAACCTAAATAAGCCTATGAATCCATGAGTAGTAGCTGGTGATATTTCTATCCTTTTTCTTATTAGGGAAGTACACTGGCAGGAAGGAAAATTCTGGAAGTTCAGACTGGGGAACCGCTTTACTTCCTTAGTCCTGCCCCATATCAAGCTTTCTACTAGTGGTGACAAGTGAGGAATAGCATCAGGGCTGGACAGCCTTTGAGGTGACAGGATCAAGCAACTCCCCTTGAAAGTATGTTTTAGGATCTCTTAAGGTAGACAGCTGCTGCTGTAATGTATATGGAGGTGCGAGGCGGGAGGAGCTTTTTCAAAGAAAGAGTCAGAGGATCATACCTGTGTCTATGGAAAAATAAAGTGTCCAGCACATGAGGTCCTAAGTGGGGCTCTGTGATATCTAAATCTTATCTTGCTTCCAAATAAAGCTAAATACTTCTTGTTGCAAGAAGGAAATTTTCAAAAACGGATTATCAGGAGTTGATGATAACTGTCTTGTTTGTTTTCTTCCACCAAAAACATATATCGATTCTACCAATAGAACCCGTATTTAGGAAGTTGAACTAGACATTAAATGGAGTAAACCCCTTGGGAAACTGTATTTTAACAGTTCATCTGAGAAGGTTGTTAAGTTAGTCCTGTGTTTGAATTTTCTGCTTTTTTTCATCCTTTTTTTTTTCCACTGTTTTCTTTTTTTTTTTCTTTTTTTTTTTTTAATTAATTTTTTTATTTTCTTTTTTTTTTTTTTATTTGCAGGGCAGGTTTCCATTTTTTAATATCCTCAGTTGGAACTAGGAAGGTTGCTTCAGGTGCCTAATTAGCATTCACTTTAGTAGCATACCATAGGATCCTGCAGCTGCCCTCTCTCTGCAGTATTTACCAAGCTAGATGCAGGAGTTATCAGAATGCTAATACAGCAGAGAGTTTCCACATCCAGCAAACTGAGAGGTAGCTTTTAAGCTTATGCTCTCTCTTTCAAGTCTTAATGTTTCCAAATTAACATCAATGCACCCTACTATACTTGTGCATTTTGCTTTGTTCAGTGCAGCATTTATATTCTTGCATTCATTTCAACCAATCACTCTGTCTAACACTACTTAGCCTTCTATTCTTTTCAGTTTGGCTAAACAAATTATCCCTTGCTTAGAAAATGGAGAGGTCTGACTCCATAGGTAAGACACTTTACTATGTGGAAAACCCGAGAAACACATAAGGTAATATTAGTTCTGCAACAGAAACCATGGGTAAGACTAACGCAGTATTTTTCATGAATCTTTC
>JAWWES010000041.1:59618221-59662025 GCA_035583135.1 Lophotriccus pileatus
AGGTGCCTAATTAGCATTCACTTTAGTAGCATACCATAGGATCCTGCAGCTGCCCTCTCTCTGCAGTATTTACCAAGGTAGATGCAGGAGTTATCAGAATGCTAATACAGCAGAGAGTTTCCACATCCAGCAAACTGAGAGGTAACTTTTAAGCTTGAACTCTCTCTTTCAAGTCTTAATGTTTCCATATTAACATCAATGCATCCTACTATACTTGTGCATTTTACCTTGTTCAGTGCAGCATTTATATTCTTGCATCCATTTCAACCAGTCACTCTGTCTAACACTACTTAGCCTTCTTTTCAGTTTGGCTAAACAAATTATCTCTTGCTTAGAAAATGGAAAGGTCTGACTCCATAGGTAAGACACTTTACTATGTGGAAAACCTGAGAAACACATAAGGTAATATTAGTTCTGCAACAGAAACCATGGGTAAGACTAACACAGTATTTTTCATGAATCTTTCTTTTTCTTACTGGAAAAAAACCCTTGTGCATTGAAACAGAATTTTTCCTTGGGGAGGAAATTACTTATTCTGATAGAACTTTCCTCATAAAGATTTTGCAGATCTAGGGCATGTTGCAGATCAGTCTAAGTTCAGGTCCAAGTGCTGCTTCAGCAAACTGTGGAACCCAACATTTCCCTGTCTTTCTTTTCTCAGGGGTATGTTTTGGGTGTTGGGATGCAGAGAAAATGGTCCTGGCAAAAGGGTATTGCACTGTGGGACAGACCCTGAGATCAATGGTTCTGGAAGGAAGGATGTATCACTCAGATGACCTCAAACTGAAGGACAGTTTCCTTCTCCCTCAGTTTATCATCTATGTTTATAAAGCAGAAGCTGCTTCAATGGCCGCAAACCCATAAAGTTTAAATCTGTAGGTGTAGGATTTCCCTTTTCTATTATTTATGTACACAGAGCATAGTGGAGTGGAACTGTAATTCATGACTGAAGCCTACAAGCACTACCACAACAGACACAAAAGAATGCTTAACTGTACAGCCACAGAGAAATTATCTTGGTGTAGACATTACTTAAATGCAAGTGTGAAGATAAAGGACCATGGCTTTCAATAGTCTTCCTTACAAAATTTAGCAACCAAGAGCCTGCCTGTAAAATTTCACAAAGTAAATCTACAGAACACATCCAGTGGAGTGAGAGAAAATATGCACGTAGAGCTTATCTTTCTGGGAAGAGAGCAAGGCTTCCCCTTCCTAACATCTCCCCTACCCTCCTTCCTTATGCTGAAGCCTGAGTTTTGCAAGCTTACTGCTCAGGAAAACTTCATCCACTGTTTCATGTGGGAAGGCTACAGTAAATAGTGCACAGGGATGTTGGGTGCTCCCAGAGACAGTCTTGCTATGAGTGCATCTCTCAGAGGTCATAATGACTGGTATTAATGCCAAGTAGACAATTGTGCAGCAATTTAGTTCCAATGCATTTTCCATATTTGGCTTTTTCCTATTTCCAAGGGATTCTTTCTTATGCTATCCAAGTTCCCTCTCAAGTCAAACTTTTGGGACAAACTCTTCAGAGGTGGTGTCTTCAAAAACTAATAAAAGGTTGAAGCTCAGCAATAATGATTATTCTATTTGCAGGTGCCACAGCCAAAGTACATGACATGTTTGAAGAAGTTGCATAGAAGGTATTGAAGTCACAATAGAGGTGGAAAATGGGAAAGGAACTAGTTACCTAGGGAAATTATTAGGCATACCTAGATATAAATGCTTTTTCCTGGTACGCTCATTTTTCGTTTACTGGACAGTCTTCCAAGGAGACCTGGCACCAGGAGGAAAATAAGGTGACATTTCAACTGCATTATTCTATATGTGATTGTGAATTTCAAAAATGTTTCCACACTTTTACCATGTTTAAAAAGAATGTGGCCTACCATCAAAATTGAGATTTACTTCAGAGAAAATATTTGTTTTAAAAAATTGTAAATTTTTAGATTTGTATTTCAAAGCTGAATGTCCTTGGGGAAGAACTTTTTAGGATTTAGATATTCATATATTTTGGGAAAGAATTCCCTGTCTCAAAAAAAGTTTTCATAGGAAACAGAGCCACTTGTTTCAAATACTTTCTTCTGAATGTATGCATTCCTTTGGGCTATGGCTTCTTCAAACCATTAAGGAAGCCCATAGGATAAACCCAGCCTTTGCAAACAAAGTGTCAGTGGGCAGAGAAAGGTGTGGCTTCCATTGTAATGTCCAAAACACAGTGGGCTGCAAGGAATTTTCCTACTGAGAGAGTTAGGAACAAACTTCACAATCATGAACACTTAATTATACATATGTATATGTACAAACCAAGGACAAATCTGAGTAGTCTGTAGAAAACATACATTAACTTCATATCAGATTAAGGGGAGACTAATCTGATGGTGGCTAAATGTGTGTCAGAGACCAAACTCTTCCAAATATAGAATTCCTAGATGGCTAGATTAGACCCATCCTCTGAAGTATATTTGAAAGATCTTCCTCTTTAATCCTTTGGCTACATTTATGTAGCTTATCATGCCAATTAAATCTTTTTTAATTGATCTGAATTGAGCAATGAATCATTGGTTGCAAGCCAGGTCCTAGAGTGCAGGTGTCCACTTCATAAAAAACATATCTACAATATCTTGGCATCACATCATGTTTCGCTTGTGTGATTATAACCTGCCAACAGAAATCATCTTATTCCTTAAGGAATGTTAAGTCACAGGGAGATTAAGGCAAATATAAACAAAGTCAACCGGCCTCAAGCCATAAAGGTATTGTTTCCACCTCATCTAACCCAAATGCCACTGAAATCAGTGGGGCCTTTCTATTTTCTTCAGTGTGGTTTGCTGTGTCCATCCTTAGAGAGAGAGTCCCCTCCCCCCAGTCTAACAATACATGCTTTTGAGAGAGCTAGTCACTTGAACAGCTAGATAGGCAGTGTGAAAAGGACACCTGAAATAGCTGCAGAAGGTGAGTTCTGATAAAGTAATTAATGGAAAAATGAGACCAGCAGAATTCCCCATGCACTCCAAATTGTGGTCTGACCTTCCCACCTGGATGAATGTAGTGTTAGACATAGATGAAAAGCTTACAGAGTGGCTGCTGAGAATGTTTCATATGACTTTATAAATAATCAACACACTTACTATTCAGTGCTATCAGCCACCATTTCAACCAGTGACAATATCAATTTACAGAGTGAACGAAAGGTATTTGTGGCATGACTACAGAATACAGAAACTTGCTTTTATGAGCAACATGGAAAAGATCCAGAAAAACATCAAAATATGCAAGACTAGGTAAAGAAGGAATTTGTTTGTTCTAGACAAAGAGGGCAAGCACCTCTCATTTTATAGATGGAAGAAATGAGATAGAGAGAAGCCATGTACCTTACTTAATTTAGCAAGGGAATAGAAGCCACTTCCAATTGGATAGTCTGCATTTGCAAGCCCACAGATAGACATTCATGCCTGTTCATGCACCTTTTCCTATCCTGGGTAAGAACTACAGAAGAGACTTGCTATTTGAGCATGAGGCAAGCTACAGGCAAAGCTTGAACAAGCAAAGATCAGGCAATGAAGTGCAAAGACAGGAAGTATGCAACAGATAGGATGGAAGAGGGTAAGGCCAAAACTTGCATTCTTCATTAAGATGAGTTGGTAAAATTATCAAAATACACCAATTTTTCTTAAAGATTCATTTTGCATTCCAATATCCAATAAAAAGGAAATAATCATTTAACAGTAAATAAATAACAACCTATTTTGGAGGATATTCTTATTGCACTGTAAGCCACTGTTTGAGGATAGGTAAATGAAAGACTGTGGGTTGCTGACACATACCAGCCACATAGCACATATAAGTACCTACCTTAGACACTGTTCTATTAATGGGTGTCTTAATTGCCAATTAAAATTTTCAGGACTTTTGACAAGCAAAAGGCCTGCAGTGGCTAAATGGTACATTTGGTGATCAGAAAGTCTCAAATGCATTTGTGACATAGAGAGAGCTGATGAGAAAGGGTTTGCTGTTCCTGTTTACTTACAGACTAGACAAAGAAAATGGCTCAGGCTGCCTTGTTGCAATAAATTTGGCTGCCTCAACTCCCCTGAGAAGCCAGCTGGCAGCGAGGTGCTACCCAGAGCAAGGCAGGTAAGGAGAGGGGAGGCTACTCTGGGAAAATTTCCAGAAGGAAGATAGGGAAATATAAATAGGAAGGAATTAAAAAAATAGGCAAATATGATTTGTCTTCTTTCTAATGAAAAGAACAAGGTATGAGGCTGGATTCCCTGAAAATGATGAGTGTGTGGCTACTCCTAACTATATTATTTTAATGGCTGGGATCCTAAGCAGACTGCACTAATGTATTGCTACTTCAGAGAAATGGGGAAACAGCCATTTACTTAATGGCTCATAGATTAATTGAGTTTCAGACAGACCTGGACAGAGGTCAGCAAACTTCCAGTACATCACCTTGCCAGCAACATCTTTTGTTCAAGACCTTTGGAGATGGCATTGTGCAGCTGACACCAAGTTTTGTCTTCTCTTGGAACTGCAGGGACGGGTGGGAATTCACACCATGGGAGGAAGAGCAGAAAGTAGTGAGCAAAAGAGAGAAAAATTACCACTGATATAATGTGTCATAGTGACACATAGATGATTTGAAATACTTGGATTCTGTTTAAAGGCCACTTTACTCTTAGCTAAATCACTGCCTTTGTCTCATTTCTTCGTGATTTTTTTCCTTCTTTTTTTTCTGCTTCTCAGGTCACTTCAGCTTTAAGTTAAGGCATAAAGGTATCAGTAACAGCCAAATCTTCACAAAACTACTCTACCTTTGACACAAATCTTTTATTGTATGTCAAAACAGCTACAATAATTTTTGACTAATCCTGCGAATTATTTTCTATTTTTCCTCTTACCAGATGTCTTCTGTCAGTGATAGTCATATCCCTGTCTAGCCTATGAACTTGAAGAAAGTTAACGAGACAATTATTTAGGACACACTTTAGTTACTAACGTCACCTGTAACAATATCAGATTTCTCCCCCTTAGCTACCAATCTTCATGGAAATTGTAGGAACAAAGTAATAAATTGCTATGCCTCAGTTTCCACCCTGACTTCTCTGGGCATTCACAGCTGCCCCTGTCTCCATGTCACAGTTGTACCAACACACTCGTTTGTAAGCAAACCAAGTCATGGAATGATTTTTAATTTAAAATAACACCCCTAAAATATAAAAAAAACCCAACAAAACCCCACTTAACCAACCAAACATGCATATATTTTTATATCCCATAAAGACTACTGATTGATAAAACCATGTTGCCAGATCCACCTTATATGAACAGACTTCATGATTAATTAAGACTTCCCACAGCTGACATAAGAGCAGAAAGCCAGCTTCCATGCTCTGTCAAGTGCTTGGATAATTGGGTACAAATATGACTATATGCCCTGGCCAAACTGGTGCCACAACCTGATCTGGTGTTATGACTGCAAACATGGCTCAAGCTTGAAATGGAGGAAGACTTGAGAGGGGCAAATTGTCATAGAAGGAAGAGAGGTTTCACTCCTAAACACCACTCTGATCATTGGATTTGTCAGTGACAAGCAAAACTAGTTTGGGGGATCATTAAGATTTGTTAAGCCTTCTCTATATTGCCCAGGAGAGCTGGTTGCACTGGGGTGTTTTGGACTATGTGGGCTGTAATGATTCACCGCATGAGAAAATTAATTGTTGATGGGATCAAACCTTTAATGTTAAGAACCTTTCCTTTAATCCAGCATTTCACACTGATGAATCCTAAACTGAGAAAAGAATCTTAAATTCAGCCCAAAGAGTTGAGGTTCTGGTGCATTTGCCAGGGTCAACGTGGCTTTTAACCAATAAACAACGTCAACGAACTTCCACACTCAGAAATTCTGGTGGTGATGCTTACGTTTGTATTAGAGACAGATGGAAAGAAGCAGACAAGTTCCAAATTACAAACACACTCTCTGCTTACCTGTAATAACTCTCCTTGGCATGGCAAAAATACCTTTGCCAAAGACAGATGTTGTGCTAAAATGCACAACTGTTCTTTTTATTTGTGTGTGCAGCTGCCTCTGGTACCAGGTTTGAATGAGGGAATGCAAAATTAAAAGGTTTTAATTATGTCCCCATGTTTGAAAAGAAGGCTTTTCTTAATGTCACTTATTCTCCAAACGAACCATGAATAGGTACCTGAGGTGGGGTCTGGGAAGATGCCCAAAAGACATATTGCCCTGTAAAGATTCACTGGAGATACGACAGAGCATCCATATCCACTGGAGATCTGCACTGGAGAGCTGCTGCTCTTGCATTCTTCTCAGGACTGGCACGGACCAACTCAAAATACTCCCTCCTGCTCTATTCAAAATGCTCCTGATAAATAAGTAGCAAACAGAAAGGAGAGAATCCACATGTTCTCTGCCTGATACACAGATCTCAGGACTTGCTCAGGAACAGTTCATATCTGTAGGGAATCAAGTCACTATAAACAGTACTTTTATACCACTCATTTTAGTGGCCTTGAAACATCCAGCTCATTGTCTGCCACTGGAATCAAAGGTGCCTCAGTCTTTGCTGAAACTCAGGTTCATCATCTTCATGTCTCACTTGAACTTTCTTTTGTCTTACCTTCTCTTATTTTGTCTGTTACAGTAAAGCTTCAGTAAGCCTGTATGTCTTGCACTTGGAAGGAATATGATGGGACCAAAAAAAAAAAAAAGAAAAGAAATATTTAAAATCCTTTTTATTCCTCTTTGGAGGAAGCTCAGGACTGCCCTAACTGTAGAAAAAGAACAGAAGTTTTGTGAAACACCTGAAGAAACAGTGTGACAAAACTTCTAAGCTCTGAAGAATTGTTTCCTCCACAGAGCTTTTATTTTTTTTTTTTTTACAAAGGAACCTGAAAGAAATTTCTTATTGTCAACTCAATCCCTAACTAAATGGTTTTCAAAATCTTCCTGTCTTTACAAAAGCCTTTCTAAGCCTCAGAGGAACTAAAGGAAGTTCATGAAAAGTAAGGTCTTGGAACATTTTATACTGAGATTTTATGAAGAGGGTGGAAAAATGGGCAGCAATGTTCAACCCTTTACTCTAAATCCTTGGATGACCAGAGGAGAATCACTTTGACCCACCTCATCCCTTTGCAACTTCTTTTTGACTCTTTTTAATATAATCTGATGAAAATTATATGTTTCAGAAATATGGAGGCTGCACCCAGGATAAGCTTTTTATTTTTAAAATGTCTGTTGAAATCTCTTAGCAAAGCCCAAATATTCAGATTGCTGGAGTAATGTGGTTGTCAACATTTTCAAAATTTACAGCAGCTGGTTAGGATGGGCTATGTTAGTTTGATACTGGCCTCTTCTTGTTTTCTGGGTAAGAGGGTAAAACAACCTCCTGGACAAACTCAATAATAAGAGAAATGTAGGTAGCTAAACCCTGCCGTTCCTCTGGCTTATTCAGAGATGTGATTAAATAAATGTGAGAACTTCAAGTTTTAGCCTAGCACATTTTGTTTTCTGCTGCATCATTTTCCATTTGGACTCAGCATGAGCACAATTGCCTATTGATTAGTAGGTATCCACTATAGAGGATTCAATAGGTGCTTTTGCATACGCTGAGCCCTAAATGCAGACAACTGAGCTAACAAAAAAGAAATGAACACTGCCTTTTCCTGTAGAGCCTTCCACAGTTTTGTCCAAAGAAATTACTCTCTCTGCATAGTGAACAGCTCTGAATTCCATCAGGGAAAAAAAAAAAATCCATGAAAAGGCGCATTATAAATTATATCAGATTATTAGCAAAAGTGGTGAGATGGTGACTTGTCTTGCAACACCTTTTAGTGACACCAGCTAGTATCAGGCATCTTTGGGCCAAGTCATATTTTAGAAAAAGAGAATTCTTGCCTTCAATTACCTGCAACTGAAATAACAAGACAGGAAAAAAGATGAATAAAAGAAATCTCCTTATGACCATCTAAAGACAGGAGGCTGAAGTGAGAGGCTAGAAAATAACCTAGTTTAGATTACTTGGAATAAAAATGAAAAAGATGAAAATAAACCAAAACTTTGGTCCCACATCTCAAAGGATTTACTTTTTCACTTGCAAAATAAATATCAAGAAATGCAGGGAAGAAAGGATAAAGCTGTTTCAGACACTCCCTTAAGGGTATGGAATAGCATTAAGTGCATAAATTTAAATTAATAACATTTATAGTGATCTCATTTAGTGAACATTACTACTCTTCAGTTCACAAATATTCTGTAAGAGTTGCATAATAATGTGTTTTTCAAAACCTTGCCATGAACATTTGTTGATCAACAGTCATTTTGTGAAAAAGACAGCAAGGATATGATTTTTAAGAAAAGATTTCATTTATTTTGTTCAAATCAGTAGTATAGGTTAGCTTTTACTTCCTTTGGCAGTGACATGAGCCATACTTCATACTTGAATGTTGTCATTTTTGTCTAAAACTATGTAAGTGCCTGCTGTTTGAAATACCAACCAGGATCCAAATCCTTTGTAGTTTGTTAGAGAAACAGAAAGCTTTATATGCTTAAATAACCCCTTCCCTAAGCAAGAAGGATATATATTCAGCAGGACACTTCTCTTTTAATGTAATTGTTCTGTTTTGTGTGTGCTTTCTCTCTTTTTTTTTCCTTGTTTTTTTTTTTTTTTTCAGGTGTTTTATGACATAAGAAGGTAATTCTTTCCATTTTGTTCTCATGCAGCAATTCAGCTAGACAATTCCTGTGTAGTCACCTGCTGGACTAGGTAAAATATAGACAGGGGATAACTATATGGGAAAAAGAAAATTCCTTTCATAGACTTCATAGATCCTTCATTTATAAATAACAAAGACATTCAGTTTGATCGTGGTGATGGTCCTGAATACCACAGAGATCCTTGGAATCTATGAAAAAAAAAAAGTTAGTCTCAGGGAAAGAGGGTGAAATGAATATTTTATGCAGAAGACAAAATGAGAGAGAAAGGGTATGAAATGGGAGAAACGAGCAGGAGGTGGGAAATCAGCAGTGTAAAAAAGGAGAAAGGCAGACCAGTGAGAAGTGAGGAAGCACATCAATAGCTTGTCCCTGGCGATCAGGAATAGATAGAGCAAGTACATGGAGAAATCTTTTTTTACTAGTTCAGACCCCAAATTTTCATGACATGTTCAGGCATCCACTTTTGTGTCTCCCAAATGATGTTCAAAAGCATGTTTAGAAACATTCTTAGTCTACAGTGTGTGGACCCACTCCATTTTGAAACCTGACATCACTTTCCAGCGTTGGGCATAGACGGCACTGTCGTTACTTCTGAGCTCATCTCTACAGACAGACTGTCTAACATCCCGTCTGTGCTTTTCTCAGGGCTATGCACCAGCAGAGGAAATCCCTAAGGGTAGTCTTGGAAAGCATGTTGGAGCTTTTCAGCGAGACGGGTGCTGCTGGTTCAGTATGAACTCACCACATGTTTTTTTGCATGATTACTGTTTATAGCTGAAAGGCCTTGAAGCAGCCCCTGTTACACTTCATTTGGTGACAGTTCTTAATAATTCTTGACCAACAGAATTACACAGGCAGAGCTGGAAACACACAACAAATTGTTCTTTCAGCATAGTAAGAAACAGAAAATAAACCTTTGCACTGGCTAACTCATACAAAGATATTAGCTTTGATAATGAAAGCTGGGGAAAGATGTTCAGTCCTCTGTGAGGAGACTTGTGGGACAGGCTGGCAAGAAAATAATCATAAACGAATCAGTTTCATTTAATGTAGAATCTCATTCAATTATACTAATTTCTTTCCACAGCACTGTACTCCTGTAACTTCAATATATGGATATTTGCCTCTTTTGTAGGCAATAAAATGTTTACAAAACAGAGAACATATTATTGGTAATCCCTTAATGAAGATAGATGCTTTATTTTAATACTTCACAATGTTTAGTGGACTCATGAGTGCCTTAGAATAAAAAAATAATGTTAAGTATTTCATAGCTTGTCTCTGTCTACTGTTGATAGAAACGAAGGCATTGGGAGAGCTCTTAATATCTCTAACACAAAACTGCAGTCTTTGCACAGGGGAAAGGAAGATACTATAGTTAAGTCTTCAGACAGTAAATTGTTTTACAGCACTTCAGATCAGCTGAAGGGACCTGATAATTTCATTTTATTTTGGTAATTGTGGGCGGATTTTTTTCCTTCCATGATTTTATTTTTACGATCTTAAATACAACTCCTTCCTTTCATGGAGTGGCCCATGGAATCCATGGACATGGGCAGGTTTTTTCTGTCTTAAAAATAGTTACAGTCTATACAGATTTCACACAAATCATCAACTTCCTCATTTATTTCCTACTCTTCTAAGTAAGCATTATTCATAGTCCATGACCTTTTGTTGTTTGTATAATTTATCTCTAAATGTAAACAGGAGACTGTAGAACCAGTAGAAACAAGGGATAAATCAGCATGGCATGACTTTGATTGTTCCTCAAAAATCCAAAAATGTAATCAGTTCAAGTCTCTTAGTGTTTGCTGGGCAAAACTGGTGGAAACTTCAAGTATTTGATGGCACTTGCATCTTGAAAACTCACATGCCCCAGGCACCCGACAGTGGAAACCTAGATAAGAAACAAAATAAAGCAGGGGAAAGACAGCATTTACTGATGGTTACACGCTATAAAGGCACAGGGAATCTGTCAGTTTGTAGAACATTGTCTGGGAATTACACTCCCTCTACAGGGCTGCTAAATTCCAGACTTAGTGCTTCTTTGCACGGTGTGACAAGAATGAGAAGAGCAAATATTTCATTTGGTGATACCAGAAGTCATAAATTTTGGGGAGACTGAAACTATAGTGATGACATGACTTCACAGAGTGGAGATGGGGAAAGAAGAACACAAAGAAATTCTCTCATGAAAAACCCAGGGACCTGGAGAGAGGAGGAGATTCTGAACTCAGAATTGCCTGTGTGTTGGTGTTTTAGTCAGGCTGCCTTGTTCTCCATACTATCAGACTCAATATTCGTTCTCAGAAAACCACCATAGTGAAAAGCCTGGTCTCGCAAGCACCAGAGAAAGTGTATATTTAGTACATAGCCCATACTGGAAAAAATATTGAGAAAGAGGAAACATAGATCAGTAAGTGGTATTTCCACCTTTATTACTGTTCTGAGGAAAGTTTCTGTGCCTGTTAGACAACAAGGAAGCATCAAATTAGGGAGTGTTTTTTTTCTTCTTTGAGGGAATATTAGCTTTACTTTATGGATAAAATTACATGGGATACCTAAAAAATATCAGTCACGTCTATATATTTTTCCAGATATCTTCTGTAGAACAACAACAAAAATATCTCTTTCAATGCATCAACTTCTGACAAGTACAGATAAATGTGAATCACCTAGGTCACTCTGCATGACCACAACTTACGCATATCTGTATTAAAGAGAAATAATCTGACTTCCAAATTTAGCAAGGATCCTTACATTTTGCACTTGAGCAACCATGACAACACTGATGTCCTGGTAACTGTCCATCAAATCTGGTAGCTGTCACATATAATTTAGTCAGTTTTCATCTGTGAAAGCCCACTAAAGAGGTTAAGAGAGCGCATTATTTAGTAATCTGGAGAATGTATACTATAATATCATTCTTTGAAGTCAACTTGATGACTTCACCCTCATATTCAATACAGAGTATATCAAAGCAAGCAAAGCTTTTGGATTTGGGTATTTTCTCTAAGGTTCTATTTGCTAAATAAAATACTGACAAAATCATAATCAGAGTGCAAAGTCTCAAGTCCTGTCCTCAGTTTCCTATATGTACTTTACCTAAACACCTGCTGAAGAAGCATTACACTGAATATGTTAAGGACTTGAAGACAACAATAAGATATTATCCCTGCATTGTGGGTTCATGCTGATGCTTGAATTCTTACATAATATTACATTGTTAATATTTAGATACCTGTCTTCTTCCCTTAATAACCCAGCATAGAAAAAGATGCAAGTTCAGGGACAGTGAAGCTCTTAATTCATTTGTCTTTAGTGGTGATGTATTAATATTGGGGTGCTAATTTACCAATATATGACACACTGCAAGACTCTTGTTCATTTTTCCTTGCCTAACCAAGTAGTGTGAACTAACATTTGCCTGCCTCTAAGATGAGATTTTACTAATGGGGTGAACTCAGGGATCATTCAAGATATAGATGGAAATACAGAGAAAATAAAGATGAAGACAGATGGAAACACAGAGAAAATAAAGACAAAGACAGGGGGTAATGAGATAGAAAAGCAATATGGCAAGGACAATCAGTTTGATGAGAAAATAGAGTGGAAATTTATGTAGAAGCTGTGCTCAGAGAACTGAAAATGAATATGAAACAAACGAATTTGATGTTAAATTCAGAATAGGCAGTGTGGGAGTGTAGAGAGACTGTGATATAGCCTAGGAAGGATTTCCAAAAGAGTAATAACTTTGATGATAGACTGAAAAGTATTTACAAGGAGAGATCTCTGCATATACTTCAGTCTCTCAAAACACCATTCCACTGAACACCATTCCACTTCCATCTTTCCCAGACCAGTGGTTATGATTTCCTGTACCATCCCTAAAGTTTCAGTGTAAAAGCTCTTCTAATGTTAGTAACAGCACCACCCCCATAGACCCAGCCCTATCCTCAAAAAGTTTCTCAAAGGCTTTCCTTTTCCTTTTTTTATGTCTCACTTGGACATTGCTGGGTTTTGAAGCTCACCTGTTTGGTTCCAGGCTTTTCTCTGTCAAGATTCTACATTGCTTTTGCAGCTGATCTAGGTAAAAACTGACACAAACAGCTAGTGGTTTATAGGATTTGATGTAACTCTTGTTACTTGTGCACTTGTCCACTGTGGGGGTTAGGAGGACTAAGCAGAAATAACTGTGTTGAAAGATGTATGAGAGATTATTCTAGTGGGAGCTGAAGAGGGATGTGCTTTCAGATATGTTGCAGTGAAAGCACTAGACGAATTTAGTGGCTTGGTTCATGAGCTACAGCTAAAGCAAGAGTCAGAGAGAAGAAAAAGATTTTTCAGTCAAGGTGGCAAGGATACAAGTGTTGGTACTGGCAACTAAGTATTAAAAACTTTATTAAAAGTATGCTCAGTGAATGCCCTTTTCGCATTTTCTGGACCTGGAGTCTTGTCAGATGATTCGTGAGCCCTTAATAGTCTTTGCTTTAGGTTGTTCTCGATAAATTAATCTGTGCAGAATGACAGAAACCTCTTCAAGGTTCTTTCAAACAGAAGCAACTTGAAAGTAAAATGATTGGATTAATCCCTCAAGTGCTTTCTTTCCCTCTTGCTGTCATTCCATTAAATGGAGAGGCCACATGAACATCCCTGTGCTTGACATCTCTGTGGAGCACATAAATGTTCTGTTAGAGACAAATCAGTATTTCTCATCTGCAAATTAAAAGCACATTGAAAGTTTCTTAGCTAAGACTCTATTGTTCATACTCAAAACAACTATTGCTTCAAAATCCATACTGCTCAGGAAAAAAAGAGAATGTAATTTGGAATATATAAATAATCTGTGGGACTCTGATGTGGTGTTCTCTAAGTATTGAGGGGAAAGGGTCACAAACAACATTGTGTTCAAGACTCCAAAGGAAAATATTTCTGCAATTATCAGAGAGATTTGCAAAACCAGACTCTTATTTAAGAATATAACTGCATTGCACCAAGGCCTCAATAGCATAAGGTGGTCTTTGACCCCACATGCATCACCTAAGAGTGAGATAATACTACCTTCTAAAAGAGCAGGTACAAAGTCAAGGACAGTTTCAAGATGCAGTTTTTAAAGGGAGTCAACAGGATTTGGATTCCCCACTCCCATATAATTTCTGGTGACTTGAATGCAGAACCTGTCCCTCCCACAGCTGGATCCAGGCCTGCAACTGGAGGCTATCCTGACTCTTCTGTTGCCCCCAGTGATCAAACTGTGATGCAAAAGCATATGAGCATGCTGGCAGTCATCTACCTGGATTAAGCTCTGATTTCAACATCCACAGAAATCAATGATAAAACACTTGAGTTATTACTTGAAAGTGCATAAAGAGAAGAAAATAAATATCAAGATAGAGTCCACAACGTCCTTCTTTCCAAGTGGACTGTTGTGTTTGGAAGATGGACCTTAGGAGACCTAATGTGTGCTGTTTTGTTTTAATATTTTTCCTGTGAAATCCTAACTCCTGGGGGGAGATATAAGCCTGTGTCTTCTGATCTTTATAAGAGGACACATCCATTTGTCAGCTAATGAATTTTTTTTTCACTTTTCCGGTAAGATTTCCTAGTGTGTCAGGGGATATTGTGATTTTGATGTGAATGCTAAACTACTAATATCTTATTGAAGTATTCCATGATGTTCACAGACTGACCTGAACAGCAAAGATGGAAAATTTTTAATGTAACTGTTTGTGACTTATACTACTTGTAATGTTGTGACAAATCTTTGGATTTTGTATAACAAATCTGGCTACTCATCATAAAATTATAGTTTTGCTAAGGCTAGTATAAATAACAGTGGAGAGATATTTAGCTAGTTGTGAGAATCCTATCCAAATTAAAAAGTGTTTGGCAACTGGAAAATGCTAGGGTCTGTATCATCATTTTATAAATCTTTTAAAAATGGGAAGCTGGTGTTATATTTTTTTTTTTAAAACCCAGAAATAATTTCTATTTCAACCAAACTAACTCAAACTGTTCTGAAAATGTGTATATGACTTGTGTTGCACAATGGGCTTTCTAGTGGTCAGATTTCAGATTTTTGAGGGGTAATGTTTCAAATCTTAATATCTTTCTTCTAGTGGCCAAAGTTGCTTCCCTTTCTCCATGGAATTTATCTTCTTTTGTTGTGTTTCCCTGAGTAGTCCATCTAGACACTGACTGAAATAAAGCCATGTTCCAGAACCCTGAACTCATGCTGAAAGAGTGAGAAATTTTGGCTAAAAGTCTTGTTTAGATACAATGCCTGGATCCACAGCATTACTATAAAAAGTTGCAAGGACAAAAAGAATTGGTTCTGTACCAGAACACGATGCTCTCAGGCACATGGTGTGACTCTTGGGGCTGGTACCATGCAGGCCTAAGAGTTGGACTCGATCATCCTTGTGGGTCCCTTCCAACTCAGCAGATTCTGTGATTCTGTGATCTTCTTTTCCTGTGCGGATAACGAAATAAAGAAGAGATGCATTTGAAAGTTTGAAAAACACTCTGATTAATGTTTTTAATTCCTTTGTGTTTAGTATCTTTCTGTTTGCCTCCTGTACTTAAAACTGTATTTTTCCTTCAAGATAGCTATGTTGCAATTCTAGAGTCCTAAGAATTAACATTCTTCTATGTTGCTTTTGTTGTTTCTTTCTGCTCAAACGCTGGATGAACTTCAGCAACTCCCTCCATCTTCTCAGTTCTTGGATTTTATATCTGCAGAATGACCTAAAACTTCTTGCATCAAGTGCTTTGAGATCTACGCAAGAAAAACACTGCAGGAGCTGGTTGTCATGATAGCAGAATTCAAAGTAGAATTACTTTCAGAGGCTGTGAGCTGTAATTAAGTGAGAGTGGCTCAATGGGTACTAATCCAACTTCTAAATAGAAAAGTTGACAAAGCCAAATACATTGTGTCCAAGGAAAAAAAAACCCAAACAAACCAGATCATCGCCCTCTCCTACCCTAGAACATTATTATTAGTTTTTTGACACCGTGGTTTGCACACGTTGTGTAAGACAAACAATAGAGGAAGTGCATTGAGGCAAAAGCTGGCAAGCTGTACTGTCCTGCAAGAACCATGAAGTAATGTCAACTCTTTGCAGACTGGCAATTGAAGAGTGGAGAAAAGTGAGCTGAGAGGAGAATGGTTAGTAAGGGAAACAGCTCAGCCTATCAACTGTCAATAGAAATTGAAAAGCTGCAGAGACCATCTTGAGTTGCCAAATCACTTTTGTCAGGATGTTTACTGATATTTTTCCTCTAAAATAATGTTGCCATACTGTTTACAGGGTCTGTGGCATCTCCCATACGGTGGGTCTGCGGGTTCACAGGTGACTGAAATGTGTCCTCTGTGCCTTTAATTTTTTACTCAACATTAGCAAAATATAGCATGCTAAGAGCAGATTGTCCAGTAGTGTTGTATTTTGTGCACTTGTTTTCTCTTTTAAGATTACTTGTGGATGCTGGACTGCTGTCTTTGACCATAGTAAGAATAATTGCTACTTTAAAAGGCAGAATTTTATTTTTTTTTAAAGAAGCTTAATGAATTGACATGGAACACAGACATATTTCTAGGTGATAAATGAAGGAGAAGACATTTATGGTAGAGCTGAAGGAATAGATGATCAGATTTTATTTTTGGATGTGGAAGAGAAGTCCTCTACTTCCAGTTTGGAAGATTCTTTTTCCCTCTAATATTTGTTCTAAGGAGGAAGCCATGCTCTTTATCGTGAATTCTCTACAGAAGCTGAGAGTTACAAGAGAACCTTTTCTGAGGGATAACATGGAAATACACTTAGTTCAGCAGCTTATAATTTCTTGTTTTGCTGGGAGCTACTGCACTAGTGGGGCTGAGAGACACTGGGACAACCAACAAGCCCAACAGATTTGCTGTATTTTGTTTTCCTTCTTCCTCTCAACACTGCATTGTTGGAAGCAGTGAATGTGTACAAACAAGTGAAGCTGGGCAGAAAACAGATGTTTTCCACACAATCAGTTCACAAATAATGAGACTATTCCCGTGCATGCTGTTAGCTCTCCCCCTACGCTATTGTCAGTGGAGACAATGGAGAACAGACAAATATACAACTGCTCTATTTTTGCAAAAGTTGGAAAAATTTCACACCAAGCAAAGAAGTTTTTAAACCTACTTGGTTATTTCTACAAATTTGGAAAAAAATTCACCACTCAAAGGACAGGATATGTCAGAGGAGTATAACAGCAAATAAAATACTTTACTAATACCTGCCAAGCACTGACCATGCCTATTGGAGATCAATAAATTCTTTGTTTTTGTGAAGAACTGTTGGTAAACAGAAGATATTCATCAAATACTGAGCAATCAAATATGTGCATCCAAACTATTCTTCTCCTTCTCCTCAGGTGGAGTTTCAGAACAGATTCTCACTAATCTCTCTGGCATGACACACATCAGCAGTGCTACAAGCTGAGGTGACATAAAAGTAAGAATCATCTGTTACAAGTCCTGAGAACCCCTCCTATTTACTTATAGTTAATTACAGTGTAACTTCCAAAAGGGGGAGTTTCTTTTTTCCTTTTTTTTTTTTCATTTCAAAGTGATTTAATTTTTTTTTTCCAATGAGATATTACTTATTACCCTCCAGATAAGCAAAGATAAATGGATTTTTTTTTTTTTTTAAATCTAAGTTGTCCCATCTCAAACATAGCAGGAGGCTATAAAAGACCAAAAAGACCCTTCACTTGTTTAATTACCTGCTGAAGCCTGATTTGTTTCTCCAGTGCAGCTCAACACACTACAACAGACTACTTGGATACAAAACGTTTTGTTCCGACTGAATAAAAAAAACAAAACACAAACAAACAGTTGCAGGTATAAAGTAATTATATATATTCCAGATCTGGACTGATTTTCTTCTAATGGTAGTCAATGTAGCTGAAAAGCTCCTGCCACTGAAGACTCATTTTCATTTACATTCTCCTGGTCATCAGGATGGTGATTATAGTAATTCTTGTGCCTGTGAATGACATATTCATGAGAAGATAGGAGAAGAATTATTTCTCTGCAGGACAGGACTTGCATAAGTGTGAAGATTGAGCTCTTAGTGGACTCACGATGATTTGATCACTACTGTTGAATTGGCAGACAGTTTGACAGGAAGCAGTATAAATTTACTAAGATTGTGTTGACAAAGAATTAGCTTACTGGAATAGAAGGTGTTGGTGATATAGACTACCTCACCTCAAAACAGACTGAAATTTTGGTATTGCTGGTGTAATTTTTCTGTTTCATAAAATGTGGTCACACCTGACGTTCAGGAAACATTTTATTCAGAGAGCCCTTACTCCACTGGAAGAGACTTTCAGGACAGCCTTCAGGTCTGGGGGCTTCAATTTTAGAAAAACAAATATAGGAGACCAAGGATTAAAAGAAAGTCAGTGGTTAATTATTATGCCAGATTGGCAACTTGTTCTGTAACTTTAAAACCTGGGAAAGAATAATATCATTTATCTTTGCAGTTATATATTTCCTTTGGTTGTATTGAAGTGGGAAGAACAGCAGGCAGTATCATGTTTTTGTGCAAATTTACTGTATTTAGAATGTAAATTTGTGCCAGAAGTGGGTGCCTTTGCTTTTCCTCAAGGATGAAGCAGAAGAAACATTAGTAAAATGAGAATCCAACTATCCAGCAAAATGTAACAGCAAAATGCTCCATGAATCCTTCCAGAATTTCCATTTACTAAGAATCAGAATTAAAAAAACTCACGAAAACAAACAAAACCAACAATAACAAAAAACCAAACCATATCAAAAACCAAACAGCTTTTATTTTGTGCCCCAGAAATGATATTTTAAAACCTAGGGTTTGATAATAGTCAAACCTAAGAGAGTCTTATGAGTGTAGGAAATCTGCAAGGCTTTTGGATTGCTCTGACAAGGACAAGCAAAGACAAGGTCCTTTTTCTTCACAATGACTTCCACTACAGTTCTTTCTTCCTTAGTATTTGTTTAGGTAACATCAAGTGTTGTCTGACACCAGGACTTAGTTATGATTCCAGCATGGTCATGTTTGCTACTGACCTCCAGTTAAAGGCACCACCCAAAGCAAGAAGCTTCAGATCACAATCACCACTGAAGAACAGAGACAGAGGCTTCAGAACAAGAACAGATCCCCAGCAAAATTTGTCCTTTGAGTATTTATGAAGTTGAACTACAGCAATTTATACTGATAAGCAGACCAAGCACAAACAGGAACTGCTAAATTGCTACTTGAAGGAACCAGTAATGGGGTTTGTGGGTCTCAGCCGTGGGACAGAGAGCCAGGATCTCCAGAGTGCCAGCCACTCACTGTGCACACATCTTGCCTGTGACAGTTTTTGGGAACAAAACCAATATTCATTCTCTTATGCTGGATGAACACGGCTCTGCTTGTTTCTGGCACCAAACTAAACCCCTCTAATTTCATTGTGGAAAGGTCACTGTGCTTGCCAAGGAAGGAATATGTTTTACATATACAGCATTAAAGTTGTGATCTGACTCTTCACCATCAAAATGAATCTGTTTGAATGGGCTCAAATCAGGACTGCATGAAACACTATACTGAAATAATTGTAAATGGCAGAAATAGCTTTGTTAGTTTAAATAAATTTCTGTTTGAAAAATAAGACAATTTTAGTTGATTTTTTTCGCCAGAGAAAGATAAGGAAATAATTTTGTTTCCAGCTCCTGGTAGGGTTGCATCATGAATAAATTGCAGTTCATGAAAGAGCAAGAAAATGAGCACAAGTCTTGAAACAAACTGAGCTGAAGGCTTGCAGCTTTTCAGCTGGACTAACATCAGTCCAATGAGAAAATGCAACCCCTTTAATGTTTGAATGTTCCATTACATTTTTTTTATTTTTTTTTTTTTTTTAGCTTTTGCTGTGATTTGGAGAAAGAAAAAATCAATGCCAACATGCTGGAATTTTCTGCAATATTAATAAGTGTACAGGTTCCCAGGGACAAAATGCATAATTTTATGTGGTTTTGCCCTAGGCTGCCTCAAAACTTACTTCCCCCCCCCAGATCTCATTTTCCCAGGGACACACATCTAAAGGATGTTCAGAGAACAAAGAAATGACATCCTGAAGGAAGCACACCTTTACTTTCTTCATGTCCTAGTGGAGAACGCACATAAGATTTGTCTCTCTTGCCAAGCAGCACATCTTGGTCCTGCTGTGCCAAATCATTCTCTTGCCCAGCAGAAATGTCACTGGATTTTCTTCCTTTCTCCAGGAGGCCTTCTTGTGATTTTCAGTTATTTCTACTGGATTTGCGAGGAGTGTCAGAGTCACTCAGTGACCATAAAGATTAATGCAGCAATGTCTCTGTGGCATCCACCTCTGAGATCCTCCAGAGCAACAACTCATTTCAGAGGCCTGCTTGCTTTAGTTGTAAAGGTAATGAGGGGTGAACAGGTCAGTCAGTCTTACCATGTCCATCCTGAATAGAAAGGACAGGGCTCAACTCTAGACATACTGCACCTCTGACTTTCCCTGTTTTTCCAATGTGCCAGAGCAGGAGCAGAGTTTATGCTGCAGAGTTCTCTCCCAGGCTAAGTCTTGAACCAGATGCAGAGCAGTGGATTGCTGGATGCACTGGAGACCTCTAGTCCTCTTTCCTTAGTATTTCACATTATACTGCCAGCCTCTGTACAATAAAGGCTAATTATTCTGATAACCACATGTTATATGAACATCTGTCTACTGGTTATTTTTACAAAATCAGAGCAGAACTGGGAGTTAATGCTTTTGGTAACTAGCTAAGAGTTGGCTGTGTGTAGGAAGAAGAACCTTTTTCTTTAAAAAAAACCCCTTTTATATCATTGCTAATGTTCTGAAAAACTTCAGTACTTAGTCAACACCTATTAGCCTCTAGGTAAGTGATCCCCTCTTCACTGCCTTGCAATCATGCAGAAGTACACAATTTACTTCTATGTATATTTTTAGAGGTTGTGTCGTGAATAAACTAAGAAACAATCATTGCTGTTCTGGATAAATAATGTAAAACATTACCAGATCTTGTAGATCTGATAGATCTGGTAGATTTGTCAGAGCTTAACTACACTTCTTTTACTTATTATTTTTCATTAGTGATTTGAGTAGAGAGTGGGACTGTACTTTCATGAAATTTGCCAACAGTGTCATGTTGGAAGCTATTAATAATTAATTAATGCTTAACCTTGTTGATAGGAATGAAATTAAATGTTAACACTACAGTATGCAAGGCCATATGCAGAAGGGCTTATAGTAAGAACTCCTACAAAGCTGGGTCTTGCCTATTGGACCCAAGAGAAAAAATGAACCTTGACACTTTGGTTGATGAAGACCTGATTCTACACCAATGTGATGTAGCACTGAAGAGAGCAAATGTAGTCTGCAAAAACTGAAGATGGGGATTATTTAGTAAAGTGTGTCACTGGGAAAGTGTTGGTGGCACTATGACAAACAAAATTTGGTCACCTGCCCTGAAGGGTTCAGTATCAGCTTGAATGGATAAAGTTTGTGGGATGAACAGAAGAAAGAATAGTTTATTCTGTTAGAGTAAACTTGGTGAACTGGGACGTAAAGCTTACCAGACTGGAAGGTGATAGAAGATATGACTGTTCATTTTAAGTGTAGTGTGTGCCAAAAACACAGGAAAAGGGGAGGGTAATTTGAGCTAAAGAATGATGCTAGCATAAAACCTGCCTGGAACAGGAGGAATTAGAGTTCTAAACCCAATCCAAAGCGGATGACTGAGGTTTCACTTTGGCTCTATGCTCTTCCAGAGGAAGCACTAATCATGGTCTGTGGCAGCTATGGTAAGTCTGGATTCACAGTCCTAAACACCTGATCAGCCACTGCAGGACTTTTTTTTCCAATAAAAATTTAATCCAAATAAATGTGTGCATATGACCGATTTTCTCTCCTGTTTCTCACCTATTTCTTCTTTGTACACACAGTACAAAGATTATACTGACTTTTTACTTGAATGTCAGCTGTGGAAGAAGCTGCAGTACTTGGTATAGCACAACAACAGAATGTCATAGAGTGTACCCAGTCAAATGTCATAATCATAGCTACAGAAGTTAATGAACAAATTTCAACTACTGATGCTAATTTACAGCTGTAGAATACCATGTGCCATCATTACCTTTCATTCAACACCACAAGGAGCTCTAAACAAGTATTTATTGCTTTGCTGAACTCTGGTCTGTGACTCTTTCCATCTGGAAACAGCCTGGTCATTGCTGCCACTTAAACAAGTAATAAGTAGGTGAATATTCAACTGTGTTTACTTTCACAGTTTCTGATGCCCTTCATTCTAATTCAGGAGAACAACTGTAGGGTCTTTTGGAAACCTCTTAATTAAGACACAGAGGATCTTATGTTCCCTAAGCAGGTTTGTATTCACAATCTTTGGGGTTTTTTTTTTTGTGTGGGGGGATAATTCAATGAACTAGAAGTATTTGTCATAGTAGAATAAAAGGAAATTGTTCAATAGTAAATAACTGAAAGTTGACTCAGTTTAAGGACTAAGTTTTTATGGTAGCTTGACCCCAAAGTAATATGCTTTTCTTTAGCCAGGAGATATAGTCGTGTATGAAGCATTTCCATTTGAAGCAAAATCACAAGATAATGTGCATCTAAAAAGACTCCTTCATAAACTTTCCCTTCTGATCATGAATAACATCCTTGTCCTACTTAAGTCAGTATCAGGATTTCTGATTTGCTTACATAGCACAATTGCTGTTTGTGATCTTTTATACTTGGATGACATCCAAGTTGTTTATTCACAGTATGACATTTATTTAGGGACAGAACTGAACAAAAATTAGCACTACCTAGTGTATTCCTCTTGGACTGCCAGATCCTCTCTTTAAAAATTATCTGGAAATGGTATTCTAATCTTTAAATACCGTGCTTTGTAATGTAAAACTGTGAATTCAGATGGTATGCTACTATGTCTTCAATGACAAGTAGCACTGACATTCACACAGCCCTGTTTTACAGATAAATTCAAGGAGAGAAAATAATAAAAGAATAATCCCATAAGGTTTTACTTCCAAAGTCATCCCTGAACACATCATCATAAGAAGAGATGGAAAGACATACTGCATTGTATAATATTTTGTGGCAGGTATTCTTCAAAGAATGCAGCTCTGTTCCTTCTCTTGCATGTTCTTTTGCAAAATCTCAAACCTAAAAGCCATAGCCATTTTACCAGTATTACACAGACCTTCTCATACCTATTAAAAGAATTTTGCCTTTTTACATTTAACTTCACAACTTCTGTATGGTATACTGCTTCTGGAAGATTAAGACCATCCATTTGGATGCTTTCTCTAGTTTCTCAGCATGTTAAATTCTTGTTCCAGTCTCTGATTCTGACTAGCTGTTGTTCAGTTATATCAGAGAGGCATTTAGCTTTCTTCCAAGCTAATTATAAACAAAACTTCAGTTTCCAAGGAAGCCTGTGTCATCAAATTACATTTTATTTCTATATAAATACAGCAACAATTAAACAGACACTCAAATTTTTATGTAAAATGTGATTATAGCAAGCAGAGGGATTGTAGAAGGCACTGTCATCATGCTCAATGTATTGGCTCCCTCTGTGGTTCTTTGAATTGCATGTGGGGATTTTTTTTTTTCCTGGTAACTGGAATGATGATTTTACTACTGTTATTGTTGCAGAGCCAAACACAGCCACGGAAGGCTGAGTTGGATTCAGTTTTGCTTCACACATCATTAATAAACCTGTCAGCTCAGCTCTGATTGCCGGACTTCTATTTCTGATGATAATGAAAGAATGCAGTTCAATTTTCCACTGTGGTTTGGATTTTCCACACTAGCATTTAGAGACACTAGTTTTTGATATATAAAATCAGCAGTGACGACATAGAAGCCTTTGAGAAAGGCAGCACTTGTGAATAACAACACTTTTCAGTTCCTTGTGTCCTTGTTAATCAATTTTAAAATTTTTTTAATAATGCTTTTTTGTAGGCTGGATAACTATTTTTTAGGTAGGAATTGTGACAGAACTGATTAGATATGTCAAAGCAGGAAGATAGAGAGACTCCAGCTGACAAGTTATTTATGTAATTTCTGGCTTGTTGTGTGGAACTCATGGGAAGCACACAGTTTTGGCATTCCAAACCACTGTTAGGTCTGTCAGATACATTACTGGTGCTCTTTTATTATTAGGTATATTAAAAGTTACTGTGAAGCAAGTAAGAAGGCTCATGTTGTGTCTTTCTTTGGCTAAGGGACAGAAGGAATATGGCAGGGAAAAATGAAGGGCAAATTACTGCAGAATGTAAATGAGTTTACAAAAATGTAAATCTGTGATCATAGTGGAGGATACAAAGGGATGAGGAATCAGCACATCAGTTGCCCTCTTATTTAACATGAATTCTTACATAAATGCAAGACTATTCCCATAGCAGTCTCCTGACACCAAACAGTGTCACATGACATAAAGATCATTACATACAGAGAGTCCTGAATATTTCAAATAAAGGGAGTTTTTCAGACATGCTTTGAATCTCAAGCAGTATATACTCTTCAGAGATACCTGCACTGAGACACCGTTCACATTCCCTGATGGCTCTGATGAAACAAGTGTCCAAAATGTCCCAAACTTAAAGGGAAAGGACAGAGCAAGGTTGTTCTGTCCTGGCAAAGTTGAGTTTTGCTGGGATATGCCTCTAACCTAAAGACTGAGAAATTACCTGAGGGAGAAATCCTTACCTTTCAACTAAGAGTGCAGTGAAGTCATAAACAACATTTTATGGTTTTATCTCTTCACAGTCTGGTAAATGCTGTAAATAGGTGCTTAACTCTCATTTGATCTGTTGGTCTTGTTAATACTCCCATCAGGTCATAATATGTAACTGGATGAGAATCTGACTTAGACAAATCTGATTCTAAGTACAGGGTGTCCCTGACCAGGCCAGACTGATGTCCTGTGGACTTGGGCATCAGGTGGTTTAGGAAAAGAGAGCAGATATAGGAGATTTCTGTCCTTTGCCTTATAGGAACCAGGGAAGAAATGGCCATGCTACAGAACATTCTGCACACCACCTACACTGGCAGGCAACAGTCAGTCCCTCTTTGACAGGCAGTATGCAGAGCTGAAAACACCTGATGGTATGGGCCGAACACATTATAGGAAGCACAAGGCAAAGGGAGATTACAGGAGGCATTTTCCTGTGGAATTAACTGCCCATCTTCCAGAGCCACCTCACTAATTAATTACTCCCATAACTCCAAGATGTTTTAATTCCTTCTCTTATACTCCCAGACTCCATTTCTTTCTGCCAGTCACTTTCCCAAAGCAGTTGTGGCAATGCCATTAATTCGTAACAAATTAAAGCAGCCACAGCACGGAGAAAACCTGAGAACAATATGAAGTACATGGAGCTGAATTTTGAGCCAGGAAGCAGGACTATTTTTGTACTTCTGTAGGCTTGTACAACAGACAGTGGTACAAACTTCAAATAAAAGTTTAACAGAAGCTACTTCAGGATTGCGACTCGTGATGGTACAAAGACAAAGAACATGGATTTCAGGTGGGGAACTGATGTCATGTTTTTCACAGAAAGAGTAAATTTCTGAAATAACTAAAGGAAATAAAATATTTTAAACTGAAAATAAGCCAGAATTCAGGCACTGATGCTTATGTATCTGTTTCAGTGCACTGAAACTCGTAGAAGTCTCAAATTATCATTTCAAGAAAAGTTAGAAATATACTGGTGGATAAAACTGTATTTCAAGCTGTAGTGTAATGAACAGAGGTTCACTGATGACATTCCAGTTCAATTTTTGGGGTTCCTGATGGTGTAATTCCCAGTAGCCTGGGCCTTAATGAAGAAGTGTAAAATAATTTAAGCACAAATCATTAGATTGTAGCATGGAAAATTCTGGGTATCCCACTGCAATTTCACAGAAAATGTTGTACTTAGTTCTTGAATTGGTTGTTTTAGTAAGGCAAAAGTATCTGTTTTCACCTTGACTTCAGTAATGTCTACAGTTATTGTTGGTATTTTTGAAAGATAAGATTATTTGTCTCCAGCCCTTAGGGGCTGAAGTAGTGCAGACTCACCAATTAAGGGCTTTTAACAGCTGGATGCTTCCTAACTGCTTAGCAGAAACATTAACTACTTCAAAAAATCCTCACCAATCTGAAGAGGGCTATGTCTCTCCAAAGCAAAGGATGAGAAACTTGTTGAAAGCAAAAGAAAAGAAATAGTTTAAATTATGCATAGTTCTTCCTTCACACAGCCAGAGCAAGTAACTTTTCATGGCAAAATGCATGGTCACATTTTCTCCAGTGCTGATTATTCCCAGGAGTGGAGGATGAGACTGTATGTTCATGGCCCATCTCATTCCATTTATGCCGATTCATCACACCAGATGCTCTCCAATAAACAGCAGAAATTAGCTGGTGGCCTGAAGGATGGTGATCACACTGTCTCTCACGTGCTGCTATGTAATAGAAGTGTCCATCCTGAGAAGGCCAAGGGCAGCTCCTGACCAACACTGGTTTGTTCCAGCTACTCCCAGCAGTAGATATGTTCCTGGGTCAATCACCAGCCAGCTGAGTTTGTGGTGCCTGAAACAACTGTCCTTGATGTGTTCTTTATTGCTGAGTTCTGCATCTATCCAGTATTAGGCTTAGGAGCTCAGATACCGCATGGAGTGTGGTTTTGCTCAGCCTCTGCTCAAGGAGAGAAGACATCTACCTTTTTAGTGTTTTGCTTTCCCGTGTGCTTGCTAGCCAAGAGATTGAAGAGTTCCTTTTCCTTTTGACAGAAAGTAGTAAAATTTGACTTGGGCTTTGATTATGGACGGGTTTTCCAGCAGCCTCTGAACAGGACATAATTAGGTCCCTTTCCTTTTGGAATAAGGAAAGAATGCTGAAGCTGTATGTCTTACCATGGCTCCTCTCCTGGACTTCCAACAAACTTTTAGGGCCAGAATGGCACCTAAGGAGTTAACACTATATTCATGTCCAAAATTTCCTGGAGAGACAAGCTAGAGAGAAAAGTCTGAGGTACTTGACTTTTTTTGCCTTAGTCTTCATCTGGAAGTGCTACAGCCACACTGCTCAAGTCACAGAAGGCAAAGGGAGGGACTAGGAGCATGAAGAACGAGCTGCTGTAGGAGAAGATCGGACATGAGACCTTTTTGAGGAACCTGAAAGTGCACAAGTCCATGGGACCTGATGAGATTAATTTGTGAGTCTCGGGGGAACTGGTGGATAAAATGTCTAAGCCACTATCCATCAAATTTGTGAAGTTGTGGTATTCAGTGAAGTCCTCACTGACTGAAAAAAAGGAAACATAACCCCCATTTTTGAAAAAAAAAAAGAAAAAAGAAAACACTGGGGAACTACAGGCCACTCAGTCCCACCATTGTGCCTGGCACGATTGTGAAAGAGATCCTCCTGGAAACCATCCTAAGGCACATGGAAAATAATGAGGCGACTGGTGACAGCCAACATGTCTTCCCTAAGGGCAAATCATGCCTGACAAATTTTGTGGCTTTTTGTGATGGGGTTATAACACTGGTGGATAAAGTGAGAGCATCTGACAGACTATCTGGACTTGAGCAAAGCATTTGATACACCTGTGTCTCTAAATTAGAGACACAGGGGTTTGGTAAGGAATTGGATGGATGGTCACGCTCAAAGACTTGTGGTTAACATTTCCATGTCCAAGCGGAGAGCAGTGGCAAGTGGCATTCCTCAGGGGGCACTGTTGGGCCTGATGATGCTTAACATCTTTGTTGGCAACATGGACAGTGAGATCGAGTGCACCCTCGGGAAGTCTGCTGGTGACACCAAGCTCTGTGGTGCAGTCAATATGCTGGAGGGAAGGGATGCCATCCAGAGGAACCTTGTCAGGCCTGTGAAAACCTCATGCAGTTCAGTAAGGCCAAGTGAATAGTCCTAGGGAACCTACTCTATGAAGACAGGCTGAGAGGTGGGCTTGTTCAGCCTGAAGAAGACAAGAATCCAGGGAAAGCTCATAGAATCTTAATATCTAAAGAGGAACTACAAGAAAGCCAGAGAGGGACTTCACTCATGGGCAGGGAAAAAGGAAATGGCTTTAAACTGAAAGGGGGTAGGTTTTTATTAGATATTAGAAGGAAATTCTTAACTATGAGGATGAACAGGTTGCTCAGACAAATTGTGGATGTCCTATCCCTGGACATGTTCAAGGCAAAGGTGGATGGGCTTTTGAGCAATCTGATCTAGTGGAAAGTGTCTCTGCCCATGGTAGGCCTGCTTGAACTGGTGGTCTTAAAGTCCCTTCCAACCCAAACCATTCTATGACTCTGTAATTGTATGAAAGATGGCCCAGAATGAGTTTAATGTGCTTCTGATCCCTGAGGTAGGCTGAGCAGATGTGTTCAAGCAGAAGTCTCTGACAGATAAAAACTCAGGCCAGTCAGGAATGGAACAGGCACAAATCTTGCCTTAGCATCAAAAAGATCTACTTGCCTGTCCCATTTCCCTTGCTGAACAGGAGGAGGATCTGGTACCAGAAGTATTGGTTAGTAGTGAAGCAAATGCATTTGCAGCCTGATTTACACTGGGGAATCTGTTCTGGCTAATCACTGTTTAACTGTTCTATCTGCATCATTTCTGGTCTGATAATAGTGATAAGCTTTTCCCTGATTAATATTCTAACCTCTTAAATATGTAAAAGCTACCTAATTTTTGACTGTTGCATACCTAAGCCAGTTGACATATGTTAATTAAAGGGTTTGTTATCAACTAGCATTTCTAATGTTTTTCCCCATAACAGGCTTGCAAGTGCATGTTATGGGAGGGTTTTTTCCCCTCTGTTTCATTTAAAATAAATATTTTAAACTATTCCCTGTTTGCTTTTCCAGTAGAACACTCTGATCTCTGTGATTAAAGTTAAATCATTATATGAAAACTCCAAGAACATTTCTCCATGGTTTCCCTTAGGTTGACTTATTATGCCAGTCATCTGTACTCTGATCTCTGAAACGGTATTTCCATTTTGCTGTAAGCATAAACATCATCATAGGATCAGGTTGCATGAGTATGGCTAAATGACTGAAGTTATGCACCACTGCCTCTAATAAAGTGAATTATGCACAGAGAATGCAAATTACATTTTTATCTGATGTTATCAGCACTTGGTGTTCATTACATAAAACAGAATATAGTGGTCTTTAGTTTGCATCTGTCGGTTGCCAAATTATCTTGCAATAGACTGAATTTTAAAAAATTTTGACCCTTTAGACCTTATTTCACCATGGATTCTTAATTTTAAAAGGATGAGACTAAAAAAAGACCCCCAAACCCCCCAACAAAATAGCCTGACAAAACACAGTATATGGACCCCAGTTCTGAATGTTTCTTCATGTAGTAACCAGTCAAAACATCACTCAGTAATACTGTCAATCTCAGTGCAATCCAGCACAAGTAACTTATTTATCCATTAAATGTCAGTACCAAAAAAAGAAAAAGAGAATAAGAAGGGAGGGATAAATGTAGGAGGTAGGTGGGCTTCTACTTGCCTGGTATTTCCTGTGTGCAGGTTACTCTGGTCAAATGAAAAGTCAGAAAGTACTAATTGCAGATGAAGAAACGGGTTTATGTAGAAATATGGGCTATTTCCATACAATAAATGAAATAAAATTTGAAACAAAAGTCATTGTAAAATGAAAGATTGAGATTTTTTTGCTCCATAAATGTCAAAAGGAATCACTTTGTATTGAAAGCCCAGAAATGCTCGGCCTGAGAAATATCAGGTGGAAGATTCACATTTTTTCTCATTTGTCTTTGTTCCATGCCAGCTTTCTTCAGTGAACAACGAAACTGAACACATTTCCGTACAGTCATGCAGAGTGCAGATGATGCCTTCCTGTGTCACTGTCTCTTCTTTCCAGTTGTTTTTGGCCCTGTAGATGTGGACTGTTAAAACCTTCAGTAATGTATGCTAAATTCACAGACAAGGGTGTTCACATGTTTATTTATTTATTTTTTTTTACACTGAAGAAGTTATTACTCTCTTTACATTGGCTATCAAAAGTCTTAAATGCAGCCACACACAGCATGTCTTTCTCTACAGGTGTATAGATTTCTTGCAGAAGCTTCCATGGCATATAAGACTGATGAAGGAATCAAAAAGGCGTAGATGTAGGGACCAACTAACCATGTTCAAGAGGTAAATATGTTGATTTTCAGCTACATATGCTAAATGAATGCCATGCTGTCTGGTTTCTTGGCTTCACTAAAGAGCTTGTAAGCTCAAAGAAGGGCTGCACGTGCTCTGCACCCTGACGCTATATTTGGTTTAATGTCTGCAGGGAAAGACAGAGTGCAAAGGTAGCTGAATGGTTTCATTACAAACATCTTGGTTAGAGAATGCCATCAGGGGTGCCTTCAGAGTGTCTTGTGTGCCCATGCTGGTACAGGAAAAACTCTTCTAAAACAGCAGTGTAGTTCTTCCATGCTTTTGAGGACAGGCATTTACTTATTGTTTTATATTATTTGATAGGCTATCAAGATGCCTTCACTTAAAACATGTCATGTTTTAAGTGAAGAATGAAATATGCTCCATGCAAAATCAAACATGTAGAACACCTGAAATGAATATTTTGCTTTTCAGACCATGAACTGTGCACTGAGATAATTGGCTTTTTAACCTTCACCTTTCATATGATAGACTTCTTGAATGGGCATTTTGTTAAGAACAAACTTTCTGAAATAAGCTGGAGAGTTATCGAGTTTTTACTGGAAATATCTGAATTTGCTGAGCAATTGCTATCCAGAGGGGCTGGATTTGTATCTGAATTTTGGAATCTAAATAGACTTTTTGATTCAAATGCATATAAGCCATTGCACAAAGGGCTTAAAAGGAACTTAATAGTGTACGTGCTCTCTGTATAAAAGCAAACTTCTCTTAATAAAAAAAAATAAATTACAGAGAGAAATAAATCTTAGAATTATCACTGCTGAGTCAAGATATAAAATTAGACCATGGCATGACACTAGAAACTTTTGACTATTGATGTCATGCAACACACTATGATGTCCAAGAGCTGAGGAGGTAGACTGTGTACTGACAGCAGAGTAACTGCCTCAGAGTTGGGCTGTGTCTCTGTGTCTTGACAAATACACTCTTTTTTCCTTCCTTCTAAGATTGAATAAGTTAAGATTGCACTGCTACTTTTTAGATTTAGTCTAAGTTCCCAGTCACCTGCGTTCATTAAGGAGAGTGCTAAGAATAATCATGCATGACCTTTCTTAAGGGCAATAAAAATAACTTTTTTTAAACAACCAGATAGTTGTTTGACAATAAATTACAGCATAACAGGAACCATATGTTAAGGGGAAAATATTCTCCTAGCAACAGAATGGGAAAGGTGCCTATTAGGGATCACTCAACAACAAGAGTGGTCTGTGTCTCAATACCAAGATTATAAATGGGAGGGGGAAGTATTTTGTAGGCTATAGGTCAGATGAGAAAGGGGAATGGAAAAAAAAAGAATGGCAAAAAAAGTCACTGAATTTTAAATTTTGCCTCCACTTATTCACCTCAAATAGGAAAGTTTATGATTGCTATCATATTTCCCTTTGCTTCAGACACTGCACTTTCAGGACACTTAGGTCCTCTGAGGTCACAGAAATCCTACAGGTGCCCACATTTAGCTGGTGAGTAAAGCAGTCTCTAGGCACTGACCATGTGGTGACCAAACATAACCGTCTTAGATAAAAAAAAAATTAGATTTTTAATATCAGGGTGACTTGGAGAATTGAACATAATCTAGAAAATTTTTCTTACTTTTTGTTTTGTTTTGTTTTTCTTTGGTCTTCAAATGTACTTCTTTAAAAGAAGAAAAGAGCCATCAAACTAAGCTTCACTCTTCTTCTCTCGTAATAAATCTCGTAGTAACTTGTACAGTTGGAGGAAAAAACTAAAAAGATTTTTCTAACTGACAGCTCTACAAACAACCAGGGGTTTAAAAGCTCAGATGGTTTTTGTCTAACTTATTCAACATCACCAGTAATAATCTGTGTGCCATAAGACTTATATAATCACATCCTGTCTGTTTGTGATTGAAGGCAGACTCTACCCTCAGCACTCAAAACTAGTTAAAAATTTTCTTGAAGACAGGTTTGTTAGGAGAAAAAATCAGTTCCTTTCCTCATGTCTGGGATGCATTCACAGTGTTAAAAGGAGTGATAACTTTTGGCACTAAAATAAAGACGGTTTTGAGTGCACACAAGGAATAGATTCGTAAATCAAGAAACTGTAACTGTAGTTTTGTAGAGCTGAACCATGGCTTTAAGTTAAGTGTAAAGCTATATTGTAGTGAGACGATCTCCTCTTTCATAATAGCGTTATGTTGCTTTCGTGGAATTTTTTAGTAGTTCTTCATATCTAGTAGCAGTTTTAGCAATACCCATATAAACAGCAGCTTAGAACATGAAATAACGTGTCCTTTCAAGCTATTTTCCAACACAAATCCTTTATTATTCTGTTTATAACTAATGACAGATGCCAGAAATAGAAGCCTGGTTCATTAATTATGTGTATTTTCTTTCTGGTCATGCACCTGCACATAGGTTGTTGTCAGAGCACTCAAGAATTCCTATTGTGCTTTTGATGCTAAATTACACGTCTCAGCAATGACTCCAATTTTCAGGATTCAAGGATGTAAGATATCTCCTAATCCAAAAGGAAAGCAGATGTCTGTGAGCTACTGCTTTGCTGCACGTAGCACTGAACATCCAACAAGGTAGGCATCACAAAGAGACTTTATCCATCCACAGCCCCATTCGGTAAAGCTTGCCCCAGAAAAGTGGACTAAGAGGCATACAGAAGCAATACTAAGGCTGCATGCAGATGTCAATTAAGGAAAAGTGGTAATTAAAAAAAGTAAAACAAACAAACAAACCCCAGAATATTCAAATTGAAACTCAGTGTATCCCTGTTAGAGTTTCCCCTTCAGTACTTCGTATTTATCTTAACTCCAGACTAACTACTTTTTAGGAAAAAAAAATCAGGAAATAAGTTTCTGTACCATATGAGGATTTTAGGACTTCTACAGCAGTTATCTATAAAGTCTTAAGTTCCTGAAGCAAAACACCAGGAATTCTCCACCATATGAGCCAGTTATGTCAGGATGGAAAAGTTCAGTTTGAGCCTTTGTAGTAAGGACAAGAGTTCTGATTCTGGGTCATCTGCAAATGCGTACAACTGCAGTATTTTTTGGCACCTTATTTTCAAGGATATTTAGTTCCAGAAAATGTCTCCAGCTATGTCTAGGCACGGATACTAATGGAAAATCCTAAGAGCAGGAAAAGCATATAATGTTTTCTCTTTACCTACTGACCCAAACCCTACAATATGTGCTTCAAAACCCTCCTAAGACAGAGGTAGTATCTCTGGGTTTAATAACACTTTGTTAATTGAAAAATGAGGAAAGAAAATCTTACAATTTAGGTGGAACTTGCCAGAAGACTTGTCAGAAGACAATTTCAGCTGATGGCCTCTCATTTGTTGTTATCAAAACCAGTGAATAATGGTTCATCATTTATCATTTCCTTGCCACTATTATTCACAGTCCCATATTCTGCCCAGTTTAATTACCTCTTTCTGTCATGCAGATGAACCCTAGTTTATTTAATCTCCCTCAGATGTAAAACATCCATTGTTGAATGACCTTTGGTCATTCTCATCACTACTCTATGCACCTTTTCTAGTTCTACTTCATCGATTCTTCAAGATGCTACAACTAGAAATGCTTTTACTTTTCATGATTTGGGTACATTGTGGATTAATATTGTAACACAGAGTTTTCTGCTTTGTTTTCTATTTTTCTTCTAGTAATTACTTTTCTTTACTCATGACTGAGTGATGCGCTGATATTTTCATAAAATTATCTGCTACAACTCCAAGATGTTTCTTATAGACAGTTTGGTGTCAATCAGCTTGTATTTAGTGTTTAGGACAGGCTTTTCTCTGTCTGCATTACTCTAAATCTATCAGCACCAATTTTTTTTCTGTCATTTCTTTGCTCAATTAGTTAGTACTCTGAGGTGTTCTGCTACTCTACACAATACTTTTATCACCTCAATTTTAAGTTATCAGAATTTACCACCTCATTCTGTACTTGCTTTGCCAGACAACTGCAAATGAGATACCACATGGGCTTCAGCACAGATTTCTCTGGGGCTCCACTGGCAATGCTCACCCTCTGTAAAAACTCAGAAAGCAGCTCACTCCTCCTGTTCTTTCCCAAATTTTAGTTTCCTCATTAGCTTTTTGGTAGGTAGCTATCAGAAAAATCCCACAGCATGCTATCAAGCAGAACACAGAACTTTGTGAGACCCGACTCCTTGCTGGGAAAACCAGGTGAATCATCCTCGCTGTAGAATTGCTGAAGTGCTTCACTGAGCTGGAGCCTGTCTCCTGCCAAGGTCTGGAGGCTTAGGTTTCCTTCAAAATTAGAGCCACCCTGCCCTTGTGACTGCCCTGTCCCCTGCAAAAGGCTGACCAGTCCACAAGAGCATGCATCACTGAGGTAGCTCTGCTCCCACTGGGACCACAGACCTCAGTTAGGAAAGAATTAAACTGTCACAGGGACTTTTCCAGCACATCTGAAGCGCAGGTGAAATTTTTCCCTGCAGAAAGTGAAGGATGGGGTATATGTGCCTAATCTAGAGATCTCCTCAATTAGCTAAATGGAGGATTCAAATTCATGAGCTGTAGCTGATTATCGTGTTTCATATTTGCATCATAATTTTTCTAAACAGTGCTAATTTGCTGCCTAATGAGTCTGTAAGATTTCCACCGGATGATGTTGACGATGTGAGGTTGAATGCTTTTGTTTCCTTCTTATTTGAAAGTTTTACCATTGTGCTGCCAGTGCTAAAGGGACTGATCTGTTATCTCCAGTAATTTCTGTAGAGAATTTGGCCTCTAACAGTACTTATATGCACCATAACCATTCCTTGCATGCACTCAGTACTGCAGTACTGAACTGAGTGATGCCATTTTATTCTCATTACTGGGCATAAATATTATTTATATTTATTTATATTTATTTACATTTTAAATTAATTCTATTTTAATATATTTATATTATGTATATTTATTTGACAGAGTAACTGGGCTAACTGAGGCTGGCCTTCCAAGTGATTGCCACCTCTCCACTACTTTTGTTTTCGTTATGAATCTTCACCTTGCAGGCTGTGTTCAGAGGAGCATTTGAAGAGAGCTCCAGTCAGTCAGCTGCTCCATTGTAACCAAAGGACCTGCTGCAGACCACGGCAGAGTCAAGTGTAGGTTGAAGACAGCAGGGCCACAGCTGGTACCTGGTTTCAATTTAGAAATCACCATCTGTCGACACTTCTAAAATTAAAAATTAGTTCTTTTTTAGAAGCAGCAGCTCACAACCCCCCCTCAGTTTTATCTATTTGGTTTTGATAGAAAGAAGGAATAAATTTGAATTCAGCAAGTGAAATTTCCTGTCTTTGGAGCTCTCCCATCAAAGACATGTAGCTACTTAGCAGGAAACGCAAGACAAACAACTTTTGGGTAATTTCAAATATTTTGAATATTTTTTTACTTTGGGTCGAAAGATCTTGCCAGGTGCAATATTTTTAGAAGAAAGTCTGATTATGCATTACATTTTTGTTTGTCATGTTCTCATGAAATAGCCCCGTGAATGGACGCAAGGCAGTGGCCGTCAAAGACCTGTCCATATTGCTTGACTTCTTTTAAGTCCTATCTCTTATGATGTCTTTGAGGAATCTTTGCTACTTTTGTATCATATCAAGTATCAACTTTATAATGCAAAACCAAGTACACAAACGAACTCTGACCTCCTCTTTGCACTGCTGTGAAGACTATAATACATAACTGTATGACAAATGTATCTACCTCAAAACCTCCCTTCAGATACAATTGGATTAAATATTCTTTTTCAGCCTGAATAATCTCTCATCTTTTTGCTATATCTAATGACAGAGGCCAGAAATGGTTGCAGAGAATGAAATAATCTCATTATTTGTTCTTGGCAGGATTTAGATGACATAAAACAATGTTGATGTTTCCAATAATTACCTCTACTATGCTCACACCTAAACACCACAAATGAAATCCTTAACTTCTGTAGAGTCAAATGAGGGAGCTTGATCCTGTCCTAACCTCTCTAGTGTGTATGGAAGGGAGAGAAAAACAGGGCTTCTAAATATAACCACGAGAGACTGCCAGTAAATATTAGACAAGGTTTTCATTAGGCAGATAACTGTGAAATCTGAACACAGTTTGAGACCCAACTTAATCAATCCCTGAACAAGCTTCTCTGGCCACTAAGCTCAACTAGAGACCACGCCAGATCCCTCTCCATCTGAACTGTCCTATGAAAAGCTACACAAGAAATTTATAAGCTGCAGTTGCACACATTTGCTGTCTGACTTAGGTTCTTATGACCAAGATCTGTAGAAACATTTAGAGGCTCTTCTGTTCTGCATGGTTAAGAGCCCCATCCTTAAGACCCTAAAAACCAAACCAACTAAGAAATCCTCACAAAGCCCAAACAAACAAGTCAAATTTTGAAACCCTATTCTCAAAACTGGCCTGGACATTTAGGGTCCTCTTTATAATCTGCAAATATTTAGCCTAATGTAATGACAAATGGTTGTAGTTGCACATTAAAGTGTTTTTTAATTGTATCACAGAGGCTATAACAGAAAAGTATACAGACATAAGCAGATATCAGTCACTACTTTGGAAATGTTTCCTGGTTTTAATATCAAAATAAAAAAGTTCTTAGACTGATGAAGAGAACAGGGGTGGATGTTTGTTTTAAGCAGATGTCTTCCGTGACAATAAACTCCACTACTCTACTGTTGAAAAACATGTGATTTGGCAAGTCTTTCTGCTTTCTGAAAGATGAAGAACATCTATACTTGGCCTTCTTCTCTTACATTAGATCACATACATTATTGTATTTATTATTATTTAGTTAAAATAATAGCTTGAAATTTTGGTAAATAGCTTACAGGGAAAGTGTTCTTACTTCTTGGGGAGCTATTAAAAAAAAGCTTGTCATCAGTAGTAACTCCTTAAAATTAATTCCTCCCAAATTTACTGTTGCAAACCGTTCCAGGTAATAGCCTTGGCCCAAATTCTTTCTAACAAAACCAGCTGACTGTTGCTACCTTCTCTCTCTAAAGCCTGAGTCATTTATAAGCCATTTAAAAAAGGAAATTGCAAGGAAAACCCACCAGACATGAAAAGCAGCAACCCAAATCTTCAGAGGAATCCACCTCACCCTGCCAAAGTCATTAGTTTTACCCTGATTTATACTGGTTGCAAACACTGTTCAGCCCGTGCAAACAGCTGTTTCTAACCTACTTCAATACCATCAACAGCAAACTGCTTATTGTTATTTAGAAATACTCGTGGCTGCTGTTTATTTTCTCTTTCTCTTCCTCTGGTTATTAAATTGTGCCAGTTTTGGCTGGGGTATGTAGTTGCCAGATACATGAGTTTAAAGGGTTTTTCGGTTTTTTTGGGTGGGTGGGGGGAAGTGGAGGTATGTTAGTCTAGTAATGATCTTTTAATTAAGAAAATTAACCAAAGAATATACCAAAACATCTATTATTTTGAAATCTCAGTGACCAGTAAAGAATAGCAACTGTTATTCTGAAGGGACATTAAAATTTCATCAGGGCTACCAAACTAACAGTAAGGTTATCCACTGGCAGAAACTCAGGTGTATTACACATGCACATGCATATAACCCTGAAAACTTTGGGGATAGAGGGCAGGAGTTACAGGTGAAAAGGGAGGAACAACCAACCCTTCTCTCCTAAGGGTTGGTGATCTCTGCATGGCTAAGAGATGATCCTGACACACAGATGTGATGCGTGGAGTCAGTCAGTCATAAATAAAAGTCATCTTGACTATTGTCTGAGCAAGAGAGTAAGATGGTCAGGCCTTGAGGATCTGAAATTCCTAAAAAATTCGTTCCATTTTTCAGAAGCATTCACTGAACAGAGTTTCTCCGGGGGGAATCCCAGACATTTGACTTTCAGATGTGCTCAGAAATCCATATTTTCTTTCTTTTCCTCTAGTTACTGTAACTCCTGTTTCTACAAACAGACTTGAACCCATTTCAATCCTCTGACTAGTCTACTCTTCAGTCACTTCTCAGCAGAATGCCCTCACCATATCCTCCCACAACTCAATGTCTCTGTATGTGTTTTTTTGGTACAACTCATGATTCCACAAGCATTGAAGACCAAAAATGTTAATTTTGTTAACACACAAGCAGCAGGAAAATTAGAGGATAATAAAGAATATACTGAAAAAATGAGTTAAAATTTGAAGAGAAGAAATGCTAAAGTACAGACAGGTATGAAGCTTTTCTACTGTTCAAGGAGATCAGTCTGAGATTTACAATACCCATAGTTGTGATGTTACTGTAGACAGGTGACATACACATTGTCATATGATCAACTTCTTACACAAGAAAGAGACTCAAGGCTGTTTTTTGATAAACTTGGATGAGTTATCTTTTGAAAGCTATCGAGGAGGGTGAAAGGTAAATGAATGACTCTGTGGACAAAAATTAAGGTACTTTCTTCTACACAGGCTGGATACAGTTAAAAACAAATGATCAAAAAATCCAAAAGCAGTTGGGTGTCTCTGATCAAGCTCTTCGACGTTTTTCAGATTGAGGGTAGGGGAGACTCAGCAGCTGATGTTTTAAAAGTGTTTAGATTTGCCTGAAAGCTGTGGTTACAAATCCCAGGACCACTGACAACAAACAAAGACTTTCCTCTTTGCAGGTGTGTATAAATGTTTATATGAAGTTTCAGCCTGCTCTTCCTTAATTCCGTGCCATATTTTCCTTGTGATTATAATTATTGTTCTGGGAGCATGTACCTACTGCGGATTATAAACTATTGGCTTTCCTTGAGTATTTTTGCCTATGTTATTGAGTGGCACTTAGAATTTTCTTCCTCTTTGCAAATCAAAAAGAACTGGCCGAGGTTTATAGCAGAAGAGCTGCTGCTCTTTCAGCATATTTGCAGAGGAAAGTACTTCTAAAGGCACGCAGGATGGAAATCCGCTGACTTCACACCCCATCAGACAGGACTCTTGCTGCAATAACTCCACCACCACACCTTGGTATCTCCCGGGCAGCTATGCTGCAGCAGCCACTGCAGACTCAGCCAGATAACACAAGGGAGAGTTATACATAGGTCAGTGAAGAGGGGCTCAAAAAAGTTAAAGACTACAGTTCTGGTGTTCTTCTTTAAGCTGAGATTTTGTCCCTGTTGTACGGCAACAGAAGCTGCAAGTAAAAAACATAAGGCCAGATCTGTCCAGATAAGCTGGCACAAAAAACTTAAGAAGGGAAGAAGATTTGCATAAAATTAAAATAAAAAGCTGTGAGATCGATTCTTTTTCTGCTGATGTCAGCTCTCTTTCAGAATTGCAAATTGTCAGTTTAAAGGGAAGCATAACTTTGTTATAGCTTCTCTTTTGCAAACAAACTGGAGAAGATGGACTGAATGGGCAGACAAGGCGTGTGTGCATAATACTGCCAGGTGGAAAGATCTAAACAATTTGAAGTGACCCTATGAAGAACAGCTTCTCATTCCAAGAGTAAGAACTTTTTACTGATGAAAGAGTGCATTTTTGGATTACATGCAATTTTCCATTTATGGCAGAAAGGCATTTTCTTTCTTTATCTGTTGCTCTCAACAATTATCATACCAAAGATGTAAAGTCCTTAGAATTCAATTGCTGCATGTGTTGGAAAGAAGTTATGAAAAAACCTACATTGCATATCTAGTTGTCATAGATTTAGGGTAACAGCTACAAAAGCAGCTGAGAAGTGCCCTGAATGAGTCAGTAGATATTGTTACCATCTAAATAAAACATATGCATTTGCTTGTGTCCGTGGCCAGAAAACCTTACCCACATTTTTTTCTGTATATATCAATGACTTTTTTTTCATTGCTTAATCAGTTTTGACAATTTCTTTTCCACATTAGAAATAGGCAGAGCTTCCTGTGTGCTCATAGGAATGTCTAGAGAAAATCAAACAGAGCAGGATTCATCTGAAAGTTCTATCTACCCAGGTTCCACCTACAGCCAAGTTAGGGGTGCAGGTATATCCTGAAGAAAGCACATCCCATCTGTCACAGGCACTAATTGAGGACAGGGTGAATTGTCAGCCCACAACTCGTCTCCCTCCATTGGTTACAGGCAGAATTAAGCCACCTCAGCTCACTTTCAAATGTCTGAAAGCAAGTGAGATGAATCTTCATCCCAGATATGCCGTGGATCCATTAGTTCATTTCCGATAACCAGATGCTTCCCAGATCCTGTTATCCTGAAAAATGATTTTCCTTACAGAATAGCCAATCTATATGTAAGGGAAAATTGGAACTACCTTTAGCTCAAAACACAAGATATATTCTCCAGAGAAAGCCTGAATAAACCATTAAAACCAGGTTTATTTGCCTACTCACGTATACACACATAAAATTCTTCAGGAAGAAAAATTATTCTCTCTTGAAAAGTTTAGGGTCATTTTTCATTCCATCAAGATTTTTTCATAACCTTTACCTGCAGATTTTCTCTCTGAACATTATTAAGAATTCGAGTCTAATTATTATGGATATTTTTCCTCCTGCTAATCACTTTCAGTAATCATTTTAAGAATCTTAGTTTTTAATGGTATAAAATTTTGCATAAGGCTTGAAAAATAATAGCAGTAGAAAAATCTTTTTGCTAAATATTTAATTGGAAAAATCAGCACGTCTTTCAAGATAAAGGCTTTTTGTTCCAGCGATCCAACCATCTCTAGTAAATTATTTTTCTTATGTTTTGTACCTGCAACAGTTAGAATAAATGAGATATCTTACAGTTTTTTTAATAAAGGAGATGGAATTATTCTTGCTAATTTACTGATTTTATTAAGAAGCAGATGAACTTCTATAAGTGGAGAGAAAATGGGCTTTCAGGAAAACTAAGAGATAAATACACTTCTGGGTATGTAATGATACTTTTACTCCATTACTCCCCACCTCACCATACCAACTGAATTACCTCATTGTTGCTCCTGCAGCCATTTTGTGTTAAAAATGTAGTTGGTCAGCAAATGACATTTCTTCTGAACACAGATTGGACTCTAAAGGGACCCTAAAGACTGTAGAGTTAGAATTAGTTTTACCTCTTGGCTTCTTGGGTAGAAGACTAAATGACCTTTCTTTTTTAGGTGTTTTGTTCATTTTAATCTAAAGACAGTAGTTCTGAAACTGTCATTTAGACTTGCATACAAACACTATTGCCTATTAGCACTATCATCCTGAAATGTCTTTTTTGAGTTTCCAGTAAGAATGTTCGGTCATTATTTTATTAAAAAGTCTGCAGAATTGTAAATTACTGTGATATTATTTGTACCCTTAATATATCTTTTTTAACAAAGGGGATAATATTTTCTCTCCTATCTTTATGCTACATCCTGTTTGGAGCAGGGACAATCTGTTACAGCAGAGAGTGAGGTGCAGTGACCATGGACTGCCTTCTGCTATCACTGGCAATGAGAGCAGCTGTAATTAACAGCAGTAGTAACAATAACACATCACTGCTGTGTAGAAAGTACAGGCAGGTTAGGCTTTCTGGTGTTGATGTTAATATTAAAATATTTAGATAGATTTGTTTTAGAAACATGGATTTAAATTTCTCAGTCCAAACAAAGTTGTTTGGAACTCATGGGGGAAGAACACGATGTACTGGCTCCCTTCAGAAGCAAGCAAAAAAGCAGCCTCTTGCTGTGCTACCACAAGAAGTATTTATTATTTATTCTATTTCTTTGCCCAGTTTATTTTTTAACAACAATTAAAAGCTTATTCCTGCCTCTGAGTCCAAAATACCTTGGGCTTCAGCCATTGTGGATGCATCGTGTTTTGTCTGCCTCTTTGTCTGCTAAAAGGATCATCAATATTTGCTCACCGCAAATATTGAATCAAGACATCATCAGGTTATTTATTTTTTCCAAATGTTTCCTTTTTCTGAGTTTGGTAACAAAAGCAACCAACATTATAAGCAGCGAAGCCTTTTTGCCTAATAAAATAAGTCTCCATATACTAAGTAAAAATGAAATTAAGACAGTGCATTGTCAATTCTCTGATTCACTAGGTTGCTCCAACAATTTTTTGTAAACATACTGTCCTGTAATTGCATTTTAGATGCTGGAAATCCGTTTTCTTTTCCCAGCCACTGTTAATTCTGCTTGGCACTACTGGTTTTATCTTCATCTGGGTATCAGTCTGCTCGTCTCTAGAAAACACATATCAAGACCTGCGTTAGACATTTCCGTGGCTCAAAGAAAGTGTTCATGTGCCTCCAAGTCATAGCTAAACATGTCAATGACTCAGAAACCACCAGGTCAACATGGTACTAAGTTCCTGTTCAGTCCTGGTTCATCCATGGAGGTCTCACTGCAGCGACACCACATGGTGTGCAAAACCGTGTGCTCTGTCTGAGGAACGTAGAGAAAAATGACAAAGAACATAAATGTCCTAATTCTGACACACCTCTTAACCCATGTAGGAAACCTGCAGAGAACGGGATGGAATGACTTCAGGGATTTCCTTGCAGTGTTTCCTCATACCTGCACCAAACAGAAACATTGTGAAGAGCTTACAATATTTCTTAACCGGCTGGGATGTGGAGGGGGCCAACCTGGAAACAAGTGAGTACTGAGGTGCATGGGCATTTTCAGTTCCTATCCTCTTGCAGTTGGCAATAACTCTGAGACTTGGAAGAAGTAACTTCAAATCTCTTCTTTGCAATGGCTTTCCTGTGTGACTTTAGCAAACAGACACACTGCTATGGGGAAGGCCCTGCATTGGTCCTATCTCCCCATGCTGTTGTGCAAGTCCTGGATACTGCAGACTGTCTGTCTCACTGGCTCCTTCCTCCTACGTGTCACATTCAGAAGGAGACCTGCTGACCTCTGCAAGCAGACTTTGGAAGAAAGACAAAGTAGGTGTTTCTCTAATTGTGGATTAGGGACACGGTCCTATGATCTCAGGTGACTTGACCACAGCAGACGTCAAGAGAAAAGGGATACAGGATGGAAGAAGGGGAACCAAGAGGTCCATCAACAGGTCATGTCACTTAATGTGGACAGTCTTCCCCCGTCACACGGCATGACCATCACTAGGTTGTGTTCTGGGATAAATTCTACAGCTTTGCCCTAGAACTCACAAGAATACTGTGATAACCACAAGAGTCAAGACTGTGAGGTACTTCTCGGCAAAAATAACAGGAACTATTCACATACTTTAATACAAGTAGAAAGAAAAGGAAAAGAAAAATAACCAAAATGTGGATCAGGACTGATTGATTATTTTCCTAAGGGGCAAAAATCATCCCACAGACTAGGTTATGAAGGGAAGAGTTTCGCAGCTGGATTGTCAGAGAGAAAAAAGCTTGGCACAGTATCCTGCAGCAGCATAACAGCTCCCATATTCATTATACAATTATAATTAATGACTACTACACATCCAAGGCCCAGCTGCTTCTTCCACAACTGCTATAGAGCTGCTCTCACTGGAGCAACTATCACAGCAGCCCTTTTGAGGCCAAGGGGAGTTCCCTATATAAATAAAGCAGAAAGCAAAGATTCCCAATGAGAGTGGAACATGAAAACCTAAGAGAGGATTCTCTCTCCATCAACTACAGCATCCAAAAACCTATTTTTTCTCTGTCTGCAGCACTGGCAGAAGGTATCAAATGAACCTGCACAAGAACAAAAAGGGGTCTAGATGTGCCACTGGAAGGCTATCTGTCCTTTCCTAGAGGAGCGACCCCGGATCTGAGCCATCAAGTCAGAATTCCACAAGGTGATCCTTTCTCCAGGGGCAACACAGAAGTTTGCTTTTGGCCATTAACCTCAACACTTCCCTGCAGCTGCCCAGCTTACAAGGCCTCAGCTACTCCAGCATAT
>JAWWES010000041.1:59664083-59712370 GCA_035583135.1 Lophotriccus pileatus
TAGGAGGGATTTGGCATTATAATAGCAGTCTCCCCTCTTCCTTTCTGCTGGAAGGAAGTATTCAGCCAACATCAGCATGCCTGGCAGTGTCTCCTATTAAAATGCTCTGTTCTGTAATTTCTGTGACATTCTTGTATGGCACTAGGCTCACACAGAGCAATTGGAATCCATAAACCAGCAAACACACGAGACATAGGTCAGGAACTCAGTTTGCCACTCGGGAGTTTCCTCACAGATTTGTGTTTGCTACTGTCTTAAGATAAATCTCTTTGAAAGCTCTTCAGTGTCAAAGCAAACTGGATAAAAGGTCAAGAAGAGCTTTTATTCTACCACCCTCTGCATTCAAGTTTGCTTTCCCTCACAACCTTGATTAGTCTGTAATTTTCTATCTTTCTCCATGTCTTTATTTCCTTTGAAAAATCCCTGCTTAAGTATCCACAGCCAAGGTGTTTGTATGGCTGATCTATGAGCTCTGTATTAGAGGTTTACACACTATTTCTAAGCAGCCTGGTACATTCATGCAGAGGACAAGGATCAGGTCTGGACTTGGCTTAACTGGTGTCAGTCCAGGGTTTGGTGCACTTCATCAATCCACAGCGTTTCTTCTTAACAGAAACCTTTCCTAAACCCATGAAAGACTGTCAAGCCTTTGGCATCACCTGCCCTACTGATCATGGTTTCTTCCCAAGAGGTGAAATCTGGTGATTCTGGCTCATGGAGAGAATAAGGATACAGGATGCCAGGTGTTTGTGTGTAAGGGCCTGAGAGATGTCTATTACTATCCTCAAAAAAATTTCTGGGAAGTGAGAGTGCTAAGCATGAAATAAATCTATAGGTGGTTTGACAAATTAAATTCCTAGGCATGTAATAACAATTAAAAAATTTTCTTTGCCTATAGGGCAAAAAGGAATATATATGGCAATGGTCCCCCAGTCCTAAGGTGTTTGTTGTCAGATTCTGGAGTCTGGCAAATATATAGGAAGAAATCACCTAAAGGACCAGGACTCCATTCTGACCTGCTCCTTAACTCATTCTTCTCCATTACTTGCATTTCAGGAATTTGCAGGGACTTACTTGCCTTGTCCACTGCACCTATGCTCTCTTCCCCCAGCTAAATGGGGCCATTGTCTCTCCCATGCAGGCATTGTGGCAAAAGAGAAGCTACTTAGACTCGCCTCTGCTTTGTGCTGGCATAATCACATAGATTTCCGGAAAGCTTGTATGATTTTTATGGGCCCAAGTAATTCTAGTCATTAAAGGACACTTCATTAGCTGCCACCTAAAAATGTGGTTTGACATCAAAACCAGCTTTTGTTGGCATTCATTGGTGACTGCAACAAATAATTTGAATTTAAAGCCAAAAAAGATAATGAAGAAGTAGGTCATCAACTGGAACATAGAAATAGTAGCAAAAAGAGACCACTGATGCAGTTAAAGTCATCAGGACAAGTCAAGTATCAGGCGTTTGTGCAGGAAGATAATCAGGGTTTGTAGTGCAGAAGTGAGTATATGTGGGATTAGGTTTGGAACATTTCATTAGTTATATAACTGTAAGCCATACTAAAAAATAACAATACTTTGCACTTGCATAGTGCTTTCATCATCAGACCTCATCTCGAAGGACTTTCTAGACATTAATTGAGCTACCTGCCCCTGTGAAATACATATTAGATCACTATTATTATTGTTATTTTCATTATAATATCAGTTTTTAAAATGGAAAAGAAGAAGTTAAGGTATTCATCCAAGGTCACATCCATCATTTTTAAGAGGGCTGTCAGCTGACAGTTATCTGAAATGCAGTGTCCAAGCTTAAAGGAAGGATGGGGTGATCTGGGGAGGATAAAGTACTGCTGGTTGTCTCATGCTTGTCCTATGATTCTATGATTTAAAGTTTTTCCTAAGACTGGTGCATCCAAATCATGATGTAGTTTCATTATTGCCTAATTTGTGCCAAGATAACTCTTCAGTTAATTTTTTTCTTCATGAAACCTACAGAAACTAAATATCTGTCAGGTCTTTACCCCCTTTGTAAATTGGCTTTGAAACCAAATATCTGTGAGGTCTTTACCCCCTTGTTAGATTTACTTTGACACTGGCCAGTGTACTCAAACATCATAGGAAGGAACAAATGGAATCATAATACAGCCACAGCTTTGTTTTCCTATGTCTCTTTCACTTTTGTGCATAACACCTGAAGACTACTGGACGTAGAAAGCTTGCATTTTAGGTAAAACACGAGGTTTTTTTTTAAGTGGACTTTCAAGCACTAAGGTTATCCAGCAAACTGATTGTTGCTTGACAAATCACAAATTCCCTAAGTCTCTCTCTGCTTTCAAGACAGCCCATGTCATTAAAAGCATTACTTACAGGTTAAAGATATTTGCTAATATAGAAGTTAAAACTCCTAAGGGACAGACGTTACAAGAGTCATCACTGGCATAAGGAATAACAGAGGACACTACTGATACTAAAAGATATCAGCTCCACTTTTAGGCTTAAAAATAGATTAATAGTAACTTTTTATTAATTATCTTCCTCATCTTACTTTGGTATTTTGCAACTTTGGCTGTAACACTGAGATGGAGGGTGTGACCATGAAGACCCTTGGCAAATCCTGATTATTTTAAAGCATTTGTCACCAGGAGATCTCAAAGTGACATGTAAACGAAGTAAATTTTGCCCTCCTTGTCTTACCATGTGTGGAGAGTGGGAAAGCCAAGACACACAGCAGTGAACTGCCTTCCACAGCTCAGGAGTGGAGTCTCCACACACCAAGCTGTACAGCAGGAAATTGGGTATTCTCCTGGTAAAATGAGTCCTTCACTGTGCTTGTGAAGTTGCTAGAACTTTGAATGTGTCTTTCAAGAGACAGATTTGGAGGAGCTCTTAATTGTAGCAGAACTGAAGAACGAAAATGACATGAAAAGGATAAGGCCCATATCCTATCTTATTTATCTATTCTCTCTGCCATGCCTCAATTCAAGAACAAACACCTTCAGACTGCCACTTTGGGGATACCATGCTCTGTGATGTAAGGCTCTCTCTTCTGGGAGAGTTCCTCTTATGGATTTCACCTGCTGGAGATCTGAAGACCCACAGAACCTGTGGGGTTTAGGATCTTTCTGCTGTGCTTTTAAAGGAGGGATGGAATCAATATGCTTTCAAAGCAACAATAGCTTGCTAAGTGGCTGTGGCATACATAGCAGTATTGGATATAGATAAACTGACACTCTGCATCTCTGCATCTCTTTGAGTTGTGTCAGACTGTGCATGGTTACTTCTTGTCACTCTGGAGATTTGGAAATTGAAAATAAGGCCCAGCATAGGGGAAAACAGATGTAAGTACTCTATAATTCCCAATGGGTTCTTAAGGGTGCTGAACACCTGCTCCACAGCACAAAGTGACCTAAGATCTACTGAGAGTGATGAAGAACAATCTTCTCCCACTCCTGCAGGAGAATGGCAGGTATGGTTAAACAGGCCAAAAACAGAGGAGCACTGCCTTGGTCACTGTATCCAATCTGGATTTTGGGCCTGGGTTGACCTCAGATCAGGAACACATCCAATTTCCTCATCATCTGGACTGATTTCTAGAACTCAGTTGCTCAAGATTCTCAACCATGAAACTATTTTCTCCTTTGCCCCTCTGTCTTGCAACAGATAGGTTGTAGCAAAGAATGAGGTGAAAAAAAGTAAAATACCTTACCCTTTTGCAGGAGAAACAAAGCAGGAGGCACCAGCTTCAGGCAAACTCTGTCCATCTCTTCTGGCCACAGACCTATTCGCTCCCAGTTTCCAGTCCCACTGGCTGGGGAAAGAATGATTGTCTAATTAGTTTCCTCAATAGCATTGAAGATGGTAGTTCACAACACAACAGGAAGGGATAAACAAGCTCGCAGTCACAAACTGATTGATGGGAGACTTTCAGTGGCTCACACTGAAGAGATTTAAGGCCTCATTTAAAGCCCTCTGAATGCCATTTGAAGTTTTTCATCAATGTCACTGGGGGGCTTGTATTAGTTCTCTAACAAGTGAGACATGCACAGGGTTTTACAGGAAGAGGGTTGGGTTTTTTTCCCACAAATTGAGAAAGTTTCTGTTTCATTCTTGTCAATACAAAATCTGTTAGGTACTTGCTTTTGTGTACCCAGCCAGCTTCTTTGGTTGATCTCTGTGATTGTTGTTCATACAGATGTGCCTGATATGAAGCAGCAATTTATTTTTTCTTCAAACTTCATGAACTTATAACTATAATAAATATGTGCTTAAATAAAAGACAGATTAAATATTTTTGTTAAATGTGGTGAGTACCCTTGGATGCCAAAGCTAATTGTGTGTTGAAAATATAGATAACCATTTGAAATTGCATGAATAATTTGAGGTTTTGCTAATAAACTAAAACCCCTTGGGCTTTGAACTCCCCACCTCTGCTATAAAAAGCCAAGAATTTAGCTACAAGGTTACAGAGCTGAAAGCGTATTCACAGAAAATGCCTTTCATTAAATACATGCATTTCTGATTTCCTGGGTGTAGTGAAAAATGCTACACATGCATGTGCTTTTAGAGATCTTTGAAACACAGGATGGAGCCCAAGGGGTTTTGGACTAGGCATTTAGGAGTCTCCTAATTGAGACCTTTCTGACAGGCGTGTGAAAACTGCTCAGAGTCCCTTGGCCCTGTCTCTGGCTCCTCAGTGCTGTGCAACTGGCTCCCTCAATTTCAGTGGTAAAGCAACTCCTGAATATAAAGCACTTGGAATCCAGAAGATGAAATAGCCTCATATAAATTATTTAATTGTCCTCTTACTACCCAAAGCCAATGTATTCATTTTATGAGACAACAGCTAAGACATAACAAAACATAATAAAATAGCACAAAATTATCTATGAATGGATATTTCATTTCAGAAAATTCTATCCTCAATTAATGATATCATAAATGCCACAAAAGCACTCTGGTTAGTATTAAAAAAATATTAAGAAGAAACTCTGTTTCATAAACAATTAATTATCTCTGGTAAGGTATTAGCATAATACAATGTTCCATTTAAGGAAATATAATCACCAAAATATATCAGGTGAGATATATTGCCTTGCTTTTTGCCCTTTATACTCTCACATTTTATCCTGGAAAGCAGAAATTTTACTTGTTTCATTTTCCAGGTAATTTTAAACAACTAACATGAGATTCAACCAGCATGGTCTCTACAAGCTAATATTCTGCTTTGGGAATGCCTCTGTCACAGTTACTTGTAATAGGAAAGTTACTTGTAATGAAAAGGATTCTGTTTGGTGACAAAAGAAATGGTTTTGCAGTTATGCACCAAACTCTGGATTCGAAGGACACTAGCCTGATGAGAACAGTCAGGTTAATGGAAGCCAGATTTTTTCAAAAATTCAGCTCCTCAACCACAGGAGACATCTAGATTTTCAAAAGGCCTTACCAGTTTTACTTGGCCTCAGGTTGACGAAACACATTGGCAGTTTTAAATCATTTGATCAATGATTCTGCTTGCTTACTCAGTGCTGGACATCTGCCAAATGGCACATTGAATCATTATCTTTATAGGTGCTGGTTTCAGGTGGACTTGGTTGCTGAGGCCAGAATTCAGTCAGGGCACCAGCGAGACTTCACCCAAGGGACACCGTCCCTGTTCAGTGTCTGCGTCTCTGTTACAAAGTTATTTGGTGCAACAGGAGCAAAACAGCAGGTTGGTGTAGCCCCTGCTGAGCTACCTTCATGTCCACTCCTTGCAGTTTGAGGCTTTTACTTCAGACTAGACTTAGTTTTATTCTCTGAGACTGAAATTCACCACTGAAGAAATTGTTTGATATTGTCCAAAGGACCAGGTCGTGTTTTGGACCCTCCTGTCCCCGTAGCAGTGGACTGCATTTTGTGGACTCTTAAAGGGGAGCTTCTGGATGTGGTTCATTCAAACTAAGCAATTTGCTTCAAAATTGCTCTATTACGCCAAAGAAGAAGAGTAGTAGATAAAGCTGTGATGGATTATCTAAAAATGAGAGTTTTAGAGAGAGAGAGAGAGAACTGCTTTTGGATACAGCATCTTAAATCTCCCTAAGCTAGAAGGATATCACACTGACATGCAGTAAAATGTCCTTTCTCCATTTAAAAGAATCTCCTAATCAGGTGCTTTTATACCTCAGTGCCAACCTGTTGTACCTTCTTTATCCCTCTTTGCTAAAAGTCTGGGATGAACTTTCCCAAGGGGGTTAAATAAAGCGATGACAGAAGCTACAGAATAGCCGCTCTTTTCAGAAATTCCAGCTGGAACTGAAAGCATCTTAGTGAAGGTATTCTTTCTCATCATGACTTGGCACAGTGCCTGACATGCAGAGGACAGCCCCCCACAAACCTTGTATTAGATGTTTTGTTAAGTTCAGTTGAAGAAAATTGCTGCAAAATAGGACAAATAAATCAAAACAATTTTACAGAATATTAAAAATTATTTTTTATGATCTAGTAGTTCAAATTCAGCAATTTTTTTTTCATTTTTTAATCCCAAATCTACCTGCTAGTTTGTTTTGTAAAAAAGCTGACATTTTCAGCTGCAGAGGGATGAATTCCGAGGAGTTTCAGTTCTATGGTTTACTATAAATTAAAACAGCATAACAATAATTTACAAGAAATAGACTCTGTCTGCAGGTTGTTGTTATTATTAATCTGTAGTCTTCCTTAGACAGGAAGGCTGTCAGTTATCAAACAGTGACCTAATATTTTGCTCTCACTTTTGCTGCCAGACTGGAATTCTCTGTGCTGTTTCACCAGGAAATAATAACAAAATATCTTTTGGTACATGCCGCACAATTCATGCCATTATTGTTAATAATTCCTCTGTCTTTCTTGAGATGCATGTTACCAAAAGAAATGGAAGTAATTTCAATTTTTCCTGTAGAAATTTGACCATTACTAAAGTGTTTATTTGTCATAAAGCACTTGCACACATTATTTCTCATGAGTGTGTGCATATGTATAGGTGCGTATATATATGTATATGCACACTGTTCATATCCATGTGCCTTGTCATGCACACATAGGTAACTACATGTATCAGAGGTTTGTGAATGCAATTACAGTTTCTGGACAGTTATGATTATTATAAAAGAATAATTGAGCATACCTTGAAAGATTTTTCACATCTCTTTATAGAGGGAGACTTGTCTCTAAATACTAAATCCAAACCAGTCTTGTGATATCAGGCAGTGTTATAAAAGAAACCCAGGTGATTTGAAATGAAAGATGGCTGATAATTCTTACTCCTGACCATTCTTAAAACTGAGTTACTTCTCCGAGCCCCACTAATTGCTATGAAAGTCATATAAGCACACCATATTCTTATTTATAGGCATGAAATTCTTTCATGTTAGGACAAAATTAATGTGAAGTTCCTTAAACATATCTTGTTATCTAGGTCTCAGATAAAGCTGAAGTGAAAATCACACATTCTGTACCTGTTCTCATGTGCTTAAATCTAGGATAATACCCTCAGCTTTTATGTAGTTATTGAAAAAAAAGACTAAGCAGCCTCCCTGCTCTCTCAAAAAAAGAACTGTTATCTTTGGAATTAATCTCATGACCTGCAAAGAAATAATCCTATCTAGTTTCAGTAAGCCTTTGTATATGTATTTATATGATCATACCTGCTTTCTTTAGGCATCAGTGGATTGCTTGTGGAATTAATTCCCTGGCAGACTGCACAGTGGAATATAATCTAAAATTGTTTACTAGGCTACAGTGTGATTTTCATCCACCAGAGGCTCAAACACATTGATGCCATCAGTTACAGAAATGAAACACTGCTCTGCTAGAAAAACTACGTGTTGATCTTACCCATACTGTGCGTTCTGCCTCCAAATCTTGCAAGCTTCCAAATAAGCACCTACGTGAATATGGTGGCTTTAAGCTATTATGGAAAATTAAATTAAAGAAAAAAAAACCAAAACAAAGCAAAACAAAACCAAACCAAATAACCTCTCTGGTGAAATAGGGTAACATTTTTATGATGGTCATTGGTAGTTCTTGAGCCGGAGAATACTCAGGTGTATTGGGTTGCTTGCCCAGAATCTAGCTGTTAACAAACACATTTGGAAGATAATGACTACAGGTCTTCCACTGTGCATATGCTGTGTGAGTGTTTTATACCTTTTGCTAGAGACGTTATTAGTGGAATTACACTGATTTTGAGCATTCAGTTTCAGTGGCTCTTGTCATGCACAGTATTTGCCATTTACATCCATTGAATAAATAAGGAACAAAAATAGTTCAAGAGAGTAAAAATTGCAGCCAAATATATATATATACTTAACTATATTATAATATATATTATATATGTAATGTATATTTATATATATTGTGTATATATATATACAGGAAAAATAAATCAACCACTGAGTTGTACGTTGTTGGGTAGCATCAAAGTTAAAAACCAAACGAAATCAAAAGACACACATACACACAAAATATCCTCTTTCTTTAGGAAAGCAAATGTCATAAGTCTAACTTCTAATTTCCTGCTGTGATTCATTATCTCGGTGGAAGATAGGGACTCCAGTAGCTTTGCTAACCATCTTTGTTGTTTATACTGTCCTGGGTATTATATAGGAGAGAATCAAAATCAGACAGAGTTATTTTAATCTTCTGGCATTGTATATGTTTAGACAAGTTTTGTTTGTGCTTTGTACCATCTTTGTTATGTGTCACATAACTCCTTATTTTGAAATAACTCTTCTTGGGTTTTTATTTAACAGGATCATTTTATCATTGACATTGTCACATAGGAGGGCCCATCCTTCAAAGCTTCATTCATAGTATTTGAGGAAAAAAAAAAAAAGGAGAATTATTGAGCTTTGAAAATGACTTCTCCTGTCCCAGATTAAAGTGATTTTCAAAAGAGGTAAGTGGCATTATCTCCACTCATTCCAAGTAAAGTCTTATTGAAATCGGAGGTCTGAACACCTATGAGATGAGTAACTGTATAAAAAATACAATCGAATGCTGGTAAAAGTGAAAGACATCTCATGGAGGGACAACAAGCATATAACTATTGGGCACAGGTATTAAGAAAGTTGCTGTAGATTGACATTAGATAGAATAATTTTCATTTGCAAAATGAAACAATTAGGTAAATAAGGAAGCAGGAACAAAATGCTTTGAAATTTAGATCTGTCAGAAAGAAAGCTGAAACAGCAATTGTGGTACAAGAAGAAACAGAACTCAATTAAGCCAAAGAGTTGCAAAGAGCTTATTCAGACATCAGGATCTGTGAAGGAGCAGTTTCCCACTGCATTAACTGCAATTTCTGTGTGCTGGATGACAGCAGGTCAAGAAGGAAGAGGAGAGCATCACATCAAAGAGGTGAATGCGATTGTGAATCCTGGCTTGCAGTGTGAGTGCAAGTCTGCTTGATTGTCTGCCCTGGCTGGTCCAAACTAGTGCCAGCTGCTGGTATGGGCTAAGTGCACAGCCTGGGGAGAGGGGCAGTTCTGGCAGCTGCCTGAGTACGTGTGTTGGAAGAGGTGCCAGTGGCTGGGTTTTTGCACATTTCACTGCTCACCCTCAGCCTATATATCCCTACATCTTCTCACCCTCGGGGTTATATCAGAATTCACTGCAGGCTGGCTTTCAGCCCACAGCCTGGGTCACTGAGACTCCTCCTTTTCACTGAGCTACTATCTAAGTACAGCACAATCAACGCTGTTCCTTTGGAAAGATCCAAACCAGAAAGCTGGAGCACACTGTTAGGCAGGACTGATCAGGACTGATATCACCACTTGGTGGTGATATCTGGTGGTGAACTTGGAAAATTAATTAATGCAATACTTGAAGTCAATGCTGTGCAAGTGAGGACTTAACACTCTTAAAAGCTCTTAAAGTCACACTTTACATAGATGTTTATATTTCTGACCTTTGAGCAGGTTTATTTTTAACTTGTCCCTTTCCCCTTGTGTGGAAGTAGGCAGAATGCAACTCTCATTCAGTTTTCCTGTCTTTCCAAAAATGCATTAACTTCATCACTCTTTTCTGGTTCAGAAGTATGCTTCTTCTGAAATCCAGCCAGGCATTAGACATATCAGGACTGAATCTCTGCAGAGAATAAAGCTTGATGCTTTAGAACAAAAATTGCACTTTGCATGTACCTACCTTCCTAGCTGGTTGCGAAGACTTGAACTGCAGTAGATTGGAAACCTTTGTGCTTCAATGACAGGTAGTACTTTTAATGTAATTAAATAAATATCAAAAATGTATAAATCTGATCTGTAAAGCCTGACCTGAAATCTCTTCTTCAAACAACATTTGACTGTCAGTCTCATAAATTACAAAGAACACAGACTAAACTAACACAGATTATCATTATGTTTGAGTACATACACTACATATGGATGTGTCAAGAAAACTGTTCTTCAATAACTTAGTAGTTTCTTTTGGCACTCAGGAGCACAAATATAGATCTTTTTACGTGAAGTCAAAATTTGTCTCAGACTAAGTTTCAAATTCTTCTCTGATGAGAAACCCATTTTTTTACTGGTTTTGCTATTAGAAGACTAGATCTTTATTTTCCAGAAGGATAATTTGAAATTTGCAGCAAAATTCCAATTATCATATTAAGTTGAAAGCTCCACCATTACTTTTCTTGTACTGGAGGAGACATCCATAATGCATTCTGTCCTATTTGTTTTGGGTTTTTTTAGGCAAATGATTTGAAAAATCCTAACAAGTTTATCCCAAAACATCCTTAAAAGTTTTGAATGCATTTTGAAAAAAAAAATTCCTAGATGTATCTTCTTATATGGGAGAGAGGGGAGTATTTGACCCATTTATCACAAAAGCACTTTGTAGAAGTGCTGAGTCTCACTAAGTTCTTCAAGTACTGTTCTATTAGCACTAGGGAATGGAACCATATATTCAAGAGGATTAGGATTTTGAGTTGAAATTACTATTGTGAGACTATTTTCAGTAAGTTTAAAAATTCATATATTACTGCCATTAAAAAGGAACAGCAACAAAGGAAGATCAAAACATGGCAAGGAAAGCCATCTGTCACTGGTACCATTCAAACAGTGAGTCAAAAACAGAATAGAGCTGCTAACCCCAGTGAGAACATCTATCCCACTGGTCTGTTAAATATATTTCCTGGAAATGCATGTACTTATTTCATGCTTGGAAAGATACATAAAATCTCATAGAAGTTCTGTGAGGGGATAAATAACCTAAAAGGTGTTGTGAGAGGAAGTCTGCAGATAAATGATTAACCAAGCAAGATTTTCGCTTGCCTAGCGAGGGGAAGAATGCAAAGACTTTTTTTGTTTGAGGGGTGTTTTGAGGCAGCGAGGGTGGAAAAGGAGCTTATGAAGAGGAAAAAATCACTGACAAGCAAAAAAAAGAAAGTAGGAGAAGGAGGAGTGGTATTCCCAGCACTGCACCTCCCAAGAGCATTCTGGGAAATGTCACTCTCATCCACAGCTAATTCCAGATGTTCAAAAAAGGGGAGAGAAAGAAAAGGCAAGCTAACTAGGCAAAAGCTAAGCTCTGTTGGCATTTCACATTAACTCTCTTTAGCATGAAGATGCTTCATGATTCAGTTATGTAAATGAGTTTTTTTGTAGAAGGGATATATAATATAATCAGTTTGGAACTGTAAGCATCCAACTTACTTCCATTACAGAAAATCACTGCCTGGTGCTGCCAGCGCCTCCTTTGCTTGCCATGATCATCACAGATGTGGATGATCTATTCAGCATCTCTTCAAAAATAGGATTGTTGGAAAAGTTATGGGTTGTTTTCTTTAATAACAAAACCCACAGTGTTTTCCTTTCAAGATCAGACACACACTTGTCACTGTCCTTACGGGGAGCTGGGAAGGTGGGCATGGTTTGACAATGACATACCAAAAATAGAAGCACAGACACCTTTTTTTTTTTTTTTTAAATACCAGTTCTAGATTGGATTTTTAATCCCAGACCTCCAGAGTCAAATGGGATCTGGAGTGAGGACAAAGTCCATTTCTTGTCTGTGTGCTTCAGCACCAAAAGTTACTGCTGTGGTAGTAGGAAATGTTTTTTTATATTCCTCTACTTCCTGAGGGGATCCACAGTCAAGGAACATTACCTTAGCCCTTGTGAAGCACATACAGCTCAGTTGATTATATGGCTTTACAAGCATAACTCACCTTAATCAGAAGTTGGCAATGAACTATAATCACCTCTCCACTACCTACAAGAAACCCTGAAGCTGCGAGTTTAGTGATAATATCCACACATCCTCTGAAAATCTGTGTTAAAACTGAAACAAAGACTGGACACCTGATATGCCATCTCAAGTTGCACCATCTAGTGATAGATCAGTTACCTTTAATTTCCACTGCATCTAAGACAGATAGAAGACCTGAAAATTCAGGTTCCAAACACATTTTCCCATCTCTAGAAGACCCTATTATCAAGCTAACTTACTCTGATAGATGAATAGTTGTACACTAGGTATGATTCGGTCAAAGAAGAGAAGCTACTCCAATGCATTTGATAGACACGAACAATTAACTGATTAAATTTAACAGTACTGGAAAAACAAACAAACAAACAGTGAAACTCACAGATTATATCCTGGGGATACGTAAGACTGATTTTTGAGACAGGCTTTGATTATCCCAGCTTCACCGTCTTTGTCCCCTACCTCCCTGGGCAATGGTGCAACCACTCCCTAACAACGCAAGGTTAAAAACTTGTTCTACTTGTGGCAAAGTGATTTCTTCCTTTGAGCTTTTGGGCTCTGTCTCTGCTGGAATAATGAAATATATCTGAAGTATATTTTGGACATTTGAGATATCCTTGATCCAGATAACTCATATAACAAGACCATGAGCATACAGCTGCCATCCAGAAACAGCAAAGATCCATACACTAAACATGGGTCCAATTTTGTGGGAGAACTTTCCAGTTCCAGGAGATTCAATATCAGTAACTCCCAACTACTTAATACATATCTGTCTCATGGTGGAACTTTATGATACACAGCAGGTAGATCAGTGAAATTCAGGATGTTGTCATATGGCTGTAAGGTGCAAAGAGAGGTTTAGTCAATTGAAGAGCACAGCAGGCTCAGAAGTCCTAGATTCCATTCACACACTCTGGGCCAGTGGGTATTTCATTATTCCTCTGATGTCAGAAGGCAGGAAGGAATAAGAGATAGGATCCCTTTATTCCTTCCTTGAGGAGTTTTTTGCATCCATGATATTATTTTCCTACAATACATCAGTCTGGTTTTATTCTGACTTGTCTTTGACTGCTCTTGTACTGTTATATTGATCATGTCATTAAACCCTCAGATCTTCCACAACAAGGAATACATTCCACTAAAGTCAATAGCAGAACATCTGCTTACTATAATTGTGCAGATTCTCTCCTTATAAACCAGACCCTCACTGCATTTTCTAAATGATTGTGTAATTTCCCTCTATTTTGTTGCTCATGAATTGTGCTGCGGGACGTGTCTGCTATCACGTTACATGCTGGGGATTTTGAACTGGGAATGTCTGCTGGGATTCAGTACCAGAAAAGATGTGACAAAGAGAACCTAAATATACAATACAGAGTAATTGTTCCCAAGGTAACTATAAATCTGGGCCAGGGAGCACAGTTTTGAAAGGTACTACTGATATTTATAGAATAGCTGCTGTAAATTATCATAGTCTCTTTCACTTCAGAAAAGCTATGACAATTCATGCCAGCTGTAGAAGTACCCCTGAATTTATGTAGAAAATTAATACTTCAGCACATTTCATGAAACAAGAGAGCACATTTAAATAGAAGTGTAATTCAGAAACCCCTGTTAAAAAATAAATGTCTAATGTCTTTCAAAAGGCATGACTGTATATATTTGAATATAAATCTTTCCCCTAAGATTTCATGAGCAAGTACAATGGACAAGGCATTGAAATTTTCTGTTTAAAATTTCGTGGATGGGGTAATCCTGAACTGTATACATCCCTGCTTTTCTGGGGTGAAAGCACAGAAGCTTTTAAAACCGGGGTGCAGTTTTTTTGGTCCAGCATTCTCTGCTGATCTTCAATCTATTTAATTCCACCAGCTTTAATAAACGTTGCTCAGTTCGTAGCAGCAGCATGGAGAAATTGGCAGATTAGCCCTGAATTGACATGGTAAACCAAATGAATCTGCCAGACTTCTTTCTTCTTCCCTTTTGCTGCTGAATGTGCAGCTCAAGCCCGAGGCAAGCACATAGTGTAGACTGTGGTGTGCTGCAGGATGCAGAGCCATGAAGCATGAAAAAGTTGATTGGAGCAAAAGCTATGATAATCACGCTTTCATCTAAACATCCTAGCAGGGCTTCAGAGGAAGGATGGCTGTGTGCAGAAGGTCAAGAGCGGTTAATATCAGGACAGACTAAATGGCACCTCTTAAACAACTGCTGTTGTGCTTCAGAGAGTGATGCTCCAGACGTGTCAGCAGCGCCAGGCACACAAAGCATATATTGGAAATCAGGATTTTAGGACTGTAGCAAGTGAAGACAGACGAATAATAGTCAAGCCAGGCAAACCTTGAAAGCCATACTCAGCCTCAAAAATCTGTTTCAGGTTTTCAGGAAAAAAAATTTAGTAGGGATTATAAGCTAAATTCTTGATTCATTTAAGTCAACAAAATTTGTTATCTGTAAAAATGGAAATGTCACGCTTATGACTTGAAAGAAGACAGAAACTGGCTGAATGCTCAATTCTGTGAAGTTTATATGACATTTAGCATAAGAGTTTTCTGATCACTACGAGCTTCGTTTCAATTTTCTTTGGATTTCCACAAGAGAGTGATTATGTCCACTTAAAACATAATATATTAAAATTCTGTATATTTTGAATTACCTAAATATAGGTATATAAATACTGTATATATTGAATTACCTAAATATTACCTAAAAATATTATATGAATATGTGATAGCCTACTGGATGGGTTTTATTGGATTGTTAACCTGAAAGCAACAAATCTGTTTTAACAAATATGGAACAAAAAGAGCGAAAACAATCAGCACCTTTTGTTTGCCAGGAACAAAGGAAATGCCAGGCCAAAGAATTAGCCTTTTCCAAAAATTTATAAGCATCTGAAAAGAAGAGCTTATAATGAATGTGCTTCTTCAGCCAGAACAAGCACATTGTGACTGCAAAGCTATCATAACACAACATACTGTACCAGTGGGAAATAAACACACATCAAGAAATCTTATTATTTCTCTGAGTATGCTACAACATGAGCAATTCTAATAAGTATAACAACTGCCTCCCCACAGTTACCCTACAGGCATTCTTCTCAAACAGAATGTAGTAGGATTCAAGCTTTGTCAAACTTCTTTGGGCCCAGAAGATATTTAAGAGGGAGAGTCCCCTGAAATTTCTTCTCCTACCTTACAAAAATACAGGTCACTTCTGCCACAACTCTTCAGCCTTTCCATTAAGGGTATACATGGAGCAAAAATATTAACAATGCTTTTGTTTTGCTGCAGTACATCCTGGGTCTTGTGTAAAGGGTTCTTTCTAATGCTCTTTATTTCCTTGAATGCTGCCAGTGACTCCAGCTTCCCATTCAGGAGAGTAAATCATGTCTGATTCCAGGGAAGTCAGCAGTTAGGATTACTCCTTTCACTCCTAAGGTATTCAAATAGTGCCTTTCTGGGTCAGACCAATACATTAAACAGTTGCATGTAATTTCTTATGTGATGGGAACAGATCAGACAATCCTGAGGACACAGTTATTGCTAGGGACCCTTTGGCTGCATCTTTCAGATGAGAAATTTTCACAAAATGTCAAACTCATAAAACTGTACATAGATACAACCTATCATTGCATTTTTTTTCATAAGTTATACTTAGCTTGCTTCAAAAAGTATTAGGAACAGATTGTCAGTTGCAGTAAATAACTGTAGTTCAGTTACAGCCAAAGAGGGTTTTCTGATTTATGTTCATAACGATATGACCTAGAGAAGGGTACAGTTGTTCTCTTTCAATTCTAAGAAAGCTCTACCCATATCTCATGAATTAATTTTTTATATCTTCTAAAAAGTTTTATTTTCACATAGTGAGTAACCTGCTTCCCTGATACTGATGATTTTATTGTTTTCTCATTTTTATACTTGATTTAATTAACTTATATGAATATTTTCATTCAACTCCTACGCTTTTTTATTATGAAAATTGTCAAGTGCTTTAATGTTGTCTAACTTTGAATGGCTGCATACTCCTCTGTAGGACAAAATTCAAAGGGTGCATTATAAAATTAAAACTTGCCCAAAAGTTGTTCAAAAGCTATCTCCATAATTTAGGAGATAAAGAACAAAATCACTGACTTTCAAAATCTACACGGTAGATCCGTACTTAAAAGTAACCCTCAAAATCAAAGTGGACTTTATGAGGATCAGAGTTCAGGATCCTTCTCAGTCTCCTCTGCATTTGCTTTCCCAAGCAAACCTGTTTTTCAGCGTGTGCCCTGAGATAGTTCATATCTGCCTTTATGTGTTAATGCATGCACCAAGGAATGCAAGTGTGCTGTTGCAATTTCTCTGTCCCTCAAGGGTTATTTCATCTGCCTGGAACCTTCAAGGGTCCACAGGATGCAACCTGCCTCCAGTTCCAAGCTGTAATCCATTGCTACCTGATTTCTACTATGACCACAGGTGTATCAGTTTGTAGGTTGCTCCTTCATGTACCTTCACACCATATCCTTCCAATATCAAATCTTTTATTGTGAAAATGAAATATGTTGATAGTCTGGAAACAGTACTCTGATAATAATATCAGATTACCAGAAAAGGAAAGAAATAACGTAAAAGTAGTGACAAAATCACAAAGAGTGACCAGCTTTCTTGCCCCAGAAAATGGGAATTGATTAATGAAATAAAGATCTTATTTTCTCATAGAGGGTCAAAATAATCTTATTTCAGTTTTGAGGCTTTAATCTCTCTTGGTTAGGTGCCCTGAAGTTAAATCAGTAGAAAATGAAGCCACCCAGTTTGTATTCAGTATCTGCAGTTGAAACCAGTTGTAAGTGGCTCTAGAACACCTGCCAGCACTTCAGCTCTGGAGGAGTGTGTGGGACAGGACAGTCCTGAGAGTGTGGCGGTGATTATGAAGGATATCACTGCTCTGGGATCACAAACACGGGGAGGCAGATGAGACAAGTATGTCTGCAAAACTGTTGGTTCAGCCCAAAAAACCTCTCTGTGCTCCAGAGACACTTTGAATTGGCAATGCTAGGAGGGCTCCAGTCTGCTTAGAAAGAAATTAAGGTAAACAAAGTGACTGAGTTGAGAGACTGTGTAACCTACACAGTTCCAGGTAATAAAAAAAGAAGAAAGGGATGGATTAGTGCATTTCGTACTCTGTACAAATATTCCCACAAGCTTTATAAAGTAATGAGTTTGATGCTTGAATAGGCCAGTGGCTCTGAAGGCAAATCATTGCTTGGTTTATCTTCTACTCTTTTTAAAACTTGCCGTGGGATCTTTAATTTCCACATGGGTAACCAAACAAATCTTTAATTTAATATGTCCTCTGAACAACTTGTCTTCTTACAGTGCAGCAGCTACCCCTACCACCCCCAGCACTGCACTGCACTATCAGCACCAGGCACAGGCACTCCATCAGAACCCAGGATGGTATCAGCCAAGACTGAAAATGATAACACTAGAAATCACAAGGTGCACTAACCTGGTGCTATTCTTGTTTCGTGCCTGTTGGCACTAACAGAAGTTCTTGTTCTTTGTAAGTTTTCATTCCAGAAAGAACTGTAGATTAAAACCTTTGTTCCCCAGTTGTTGGTAGCGACAGCTCAGAAGAGCTTCATAACCCCTGTCTGGGAGCTAATGGTCTTAAACTCTTCCTCAGTACTCAATATAAACTTTTGATTCATCTTTCATCTAATAATTCCTGTATCAACTTCATCAGAGACCTACTAATACTTTTAATTATATGTATTCAGCTATATTTTAATTTATTGTATAAAAGAAGCAAATTATAATCGTGGTAATGGGAAGGCAAGGGGTTCTGATTTTACCAGAAGGGCTGAAAATGCATTTGTACTATATCTCTGCCTACCCTCTCAGAGAATCAAGATACTTTGTAATATTCTTCTTTGAATAAGGTCTAGAATAAGCTTCTTAAGTACATGGTTCAGAGGATCCACGAGAAATTGCAAAGTTTCTCAGTTTCAGGGGATTTTGATCTGAAGAAACACAATAGGGATTTCAAGCACTTTCTCAGAGGTAATTAAGCATCACATGGAAAGCCAGCATCTGAATATCCTTAAATTTTTGCTCTTTTCTTTTTGTTTTCTTCCAAAGTTTCTGCCCTTTTGCAGTATTGTTTAATTCTGCAACCTCACAAGATGAAGTTGGCCAGTGACACACAGAAAATCTCTGGCACTTGGCAAGACCCAGTGTTTTTCTATAGTTCCACATCGGGGGTCTTATCAGTGAAATGCCATGATGAATGAAAAGAAAGGCTCATTATGAGGTCAGCCTCTCTCTGTCTCATTCAATTGCTGCTCTGTACACAAATCACACAAAGACCTTTTGACTATTTGGAAGTTTGGTCTTCAGTTCAAGTATAAGCCTCATGATAACAGCAAAGGTAATACAGGTACTAATGTTACCCTTTCTCCAAAATTTCTCTACGCCTTCTTTCTGAAGCCATCTTGCCTATTTTTTTGGTCACGGAAGGAGACTCTCCTATTTCTGCTGGATATCTGATAGAACTGCACGGTTCTTATGACATTACTATAAGGTTTTCCTGAGGTTACATCTTAACTTCATTTGCTATGCATCAGCCAGAGGTCAAGACAGCTCTAAATGATGAGAAATGGCAAAAGAAAAGGATTTCTTGCAAAGCACTGAATACCTCTCAGGGCAATTAAGAAGTAAAATGAGAAGCATGATAAAGAATGACAGTTATAGTGATAACAGTCATAATGTGCCAGAAAGAAATAAAAGAAACAATCTTGACTAAAGATGAATTTTGTATGACTGACAGGTAATTTCTTTATTTGTTTATTTATTTTTTCATTCCCTTTCAAATTTGCTCTTAGACCTAAAGAAAGACAATAAACATAGAGCCCTTGTGGTGCAGAGACCAGAGTTACACTTTAAAACAATCAACTGTAGTTGTGAAAAGTAATATACATATGAAAAGAAAATGTTGATAAATGAAATTACACTCCTCTTTCCCTCTTGGAAAACAGTTGTACCTCTGCTGAAAAAGGACTGTGAATGTTCCTTAGGTGGAATTTTTTCTTTACCCCAATTTTATCAATTATATAGTTCGGAAAATTCCAAAGAGCTTATTATAGAGAGCAGGTAGATTCAGAGAATTCACAATTCTCCTTCCAGGATCTGCTAATTGTTGAAAGCACCCAAATTTTCCACCAGGAGATGAAGCTGAAATTCTTTAAGAATCTATTCATTGCACACTGTCACTTCAAACAATTAGAATATCAATGCTATTCAGACTCTGAGCATCCCATACATATTTTTTCATATCCTGTGCCTGAAAACGAATACAGTGAACAAAATGAGCACCAAAAGAAGGAATATCTCAGGTGCTTTGTAGCCCATTTTCTTCTTTACATATTTTCTTACAGTACTTGCCCTTTTTGCAACATTGTTAACTGGCATTAAGGTTGAATTCCTTTCCACATCCCAGGTTAATAAAACATGATTTTCCAACCACTCATGTTCCACTCTGCATTTGGGCAGGCAATTACTCCCAAGTGCAGGTGATTGTATTTGCCCCCAATGAACTATGTAACTTTTCTCCCATTAGCCAAAAAAGTTCTGAATTTTACCTGTCCTCTCTGTGCTTACAGGTCTCCCTAATTTGCTGTCCTCCTCCAGTGCATATGCTCTATGCCACCACTCTGAATGTGAGTAAAGATAGGGATTGATATCAGGTTCAGGAGAGATTTCTGCAGAAACCTACGTGGTAATTACTCTGCAAGTACAGCTGTACATGAACTTTCAAACTTGTCTGCAGTCTAGACTGTCTGCCTGAAATTCCTACCAGACTCAAAGGTACCTTTCACTTCTCCTTTAAACAAAATCCTGTGCCTTGTCACAATAAGTTATGGCTCGTTTTCTCCACACCACTCGTTCTTGACAGATTCACGTGGGCCATTAGCCTTGTTTCCTACAACTTAAATTCTTGAGAATTCAAGGGCACTCTGATCCAAATGACTTCTCCAAGGTCATAGAGGGAGTCAATGTCACCACTGGGGTGGAATTTAGGAAAGCCCAGATATTCTTCTGCTCTCAGACTACAGCTTTTTCCATACCCTGATTAAAACAAAAGTTTTCAGGAGTTATATAAGGGATTGAAGACTGCTTGTTAGATGGTGATAGGCTGAACCCTGAGTGCATAATCAACAAAGAGAAAAGAACAAATTTACTGAGCTTGAACATTCAGCCCAGTGCTCAAGGATTGAACTCCAAATTTTTCTTTTTTTTAATATATCCAAGACAAATCAAACCAAAAACTAACCAAAACTGGAAGTCAGGTTTTGTCCTGCAGGATCAAGCTGTAGAAGTGACCAGGAAAGGCTTGTACCAGTCAAACAACAAATCTAGAGAGACCTTTCACAGAAAACTATTTGAGGCTAGGATTGAAGTGAAAATTCTACAGGTCAAGAACAAATGTCATAAAAGCACCAGGACTTTGATCAATAGATTGAGAAAAACTGTGGAGAACACTAAAGGTGGAGGTGAAAAAAATGGAACATCACAACCCCATCCCTGGAGGGGTTATTAGTGACAGTTGACGTCTAGACACCTTGGGAACAGTTCTGATGCCCAGACACAGGCCTCTCATGCCATGCTGTTGGAGCATGTCCACAAGGCTGACAGTCATGACACAAAACCTATGTGAGACTGTCCTTTAAAGAGTGGTAGTTGGAGTCTGGAGGTCCTACTCAAGCATGTAGATCCCATTCTCTGCTTCTGAAGTGATTGTAGCCTGAATTGCAAGAAAGCAAGGATGCTTCATTCTGATTACTGCTGAAAAACATGAGGCTGTTTGCCCAAATCTTGTGAATAAGCAAAACTCTCTAAAAGGTTTGCAGAAGACTAGATGGTTATGAAATTTTGCTTAAGCTATCTTAATTTATTGTATTTCCAGAGAGATTTAAAAGTCCTTGCATTCCTTCCTCAGGAATAAGTAACACAAATAAAAACAACCGGTAACAAAAGTTCAAAGAAGAATTATTCTTAACACACAGACACATACGAATGTTTCTTGTTAGCCAAAAAATAATTGTCAGGAATTTATTTTTGTTCAGGTTTAGCAGGATTTAAAATTTGTGTATTTTAGCTTTCCTCAACATTAGATTCAGTTTTGGTTTGTTATGACAAAGAAATCAGCCTGTTCTTTATTTTTGTCCAAGACAGGCCTTCCATCTGCAATAAAGCAGCAGATATTACACTCCAGCTTTGACTTTGCTGTAACTACAACAATGTGTAAGTGCAGTTCTCAGAGCAACTGCCAGTAAAGAGTACATCTTGCTTTTTTGTTGTATAATAGAGGGGTGGGTGAAAAAGGTGTGGATATACTTGCACACTGAAGCTGACATGAAAAAGGGACTGTCAGCAGCAGTAAAGCACACCCTGTGGAAACAATGGTGGCCACTTGCTATTTGAGCCGTATTTTCACCCAGGATTAAAGTGCCCTCACTTCAACATTTGGCCTCTTTGGAATGAGTGTGATTTTTCTTCCGCAGCTGTTTCATCTGCCCTCTGTGCAATCTGTGCTGAAGATGTCCATGTGAGGAAGAGGGAAGAAGTGGAAGTAATTTGTTAATCAGAATTTGCTTGCGGAGCAGTTTCTTATGCTTGCGTTTGCTACAGAGAGTTGTTAAAAATTTGGTTTATTACTCCAAGTTTCCAGGACTAACTTAAGAAAAAAAAAAAAAAAAAAAGTACTGAATGCAACAAGAACCACACCAAAAAGCATCCAAGAGAAAGGAGAAACAACCATATTTCATTATAAGAAATTAATAACCATGTGCATTTTTTTGTGCAATGAGAAATACAAACAAGTGGTTATGATTTGTGGGCTTGCATCTACAGAGTGCCCTTCAGTGCATCAGTCCTTATTTCTGTTACTGGGACATCAATTAAAGCAAACATCTATTCATATACTTTAGGAAATACTGCTAGGAACATGTGTGTGCTCCTAATAAGCTAGAATGTTCTCCTCATAAACACTGTTTATGTTTCAAACAGTGAATCCTCATACAAGGCATTAACCGCTCCCCCCCGCCCCCCCAAAAAATTCCATATCCTTTCTAATCACCCTTACTCACACACTCATTACTTCCTGGTGATAATTATTAGCTGCAACATCAAGAAAGGATTGTGATCATACCTGTGAATTAATGTCAAAAGACAGGTATTAATTAGAAAGCATGATGGTAAGTCTATTTATACATAATTATTGTGGTTGGACATTTAGCAGTGGTGAGAGAGGGAATCATAAACCAATAACCAGCAAGCTACATTTCTTTAAAAAAAAATCAGGATTTTGTGTGAATTGTTATTAAAATATAAAGATAAGATTCTCAGATGCTGCAATTCAGTGGAATTACTGCAATTTACACTAGTCAAGCATATGGATCTATATATACAGTTAAATACACCCTTCCTGAATAACAATAGTAATTTCCCTGCAAACTCTGCAATGTCTGGTAATTAGAGCAAGAGACCATGAGTCAGACCTCCTGAGATCTATTCTGAGCTGAGCTAGTACTGCAATCCCTGGCCTATGAATGTGTGAGGATGGATTTCAGAAATTCTGAACACCCACAAGCCCTAACTGAAGACAAGAAGAGCCAGAGTGTGAGCACCTGTGGGAAAATCAAGTCTTCAGTTCCCTACATTTTATTGCTGCCTGTAAATTCTATCTCCACCGTTTTCTGCCTTCTGGGGTTCACAGGTTGACTGTTTAGGCATTTTACGTGTCATTCATTCAAATCTAATGGCTTATTCTAAAACAACAACAGAAAACAAAAAATGGAATAGATTGCCCAGGGAGGTAATGATATCTTCTTCACTGAGACTCAGGAACTGTCTGGACACAATCCTGTGTAATGTGCTCTAGGATGAATGAATTAAACAATTAGAATAGATTTTACTGTAGTAAGAGATGCCTTATGAGAATGTAAGTGTTGTGCTCTTGTAAAGAGCAGTGAGAATTTAACAAAGGCACAGAGATTTTTTTTTTGTTTCCCGGAGCTTAAGCACTAAATGCTATTTTGAAAACGCCAGTCAACAGTGTCTTGCTTAGGATTGGCTTTGGGAAAGTAATTTTTCCAAAAAAAGGTCCCACCAAAGCAGTTCTGAGAAAATACATGGATGGATCAGTCGGAAAACCACTACATCTTGTCAGTGAGATTCTGCATTGACATTTCAAGGGGCTTAAGTCTGTAGTTGTGCTTCATTTAGCAAGGCGTAGATAGCAAGCACTGATTTGCTTCGATAGCTATTACACATTTTTCAAGTAGCTACAAAATGAACTGGTTCAGAAACAGTTTTCTGTGTCTACCCTTGGGGGTCTGCAATGCTGCATCTGGGTCAGAAGCTCCTGGGTATCTGGCAGAGGGAAGAAAATTGAGTGTTTGGGACTTTCAAGAATCTGCTGCAGAAATAATAATAAAAAAAAGTCTCCAAACAAATTCCCTGACAAAATGTACTTATTGACCTATTCCCTAATAGTCTAACAGCTTTCTCTGCAAGAGCTTTCTTGTTTAAAGTGCCAAAAGACAAATATAGTACAGATGAAAAAATTCCAGATGACTTCAAAAGGCATTTTTTTTCCATTAGGTGAAAACGTAGTGAGATTGAATAAGAGGGGCAGCAAGATTTCCCAGACCTGATTTCTACCCCGGGCTCTGCAGACAACTCATTTCTTGTCTGGATCAGGACATTTATGTTTCTCACTTTATCCAGCTTCTAAAGGGAAAATCCAAAGCCCTAGTGCTCTCAGAGATACTTTGTGGAGCTTAGCAAATGTCAGTAAAATTTAGAGATGGTAGGATAGTGTAAAGACAAGTCTTGCAGTTTGTAGGTGATGCACTCCAAAATGGGGCCTGGGCACTGGCCAGTGTCAGGAGGAATACAGCATGCCAACACTTCCAGTCAGTGCAAACTTTTCACAAGGTAAACCTTGTAAAAGTGTGAACATTAACATTAAGTCTATCTTGGTTCACAGGTTTTTGATTTTGAATATCCAGAAGGAAATCCTGGCTCCAGATAGGTCACTGAAATTTTTATTATTGATCTTAATAGCATAAAATTTCAGCTCAGCCCAAGTTCCTGTGACCTCCAAATGCTCCCAGGGCACCTGCTCTCTTCCCTTTCATCCCCATACGCTGCTGAATTAGAGTGAGTTAATAAGTTTCCATGTGTCAACCAAGTACAAGTCCTGATTGCCTACATAGTCTTAGCCTGTGGAAAACATGAAGTAATTCAGCTTACTTTCTAAAAGTAAAGCATTTCCTTTTTTCAAAATTTGCTACTGGAAAGATTAAGCTCCAATCATAATTTTGTTTTTTATCATGTAAAAGACACAGGCACAAGAAGAGCTCTTTGCTGCACTGGAGTTTGGGAAAGCCATCTTCCCTTTGCCATGGAAATGCCAAGAGTATTTTCCTGTTCCATGTGCTAGGGAAAGGGTGAAACCAGAGTCAGTGTGCCTCTTTCCCTTCATCTGCATGGAGATAGTGTACTTCCCCCAGTAAAGAAATACAAAGATGGTGTTTAACATGTTTTTGTACTTTACTGACAGCCAAACCATTATGACTTTGCAGCCCTTAAATCAGAGCAAGCACTTGGTAAAAGTAAAAAAGATGCAATGATGGGTTTAGAGAAGAATTATGTGTTATTTGACCTTTCAGTGACATCTTTGTAAAACACTGTGTGGTAAAAATCTATCGGGGAACAATCTTCCAAATTAGCTGCTTTGACTATGGGCTTATAGTACAAGTACAAGTATAAAACAATGTATTTCAGACAATGTCAGTGGTAGTTAGAGTGTTATTCTGTGCACTGTAATTACTGTTCTCAGATTATAGAGAAACAAAAGGAGCAATTCCACATCAGGCAATCAGAATAAGGAGACTTGAAAAGGAGCTGCACATGTAGACTTCACTCATAGCTATAAAGCAAGTGACTAAGCAATTTCCACCAATCCTTCCTACAAGCATTTCTGAAAAATGAAACAAGTCTCTGAATATCTATGTGCTAGATGGGTCAATGTCAGGATTGACTTCAGTAGCTCTATTTACATGTGTAAGGTTAAGCACACCCAGTACAAAGGCTGTGCAGTCCCTTTGCTGTATCAAGCTGTACCTTACCTCCTAATTAGGTGACTAGATTTCTGCCTGAAACACAGTTTTGCCAATTAAAAAAATTCTCTAGTTTCTATTTAAGGCAAGAATCAAAAGGTCTTTACCTCATCCACACAGCTTGCACACCACAAACAGGTCTGCAACAACAGCTCCCACACTTCCCTACCTTTCAGGTCATGAGAGATGTGTCAGTTACATTTAGTAGCACTTATAAGAAAACACTCAGATATTAATACCATCAGCAAGTGCAGGAGTGGAGTTGTAAAAAGAGACATATCACGTAGCAGATTTTGGCACAAGGGGACATAGATCACTCCTTTGTAAATTTTTTAAGCTATAAACCGCCTAAGGTCCCCACAGCTGTTGCTCTGAACCCTATCAATATTTAAAGCAGTGCTCACAGGTGCAGCCACGTCTTTCTTTAGAGAGACCCCTTTCCTTTATTTGCCTGCGAGTTTTAACATAACTCTCCAAGATAACTAAGATCCACACTAGGCAACAGCAGCAGCAGCAGCACTTTTCCCTCCAGCATGTCAAATCTCAGCCTTCTTCTCCTCCCTACATTCCCCCACCAGCAGCCCTAGCAGGCAGCATTAATGAGCCGGTCAATTGTATGAAGGTGACCATACCTGTCTGCAAATCCCACCAGCATTTGCTCCTGGAACTGAAGAACAGCAGTTGGCAGGTAAGGGAAAAAAATCTCCTGAGCTAGTCTTGATATAAAGGACGGAGCTGAATGATGAAAGATGCAAAGTCCTTGAAGGGATTTGCTCCATGCAGTGGTTATTCAGTTCAGCTGCTGTTCATTGTATTGGAAACAGCTGTCATAATATTTTGTTCACTTCAAAAGTACATAATGATTAAAACATTTTGGCAATTAGGAGATTCAGCTAGAGGCAGTAAACCAGGTGATCTACACTGCAATTAGAAATGAAAAAGGTAGTGTTCTCTTTTGCTCCTTTTATGAAAAGCAATGATCAGAAGTACTCAGTATTTTGCTTTCTGTACTGAAAAGATTGTACAATAGAATGGCTGAGTTCTGGCCCCAGCAAGGTGGGATGTAGGTGCTGTTTTTCAAAACTTAAAGGCCATGGGTTGGGTATCCTCAAACAGTTCAAAACAGAGGTTTTCTTTTGCTGTGGGCAATAAAGCATTAGAAAAACTTCCCCAGTAGAGGATTTGTTTTAGCAGGTGCAAGCTGAAAGAGGCACGTGGAGTTTGCAAAGATGCAGAAGACTGAAAAAGGTGAGGAACAGTGTAGAATAAACTTCTAGTCTAAGGGGTGTTTGAAAATAATGCTTTAATATGGCTTCTCTCTGTCCAATGCAAAATAGTTTACCTATAGCCATTTTTAGAGGTCTTAAATACAGCTGTAAGACAGTTTCTAAAACTCAGTGGTAACAAAACCTCTGAGACTGATGAATAACAAGATTTGTCCAAAATTTCTTTCAAAACCTAATTTTTTAACTCCTTGATCTCAGAGTATAGGAGTATTAGTGATAATAGAAGTTGCAAAAAGTGTTACCTTTATCCTCAAATTGAATGATAGAATCTTCCTAGAAATTAAGTCCCATGAAAATCTCAAATAAATGTATTGAATAAGGGAAAATAATAGGAGAATTTTTTACATAAGAAAGTATAGTGTCATGTTTCTTAAAAAAAAAGCTCAAAATGCTATCTTTAAGGCAATATTCTAGAGAATATATTCCAAATGATGTGGTTTATCTGATGGACACAGAAGAGTTTGAAAACAGTTATCAGTATCAGAGTTAAGTGCTTTATAACCCAGCTGGGAAGGCTTGTTACCTGTCAGTTGAAAGGTTGTGTTTAAATCTGAATTCTATATTTTTATTAAGCTGCATAACAGAACAGACATTGTGATTACAAAATTGGAGGTGAATGATAAGCTGCAGAAGGTTGTTCAACACCTGGGAGGATGGAATTCAAATTCAAAATTAGCCGGAGATATTAGCTTAAAATTAGCATAAAAATTCAACAAAAACAAGTGCTCAATATTCAAGAAGTATTAATGTATGAGCAGAAATGGAGAAATCCTGTTTAGACAGAAAAAAAAAAAAAATACAGGGTTTATAATGAATCCTGAACTGAACAGCAGTCAACAAAATGATGCTGTGGTAGAGAAGGGAATCATCATTCTGGGATGCATGAATAAAAAATAATTAATGGACTCCTGACAGTGGTGTGGAGGCTTAAGCAAGAATATGATGCTCTTTGGGGCATTATTATTATAAAAGCTGTAGGCAAACTGGAGGGATTTTTGAGGAGACTGAAAAATCCTATAAGCAGCTCAGCAGCCACAGCCTGTGAGAAAAAACAGAAAGGATTGTGTGTGTTTGACTCAGGAAGCAGCACAATTCTGAGGCTGGAGGGAAAGAAAAGTTTTTTTAAAATCCATAAAGGTTGTTATAAAGATGTCTATGATTGATTTGTTGCCTTTATCCACTGGAAAATGTATTTGTTACAGAGAAGAGAACCTGGAAGCAAACGCTTGCTGAAAGCAGGTTCTTCTTTCATTTGGAAGTTTATATGCCAGAAAAAAATGAGTTAGAGGTGTTTGAGAAGCAGAGAAACATTCTTAAACTTCCTAATTTACTTCCTTCTTTTTCTACTTATATTCCAGTGAGAATTTTCACTAAAAATCAAAACATGAAATAAAAAATTAACCCCCAACCCCCTTTTTATCTCTATAAGAGCAATGTTAAGTCAGAATAAAACTAAAAAGATTAACCAGAAATCAAAGTATTCATTTGTCAAAAGATATTGCAATGTTGCCCTGTCACACTAAAATTTGTGATTCTCCTCCAGTCTCATTGAAGCAGATAAAAATAGAAAGTGTGAGGGTAGGAGGAGCATAAGGGAATCCAACTTTTGCCTCTAGGTTTGAAAAATAAATGAGAGAAGTAGCTCATTTCTATTATTAGCCACTCAAGGCTGCCAAAGGCAAACTTTTAGCAGACTTTGTATCAGTGGAAAATCCATTTATAACTTGCTTTGATTTTTTTTTTCCATTTCCACACTAGGACAAGAAAATTATGAGCTATAGCTACATCATAAAATCAGAAAAATTATGTTACAGGGAATTCCTGTAACGAATTGCCACGTATTTGGAGATATACTCTCTTTCTCACTTAGGCTTCTCAGACTTTCAAATACACTTATATAATAAATAGAAAAAAAATTTCTCCAGCCCTTTCTTTAAATATCTTAAGCCATACACAGAGTTGGGGAAGGCAAACTTTAATCTTCCATGCCATTTATGCAAGTAATTGAGGCTCTGCTCTGGCACATTCCCAACAATGGATGGCTCTGATGCTTGTCTGTGTAAATGCTTCCGATGAAGGTGATTATAGGTGATGCAGGATCAGAACCCCATATCATCCATAGGCAGGATCTGTAGGGACAAAACCTGTTTTGAAGTTCGCAACACTGAATTTCTTCCCTTTTTTCCCTTGCACGGGGAAGGGACCATTTTGTTACGTTCTCTAGAAGAAAGACAACTGCTTTACAGGAATAATGTTTCTTTCGACTAAATTGTATTTTCCAATGAAAATGGCTTTTATGCAGAAGTTTCAACATACTCTAATAATAGCACTTAGTCTGGAAAAAGCACTTTTATTTTGTCAAAACACTGCTAATTAACCTCACCACATGTCTTTAAGACTGTCAGCTCTATCTAACAGACCGCACAGTGAAAACATTAAGTTGCTTGCTGAAACCTACAGAGTGAAATAGTGAAAGAATTGAGTTTATGTATGAAGACTTCACAGTCCTTTTTCCTTTAAGTCATTCACTAGGCAGCAGAGCTTTAATATGAAACAGCATGTTTAACCCTAGTGATAGCATTCAGTATTCAGTACAGTGTTCTGCAACAGAAAGTCTTTACACTACTTTACATCTGGGATTACTTAGAAGTATAAGGCCGTTTTGCCAGGAAAAGTGGGACACAAGAGTGGAGAGGTTGCTGTAGAAAAAGAATGGGCAATACCAGCATGTCATCTTTCGTATTGAAGCACAGCAAGTGACATTTCCTGAGAGCACTCCCTAAACACTGCGCAATCGGTGTATTGTGTGAGAAATCATTGCTACACAGGAGACAAAGGGAAGCTCTCCCACGTCCTATTGTGCATGGATGATGTGGCAGTGTTTGAACAGATTATTTATAGGTTATATGATAAACCCAAAGCTTTCTCCAGCATCTGGGCTGAGTTCCAGTTCTGCCGCGATGCTTAAGAGGAATTTTCTCTGACAGCCCCTGAACTACAATGCAGGCAGTGATTGGTTGATACATACAAGACATGTCCATTGTACAATACCTAATATGAGCTTCTGGGTTGCACAAGTGTCTACACAGAGGGACAGAAATGATGAACAGTTTTCCCTTTTCTAATGTTCTCTTAAAGTGATACTGCTCTATGCTCAAGAGCAAAGATACATTAAACAGCATCTTTACTCATGATATGCACAAGCTCACTAATACTGCCAAGATTTGGATGTATTTCCAAAGGTTTTATGAAAAATGTCACTTCTATTCTGAAGTGAATTCTGGAATGTGACTTTTACATAGGACAGAAATATCATCCTGAAATGAGGAGTCTAGCTATTTACCCTGTCAGGACCCAACTCAGTTCGGAAAAGCCAGCGACTACATAGAAGCTCCCTAGAAAGATTTCTGAAGAGCATAAACATAGGAGCTCTGTGGCTCCAGGATTCCCAAGTATAAGGGGATGAATAAGCAGAATCCTAAAGAAAGATATAAAAATGAGTGCACTTACAAATAATAGGAGGCATCAGAAATCTTCCAGGCAAATCAGGTAAAGTTTTAGAGTTACTTTGTAATTATTTGGCTTTCCTAATAGTCATTTCTTTTGGTATAAAATAGTTTCAGTGCAGTATAATGGAAATACAGGGCCCTTTTTGAAAATACCTTTTATAGATTTCTTTAAAGCTAGCAGTATTCTGTATGCACCTGATTTCCACTAGAATTTTATTTTCTAGCAGGTTCCTCTAAGCAGAAAAAGCTTTACTATCAGTCCTAAAATAAATAGTTTTAGTAAAAATGGGTTAGCATTTCCTGACAGAGTGCTTTTTGTCAGAAAATGCTGATTTAATTCAAGTAAAATCCTATGTAGGAATGTGACTATTTCAATGAAAGTGTCCTCAGGAAAGAATTGCCAGGGTTGAAGATAATGTTTCTAGTAGCAAATCAAAGAGTAAGAGACTTGGGATATAACTTCCAACAGTCTACTATTTAGACTGTTCTGAAATTTTGGTGATTCATTTTCAAGACCTGTAATTCTCCCACCTCCAAGTGACTGACAAAACAAGACCAGATAGTCCCCCTTTCAGTTATTTTTGCTGAAGCAGTTACATTTTAATAAATGCTTTAACATTCACTGATTTGGAGAAAGACTGTTTTTATGTCTAAGTGAATGGGGCACTCAGTAGGACTACTGTGGATCTGGCTTCCTGGTCTCATTCTCAGCAGTGAACTGAAAGTTTTCCTTCTATTTTTTTTTTTTTTTCAAATTTTACTCAGTGTAGAAAAAATAAGAAATATTCTGCCTGCTACCAAAATTCAGATGGTCCCTTCCTACATTTTATGTGTTTGCATGCCAGCACTATGAAGGGAGCTGCATGTTGAACTGGCATGCATCTTCTACGATGCCCCAACCTAAAGCAAAGGTGGTTTGTTTCTGAATTCCATCTCCTTTTTATCTTTTCATGCTGAAATGCCTTGCTAGTTGTGTGGCTGTAAAGACACCAGTAAGTGGACATAAATGATGAATGGCACCTACTGAGAGTGGGAACTATCAATGAAGCACTAACAATTATATAATTTATTTTGTGAAACATTAGTTAACTGTCTCTTGCGTAGCATTAGTAGGCCAGAGAGCTGGCTCTTCCATGGCTGCAAAGTGGAATTTAGCTTCTGAATGGAGTTGGTTTTGCTAGATCATCTGTGGACTTCTTGGAGATAAAGCACATCAGTGCATATATCTTCCTCAGTTCAGCAATTTTCCCCGCTTCTAATATCACATGTCACAAAATCGTAGCAGCAGCTGTCAGTTATGAGATTAAAAGGTGGAGTACATATAAATATACCTTCTGCTGACTACAGGAACTTTTATGCCATGTTAAGGCTTCTTTGAATTTAATGATTCTGTAGCTGAACAACCTCTACTGGCAGGGCCTAAATAATGATACAAATGGCTTTCAATTCCCCGGGAAAAGCTTGCATAGCATCCTTGCTTCCTCCTGCAGCCTTTTGAAAGACATCTTGCTAGACATGCTATCAGAAAGCAGAATAAAGCCTTATTGTAAAAGACAGAGAGCTGTGGTGGTTCATTTTAGTACTCTCAGTAAATGATGCAACATCAAACACAAACAGAAAACTGTGTGTGTGCAGGATGCACTTGCACAATATCTGCTTGCTCTCTGACTGCCTTGCCAGTCTGCTGTATGTGAAGCAGGTTGGAGCCATATCTTTGGTGTGAAGGGAGAGAATAGAAGAAGCCACAGGCATGGAAGGCAATTTAACAGCTGAAGCCAAACTCCCCTTCCCTGGAAGGGTATGACTGTGGAACAGTCCTTACAGTCATTAAATTTAGTCAATTTGTGCCTAAGATGTGCATGGCAAATAGATGGTTGTTTCCTCCTTCCCTGGAGAGAGGAGGAGAGCAGGGCAGGAGGACCCATCATTTGAGCCTACAGAGGAAGCTTGGAACCACTGCTGCACAGGGATACAAACACAGGGAATACTTTATCCTTGTTCCTCACTGACAGACAGTAGGAAACCCTGCAGAGCAGCACTACCTCTCAGTGTCAGGAACATTCAGACTCCCCTCTTGCCCCAGTTGCAAAGTCATAACAAATTTGGAAGGCTTTCCCCAAGTCTCAAAGCAAAATTTTGGAACCAGTGATGTAGACTATCGTTATTTATATCATATAAATATTCTTCTCCCTGCAGCACAAGTATTGATGCTGAGCCTTTGTTTTAAGAAATATTTATTGTCTCAAATTATACAACTGTGTTGGTGTTACCCTGGGTTTTGAGTATATGTGGCTATGGCAAAGTGGGATCCAATCTTCAAGAAACTCTGACAGATACATGGGCCATTAGAGCCTGTCTGGGGATGAGGTCCATGCTGCACCTCCTAGTCCTGAATGTCAGAACTTCTTTACTATTCCAGCTCTGAGAAATATCTTTGTGTTAAAACTTTTTTTTTTAAGAAAAAGTTTTAAAGTTATTTGAGAGATACAGTGACAAGGAGATTGCTCCTACTTTTTTTTTTTTTAAAATTATTATTATTTACTTTTCTATAAGATTTTTACTGCATTTCTTTAGTCTATACATGATACATGTATTATACACTTAAAAACCTATGCCATCTGACTTTTCTTAGCAGAGAGGCATTAGTGGCTGCGTCAAGTTTTTCCAGAGTATACGCTTATGTGGGTTTAATAGATGTCAGGGCCAGGAAAGCACATCACAATCTGCAAGTCTGACCCCCTCGTAACACAGGCCATTGGATTGCTTTTTATTAATTCCCACTTCACATCCAGTCGCTGTCCTTGAGCTTGAATACTTCTTTGAGGGGAAAATCAAATATTTCTATATACATTTTCAGTGATGCAGAATGTATTACCTGCCTGGATACATTGCTACAGTGACTGAATGCTTCTGTTGTTAAAAATAACATTTTTGCTCTTGCCTGAATGTTCCTTGTTAAATTGAAGAGAAAGAAGATATTCCTTGCTTTTGGATGAAGCATAAGAAAAAAAAATAGAAATCCCAAATTGCTACTAATTTTGATCTGTTCACCAAGCATATAGATTGTAAACAACTCACTCATAGCTAGTTTTTGGTGATCTAAGTAGATTAAGCTCTTAAGACATGTGTCTAACTCATTATTTTTCTCAGTATTCTCTGAACCCTCTCCAGGCACTTAAATTCCCATCTTAAAGGATGGGCTATAACAAGAGTGGTACTCCAATAATAGTCACTTCAGTGTTAATTGCAAGAGAAAATGCAAATTCTCATATTCAGCACATCCCCAGTTGTATATTTAAAGAAGATGGTAACCATTTTGACCACTCTTTTTACATTGGGAACTATCATTCTCTACCATAAACCTCAAATTTTCATCAGTTTTGTATGATAAGATCTATTATTCTTCAATTAAGTCTTGTATCCTTATTTTACTTTTATTTCATCTTGCATCACCTGAAAATTTTATTAATATGATTTACAGGAATCTTTCAAGATTATGACAGAAGATTAATTTATTTAAATATGAGAAAAAATGTTAAATGTGCTCAGCTGTTTGATTAGCCCTATCACACAGTAGGCACAGCAACTCAGCAAATTTGCCTGTTTCTAAGAATATTTTAGAACTATTATTGAAGCATTTTTTTAAATATTTACAATATACCCTGTTGATTTTACAGTATTTCAATTGATTAATCAAGGAGACACCAAGTAACATGTTTTCCTTTTACCTAGATGTGTTACATCAACACTTCTGCTTTTGCTAACTTCATGGTGCTGTCAAAACATACCCAGTCAGTTTGGTGAGTCTTTTCTTCTGTAAACTCTACTTTCTTTATCAATTAGGATCCCTTACTAGTCACTCCATTATTTTGTCAATGATTTCTATCAGACTAAGGAGACCTATAATTGCTCATGTCATGCTGTTTCTTTTAAAGAATTGCACAAGGCTATCCCACTTCCAAACTACTGAAAATACCTCTGTGCTGTTAGAGCTGCTAAAACAACCATGGCAATGGTGATGACAGTTCCTGGGTCAACACTGGGAACAACAGAAGTGATGGGCATCCACAAGGAAATGGAAGGTACAGCAAAGTGCAGACAATACTTTACTACTTTTTTACAAGTTTTCTCTCTCTCCCTAATGTTTTCTCCTCACTGCCCTTTTGTCCCTTTTTTATTTCTTTTGGTGAGACAATGGTACAATTTTCCCTTTCCAACAGCTTTTTATCCTTTTTTACTGTCCTTTTTTTTTTTAATTAAGAAAAAAAGAATCTTTTGTGAGGCCTTAATTCTGAGGCCTTAATTCCCTTTGAATCTTTTTATTTGCTGCTACAATTTCTGTTCCTTCTATTCTGTTCTCTTCTTTGGCAGTTTTAGAACAGAAAGTCTCCGTCTCTCTAATCCCTTTATTTTCTTCTTCCGCATTCCATACTTTGTTGCTACTTTCAGTCTTTCTTTATTCTTCTAAATAAACAGCTCCTTCTGAGGTTTCTATGCAAGGGAAGTAATTCACTCATTATCTGATTCTTTCTCTTCCTGATTAGGCCAATTCCGAATAGAATATTTTCATGCTTTTTTTCACTCATTTTCAGTAATTATTTAAACACTGTGCTTCCTTGAAAGAGTGGTTTGAAATAAGCATATATTAATGTGGATAAAAAGCCAACAGTTTCTAGCAACTGAGATCATCTTTGATCTCCTGAAGTTGGAGGTCTCAGGTGGGGTGTCACAAGAGCAGAGTAGAGGGACAGAATCCTCGACCTGCTGCCCACACTGTTTTTGGTGCAGCCCAGGATACGGTTGGCATTCTGAGCATCAAGCATGCATTGCCAGGTCTTGCTGACCTTCCTGTCAACCAGCATGCCCACTTCCTTCTCCTCAAGTCTGCTGTCAATCCAGCTGCTCCACAAATCTTCTCCACCCAGCCTTTGGTTATGCTTGCAGCACTTTGCACGTGGCCTTGTTGAACTTCATGAGGTTTGGACGGGCTCACCTCTCAAGCCTGTCAAGGTTCCTCTGGATGGCATCCCTTCATTCCAGCAAGTTGACTGCACCACACAGCTTTCTTTCATCATCAGGCTTGCTAAAGGTGCACTCAATCCCACTCTCCAGGTTGCTAATAATTATGTGTAACAGTGACAGTCCAAATATTGATCCCTGAGGATTGCCACTCATCACTGCCTTCCCCTTTGACATCAAGATGTTTATCACAACTCTCTGAGTGCAACCATTCAGTCAAATTCTTATCATTGAATGGTCCATCTATGAAATCCATTTATCACCAATTTAGAGACAAGGTATGTTTTGTGGGACAGTGTAAAATGCTTTGCACTAGTCCAAGTACTTCTCAGAGGTTTAGATAGCAAGAAACCCACTGTCTGATGTTTGTTTTTATTTTGCAGAAGTTGAACATAAAACAGTTTCTCTTTTCTTTTTCCCCCCCCTTTTTTTTTTAGGCATTGTCATTCAGATTCGTTATTTATCATATAATCATAGAATATGCTGAGTTGGAAGGGACCCATCAGGATCATCGACTCCAACTCTTGGTCCTGTGCAGGACATCCCAAAAGTCACACCATGTACCTGAGAGCATTGTCCAAACATTTCTTGAGCTCAGACAGTCTTGGTGTTGTGACCATTTCCCTGGTGAACCTGTTCCAGTGCTCAGCTGGGCAGCATCTCTGGGTGAAAAACTTTTTCCTGATACCCAGCCTAACCCTCCCCTGACTCAGTTTCATAGCGTTTGCTCAAGTCCTGTCACTAGTCATGAAAGTGAAGGGATCAGTACCTGCCCTTCCACTTCCTCTCATGAGGATGTTGTTCATCTCTAAATAGCTTAATTAAATGCAGACATTAACTCATTAATATGGTGAATTATGTCTATATTTGCTTACTTACTCCGTATAATAAAATACATTAAAATATGAACAGACTGTCTTGATCCCATCAAAATGAAGCAAGATTCATGTGCTCTGTGAGCACAGGTAATCTTGAGCAAGTAATCTCTAGCTCAAGTGAGGGTTCTTATAGTCTTGGATAAGGAATCTGTGAGTCACATGGGTCTCTTTGCAGACTAATCCCCACAAAAGATACTGTGAGCAAACCACCTAATGCTGAGGTCATGGCTGCAAGGGCAACAGCCCAGTGAAATGTCCTTTCTTCAGACCCTGCTCATATTCACTTCAATTTTAGTAATGTTCTTCCTGTTAAAATTACCCTGTCAAGTAATTTGGGAGGGTGAAAAATTCAGCTGACCTGAATCATTAGTCCTGTCTGTAAAATCAGTCAGACTTGTTTTCTGCACACTTATGGGTGCACAGATCTGGTGTCATCACCCTTTAGCTCTACAATGGCATCGAAAAGCTGTACTGTCATTGTGCATACACCCACAGAACAAGTGGCAGCCAGATAAACATATGCCCTGTTCTCTGCTATTGCCTATGTAAAGCAGCTCTGATGGCAAAATGGGAAAAAAGAGCTATTTGCTCCACTGTCTAATCAGCAAACTGCTCTTTTAATGAATGTATTGTTCAGCTCAGAGTGCTTCTATTGAAATGAATTTGTTAGTCCCAGTAACACTGTCGCTCATCATGCAAATCAAATGGTGTTTTCCTTAGCTTCTGCCAGTTATAAAATACCACTGCTTGTCAAACGTAAAGATAAATTACCCTGCCTTGCCTCTGGTCTTATTTATAGAACAAGGGAGTGAGTTACTGTAGCCCTCAGGACTACCAGCTCTATGATGAATATCAGTGTCATTTCTCTGTGTTGTAGGTTAAGCTAGATATTCAGGTGGACATAAAGTAAAACACCAATTTGCTTTAAGATTCCTAAGAATGAGATTTCAGCTGAATATCTCATTTAAAGAAAAGTTTGGTGCACATGGAAAGAAGGGAATCTCTAATAAGAGGGAGATTCCCAGCTTGAGTTAGGTAGGTGTTTAGATAAATAGGATAAATCACTCTGAAGCTGCGTCTATCCACTGACTGTAACCAAGATTTAGACAACTTGATTGCTGAACGAGATTTAATTTTGATGTAGCAGAAGTTAAGTGTGGCAAATATTCAATAGTTTGTATCTCCCACAGTCCTTTTGGGCAGAATTGCAATGTGGACAAATGCATCTCTCATGGGTGCTACTCTCTTCTGCAGCAGATACCTGAGACATGGAAATGGGCAAGTGAAAGGACAAAACTGCAGCAGTCAGAACAATATGATCTTATTTTTGGGAAGTACTCTCCATTGCCACAGACAAAAATGGAAAAAAAACGCAAACAAACTATGATTAAAAATCCGTGAGGCTCCTGAGTGTTGTTTTTATTTAATTTAGTGAATTTCAGAACAGTCTGAGTGGTGGTTTTCATAAAGCAAATAAAGAATATGAGCTCCTCAACATACAGTGGATTTCCACACTCTCTCCTGTACAGTGTAAAGACCATTTCATTCTGAATAAGGCAAACATAATTTAAATTGACACCTTTCTAGCATGATAAAACATAGGTATCATCCTTCTTATGTTTGTAAGTTTGAACATTCTTGGAACAGCCACAACTCTTTTCAAATATTTAACAAGCTCTTGAAACACCTATTGTGAAGCTTTAGATTAATATTTGTCTTTAAATCCCTTTCCTAAGAAAGGGGGGACCCTACCAGAAACTCAGAAAACACTGAAAGATCACACAGCAAAGCAAACTTTATCAAAGATAATTAATTTATGGCCAAACAGAGAAACTATCATAGGTCTTGCAGCCTTCAGTTTCAAAGCCAGCATAGAATAAGATGTGCAAAAAGAGTAAAAACATGGAAACTTTTAGTTGCAGCTCTGAGCTGCTTAAAAGCAAGGTGGGTTAACATAAATCAGTTGCTGTGCACCATGCAGCTATGGAAATGTGAGATAAGGCTGGTGGGTGATGAAGAGCTTTTAGGTCATTGAATAACTGCTTGTGCTTAAATTCCTATCATGGGAAATGATCTGACAAGAATCACAACAGGCATTTGTAATTACATACTTTGGTAGCATGGTTAGGGGGTGCCGAATGGATCAAACCAGCTAGTGAAATGCTTGTTTTGGCCTGGTCCCCTGATAATGTTTCAGATGTAGGTTCATCTGTCATTTGAGGAGATCTGACAAAGGCATTTCCTTTCCTGCTGTGGACTGACAGACCTTCTGCCTGCTGTTGGCTCCCTTTGACTCAAATGGAAAAATGTCATTGAGTTCCCATCCAGAGGTCCCTGGACTTACTCCTATGTCTCTATTCAAACTACTCCCCTTTCCCAGTAGCATTCCCTGGTGGAGACATGCAGCCTTCATGCTCCTGCATCACGAGTGAATGGCAACAGGAGACTACAAAGATAATCTCCTCATTGCCAACTGAATGTTGCACATAAAGGAAACACTCTGAAACACACCAAACCCACTTCGTGGAGAGAGACTGAGATCAGACAATGGCATGAAAGGCCCCTGGCATGGGGTAGAAGTACAACGAAGAACTGGGACTGCACTTCATTATATCCAGTCTGAATGTCTGATATATCTGCCTTTTATCAGCTCTGTTTCTCAGTCCACTATGCAGCCCTTGGGACAGTGAAACTTTCTAGGTGAAAATTCCATAGGAACTGGCAGGTTTCAAACTAAAATGACTGCTTTTTGAAAAACTGTAGGGATTAGGACTCCAGGGACAAGTAGAAGTAGAGTCTGTATTTAGTCCTGATGCCATTCAAGACTCCAGTTACATGACTGATAAGAAGTGGAATTAATGAAGCTCTGAAACGCAGAAGTACCTTGCAAGAAAATGAAAGAAAAAGATAGAGATATAAGAACAGAAGATAATTTCAGTGTCTGCAAGAATGAACACCTGAAAAGTATAGCCAGAAATGGCAGCTGGCTTGAAACTTAAATTTGAGGGCTCAACACTTTGCTTTATTCTGCTGCCTCTACACTAAGTGCCAGGATTACACAGCTATCCATTCAAAGGGGATGATGTTTTGTAATAACTATGTATACAGCTGCCCTGGGTATGTTATCAGAAGAGCTAAACTGACTATCAGAGCTTAATATCTTCCAGATATTACCCACTAGATCTTTTAAATCTTACATCTTTGTCACTTGTTTTGAGCCTGCCAGGACATTAAGTACATATCAGAAGATAAGTAGACAGAAGTAGCTGAAAGCAAGGCACCCACAGATATCTAAAGTGGTGGTTTTCTTCTCTCTAAATTTGAATCTGGAGCTAATGGCTTTGTGGAAACAGCCCCTTCAGCTTTTTGGGCAGCTGTGCTGCATAAGACCAGAAATGACAAATATCCACCTTGGCTTCTCTTGGAGAAATCACATAGGGGGGATTCTTACCACTGCTGAAGACCAGGTAGTTGTAGGAATTACTCCTAAACTAGATTGAAACCTTTCAAAAGTGAGCTGTATTGAACCAAAAATTTAAAAAGGGAGAGAAGGCAGTTAGGGAATGAAAATGTTGTACCTCTGTATTAAAGAGCCTATCTAAATCATCAGTTTTGTGCATTGTATTACTCCAAGTCTACACAGAGTGCTCTTCCTGACAGTGTTTGATACAGTGTTTTTAAAATACTGCACAACTTCCAGTTTCACAGCACCTACCAAGGTAACTGAGTATTAATCAGAAGCTCATTCATTCAGTAGAAAGGAAATTACCCAGTCACCAAGTGCAATTTCTTATCTGATTCCTTCTCTCACATTTTTATTGCTCCATTGTTTTTTTCCCAATGTTTGGTAACGTAAAGTGGGATCCAAAGGCAGGCAAATCTGGATCACTCCAAAGATATTACCAAATACTGGAGTACTGCAGAATATGGGTAAGTATACAGAAAGGAGAAAGTAATCCCTCCACTACTTCTTTGAGCTTCAGCAAATCTGACAGTATCAGCCATGAGCCTTCCTTGCATGGGAGTGATGCTTTAGGGACATGAATACTTTTTGTAAAACTTGGAGGTCATTCCAACATTTTTCTTCAGACGTCATCGACCTGATTTAAAGCACATTTATTGGTATGATGACTTTGTCATTCATATTAACCTTTCTGAAAAAAAAAAAAAAAAGAAAGAAAAATAATCTCTGTGACTAAACCATATCCCAGAATAGTGTTTGTAAGAGTAATGAGATCACTGTTTTCCTGACTCATCTCAGATAAATGGGCTGCTGGAGAGAAGAGTCTGTGCTGCACTCCAACCAGTCAAGCATCATCTGCAGTGATTCAGACTTCAGATAATTAGCTTGGTGTAATTATTTCAGGAATCCCCACATTGGGACTATTAAAGATGACAAGTTAACTACATGAGCCTGACAGGCAGGATCACCAGAAGCTGCTATCCTCCAACAACATATGTAACTCTGTCTTAAGAAAGCCTAACTACTGAGCACTCAGTACCAGGATGGGATGGAAGCACTCCCACTGGCTCTCTCTGTTACTCTGTCCTGGAATAACTCATTTTCAAGCACTTGCATGGGACAATATGGAAAGGAAAGTTTTTAAAACATTTTCCCTGTGTCGACACTGTTGTAGATGTTGTAGCAGGGCTCAAGCCATGGGGAGCTCAGTGTTCACTGTCATGAACCACAATCCTTAATAGGTCTTCATAATAACATTTTCTGAGCCTCTCCAATGTAATTAATACATGCTTGTGAGGAAAAGACTCAGGAAGCAGACAAAATCTGTATTTTCTCCACTGTCAGACTTCTCATACCTCATGATACTAATATCAACTGTTTCAAGGCAGATCACAAACCTCCAAAAGGTGAGTATCTTTTGAAATAAGGTCAGAGTCATATCTGAAAAACAATTTTTCACTTTAAAATCCTACATTTTCTACCTGAATTTAAAGGAAAAAACATTTTTCACTTTTCTTTGTCTGAGTTTATTCATAGGCAAAAAAAGAGAGAGAATAGTTATACTCTCTCAAAAATCAGAAAAATTTCCAAAGGCATCTAAGCTGCAAGGAAAATAAGGCCATTGAGGGTTAAGTTCTTAGGTTGTAAATGAATTCTAAAAATTTATCAGATAGCATTAAGCAGATGTTTTCCAAGCATAACAGTATTTTCTGAATGGAAAAGCTATGCAGTGCTAAATGTTAATTTACTCTTTTTCCCTCTGTGATTGATGTTTTCTGTTTACTAAACTGTCATGGAAACAGAGCATCTGTGATTCTGAGGACAGCTAACTGTCACTGTATGCTGTCCTATGAGAGGGAATCCTACCACCCAGAATCCAGATGACCCTTAGGTAGAGACAGGGAATTGTAGCCTCTGTAGGCTTCAGGTTAGCAAAGTTTTCTGTGTTGATTTTAAGAAAGATGCTGGAGGTGTATGAGAAATATAAAATAAAAGGTTCTGTGTAAGACTAGAAAGATAAAATCTGATCTCTCCCAAGTGATCAGAGAAAGCATTCAAAGGATCTTTGCCCTGCATGAAGACAGAAAGCTGATAAACAGAAACATCTGTAATATGTATTTAAAGAAAGAGGTTAAAGGTCCCTCAGATAAAATACTAAGAGATATTTCTTGTACATTCAGAGTCAAATTGAAGGCATAATTTTCAGGCAGAATGTGTGCTCATCTCATGCAAAATTAGAAGGTCAGCTTTCTACAAAAATTCCATATTTATTGAGGATAAAATACTTCCATTTTCATGATGTAGCTGAACAAAGGTTCTCTGAAGTGGGATAGACTAGAGGTACAGTTGGTGACCCAGCTGTTCCAATTGAGCTCTTTTCCTGAATCTGTGTTCATCTCAGGTCACTCATGTGGCAGGTACAGAACATTTTGCAGACAAGACTTCCTTCAACACACTTTTTGGCTATAATCCCAATACCTGCTCACTACCTGCTCTCTGACACCCAAAGCAGGATTAGCAGGGGGTCATCTGAAGGGAACAGCAAGGGCATGGAAAAATACCTTCCATGCTGTTGAGGGTGAGGGGATAATTAATGTCTTAGCATTGCTCCAAGGAAAAAGACAGAGTTTCTGTAAGGTCAGTCCAGCAAGGTGGCAAAATAAAGGCCAACACACCCACTTAAAATCCTACAGGTATTTTTTAGGGGAACATCTGATTATCTGCCTCATTCTGCATTGAGAACCAGTAGCAGTCCATCGAGACAGCTTCTACAGAAAGAAAATTCTCTATCTAGTCCAGGAGTCCTTTGGCCCTCCAGGAAATAAGTACTTCCCGATGTGCCTAAACAAGATAAAACATTCCAGCCTAGATCATAGCCTGTAAAAGGATGGGAAAGGATGGTGGTACAGGGTTCAGACTATGGACAAGGGTCTGGAGTGTAAATATTAGTAAAGATCTGCTCTTGAAATCTGCTAGTGACTTCGGAAGAAGTTTCAGAAGGAAGTGATATTTCATCCACAGGAGACAGTGTTATTTAATATGCTTTTTTCCGGACTGAATTTTACCCTGGAAATTTCTCCTGAGCCTTTCACAGACAGTTGTTGGAAAAAAGAAAGAACATCTGACTATAAATATTAATCAGTCTGTTATCAGTTTAATATGCTTAAAATCATCATGCAGTACTTAGAGGAGGACAGCTACTGTGTTGGAGTGTTTTGAAAAAGGAAAATGTTGAAGCTCAGGAAGGTGAATAATGCCATGACATTTCTGTGGCTAAATAACTGATCTGGAGGGGGTATGTTTTCATTTTTCTCCTCAGATACTGAAACTCAGCTGTTCCTAAATGAAGTTTTCACTAGAAATTTTTTCCCAAAGCCTGTGAAAAAACAAAACCAATTATGTTTTTTAGTATTTTGTGATCTATAAGTGGAAATAAAGTTGAAAAAAACTAATTTACTAACTATTATAAATTATTCTCTCTTCTCCTCCCATTGGATTGCTTTTCCATTAGCAATTTTTAGGCCAAATGTTAATACTATGAGTCAAGACTAAAACGAAGAGATAGAGAAACTTCAGGAGGCAACCTTCTAAAATGGAAACAAGAATAAGAAAGAAAAGATATCATATAGCTTGAAACACTTCGGAAAATGTTCTTCAGGAGTGGTAGATAAGTCTGAAAACAAAAACAGAGAGAAATTAATTTTTCTGCTGCTTATGCTTTTCCCTGCCCTTGTTTTGTGCCCTATTTTACCCAGCCATTATTTTAAGTTCTGTTTTTTTGACAGTTTGCTAGTGTAGTTATTAACATTTCCAGTCCTTTGGATAGCTAGGACATTCAGAGAAGGATGAATTGAGCTTGAACTTTGGTTAGCTTCTTTCAGAGCCAAGAGGCTCCAAAGCTGTGTGAGGTAGTGGTAATGCAGTCATTGCATCAGCCAGTGCCTTTCAATACGCCCTCTGAGAAAGTCTATGTGCATCCTAGTCCTAAGATGTTTACTCACTGAGAGAAAAATATTATCATCCTGGCCAAAACTTTGGATTTTATTCTTATATTTGCTTTGTTTTTAAATGAAAAAGACAATATACCAAGTTCATCCCCAGCATAAATCAGGGTATTTTTCATAGCCTTATATGAAGTGCAAATTTTGGACCATACATTTTTAAAAAATTACATTTGATTTATACTTAATGTGTGGTGCTTTTTTAAACAGTGTAAAGAAAGAAATCTGTGGAAATCAGTTGTGTCATCCTACCCATGCAAATGTGTTTTTACCTTGGGGAAAAAACAAAACAAAACAAAACTTTAAGAAGCAGCTTCATAATTCATTTCATTCTGATGTGCTTTTTTGCCTCACTAAAGCTGCTCAAGTTATTGAAGCAAAGAAGAACTTTTGACTTTGACATCTAAATGATTACAAAAATAATAAAAAATAAATTTTTAAAACGCCCCTTAGGCAGAGAGTTTATTATGCTTTATTTAAAACATATATGATAAAGTGACAGAAACAGAAGTGCCTGATTGGTCATGACACGAAGCTCTCCATGCACAGAACATTTTGGTAGGCTGACTGGCTCTTTCTGATTAGATCTGACAGATGATTAGAATAGTAGTATTTGATGGACCATGAGAATAGGAACTGACATATAATTTCACAGTAAAGGACATCACTATCTACTGATTCTTGGCTTTATTAGTAATTTTTTTTTCCACTTTTCTATGCATCTCCTTTTCTTTTTTCTTTCCTTTTCTGCTTGTTTGGTTGCGTTTTGTTTTGGTTTGGGATTTTATTTGTTTGTTTGCTTTGTTTTGTTTCCCTGATCCTCCCAGTTAGCAAGCTGAGAGCTGACAAGGTAATATCTTGGTCATGAGTATCACTGTGAGACATAGATGGGTGCTCAGAAATGTCATCCAACTGGTTCACCTATCAGGTTCATTTTATATCTACTGCAAAGTACAAAGTAACCTGAAAGACACAAGGAAATTAATAAGAACAACAGCAAAGAGTTATTTTATTACGTGTAAGAACACTGGGAGTTATGATGGGTACTAAGCCTTCATTTCCATTTGCTGATGAAACAAGGAAATAGATGAATCAAACCCTTCAAACAAACCATACCTTTTTAAGGATGTGAGAAAATGTTGAGAAAAGCAGTATGAGTGTACCCTTTGTGTTCTAATCAGTCTTTTTTTATGTATCCAACATGTAGAACAACTGCTCTGGCAATTAAGAGAATTATAGTTGTGTGGAATGATGACAGTGATACAGGACAAATAGGAAGCCTGATGTAACTGTGCACCTTCCACATCACTTAATCCTTGCAGTCTGCTTACTGATTTTTCTTCCCAGCACTTGCCTTCACAGTGCCACCTCCAAGTTTGTTCCAATTGACACTCCTTCCTATTGGGTGGGCTGACAGTGACCATTACTGTACAAGTTGCTTCACACTTCCTATTATAACCCTTCTTTAACTGGAGTGAAACTTCTGCTAAAATGAAACAAAATGCTCTTCTGCTTAGCAATGAGAAAGAAATGCAGAAAGAAATTGGTTGTTATCAGGCAGCAGTTATGCCATAAAACATAGGGACAAATGGGTCAAGTTAAGCCAACCTGCATTATTTTTTGAGTAGTGAATTTCCCACTTCAGTGAAACTCTTTTAATGTGCTTTTACATACTGCATTTTTATGTGGAGGATGATATAATGTGTAGGATGGGCATATTTAAACTTTTATCTCATTTTATAGCTACAATAAATAAAATGTTAAATAATTGGAGATAAATGTTTCTTATCTTTAAAAGAACGTAGCACACTTGACTTTGGCTTTGCAGTTCCCCGAGTGCAACTGTAGCTGCAAAAATATGAGAAACACAAAGAAAATGCATGAGTGGAAAAAAGATTTTGTGATCTGAAATATTCATGAATAGTGGTTCCCTTTATCAATAATAAGCTAGCTTGAATGTGAGGCAAGGGATGAATTAAGTGACCTCTCTAACCAATTTTCTATTGTTTTAAAACTTCACACAATCAACATCTGTATTTCGCACCAAAACCCATATGTTTTATATGCAAATATTTTGCCTGAAGGGTTTCTATGGAACACTGTCAAGCTATAGCTCTTCTCCCATCTTTATCAGACCTGGGCTCTTAAAACAGAGCTTCAGCTGATAAGAGCTCCTTAAAAAGAATGAGGTATAACACAGTAGAACACTGAGAAAACCTTTCCCTATATTTCATTTCACTTCCAGTTTTGGTCATTGTTTCCCTACGTTAAAATGGAAGCTTTTCTGGCTTAAACTAGACCTCAATATGTTTTAGGAAAGCAAAGCACCAATATCATAACTAACGATTCATGGTTTCATAAACTGTTTCCCCCCTCAAGCTGAAAACTTTCATGGAACAGAAGTATTTGCCATTGGAAGATGGATTTAAATAGAAGCTTCACAAATGTCACTTCCTTTTGTGGCTTCACACTTAATTGTCGCACATTAGCAATGATGTTGTTAATGCCCAATTAGACTCTCCACTCACACCATCTTTTAAAATTAGGGTTGCAACACCTTGAGTTACTGAATCTCCTTCAAAGAAAGATTGTGGAATCGAGAGCTGTTGCAGCCCAGATCAACGCAAATTTATCTGTATAGCCTAAGGAGGCAACGGTTCTTCCTTTAATTTGTGTATCAGTCTTTTCCATGATTAAGTGTGTTTCAAAGACAAACCATTGCACAGTTACTGCCTCGATTTCTCCCTGTCTGAGGAAACCTGCAATGCCTCTTGAGGTTCAATGAGAAAGCAAGCAGTGTCCTGGGCATTGCTGTGCAGGGAATTCAGACATGAGACATCGAAGCACCTTCCATATTTCAGCAAATGTTAGGACTTTTCATCTCTAACACTCTAATCCTGTGGACTGTTTCAATTACTGTTCTAGAGAAAACAAAATTATTTTCTGTTTGAAAATAAAGGTTTCTACCAACCCTGCTAGACAGGCCAGTTCCTTCCAGGGCAGCTCTGTTTGCCTCAGGTTGCAGTGGTATTCATGATACATTCAATTTTGCTATATCCAGTCCCAGCTTGGAAAGATCAGCAAAGGAGAATCTCTTTCATCACTGAAAGTTAGAGGCACACAAAAGAGAAAACCACACAAAATGGAGGTAAAAGGTAAAAATAAAAGCAACAAAGAAGGCACCTTCATGATTGAGTATATTTATCTTAATGGTATTTTTAGTCTGATTTCTGGGCATTGGCTTTATAGGGACAAATTGGCAGAACATTCATTTAAAGAACAGCAGTCTGTGACAGGTCTGAGAATCTGTGCCTGAAGCGCTCAGAGGCCTCAACAGTTCTTTACTGAAGCCCTCAGCACCCTACCACTCCTTCACACATGCTGAGGGCGGTGGCACAAGAAGGAGGGATTTTTCTATGCCTCCATGAGCAGACATGCTGCTGCCTCCTCTCTCAATGCCCATCCTTCCAGCATCGTCTGCTGCATTGCAGTGCTCATCTCCTTCCTCTGTGTAAAACGTGAGGTGAGTTGGGCATAGGAAGGAGCAGCAAAGTGATGTACACATATGGGAGTGCACTGGGAGCATCAGCACAATCTGCTGTCTAATGCTTAGATGTCCTTAGCTGGTTGTGCCTGGTGTCACCTGAGAGCTTAGGCACTCTGTAAGGTCCATGGGTCATTCAGAAATGGTGGACATCCCTAAAATTACTGCATGTACTTAGCAGTTCTGACTTGTTATCATTAAATAGTGAAAATAAAGAGGAAAAAAAGTGGGAAATCATGAACTCTGATTTTCAAAATATGGAAAGTCACTCTATGTTAATATTCCCATCAGCGTAATAACATATTGGCTCAGTGATCCACCATGACGTTGCAGTGATTAGTTACTATCTGTTCAGCTCTCTGAATTTGCAAGTCCTTATTCATCACTCAGTTCCACTGGTTTTATGAGTTGGTGCTAAAAATCACTGCCAAATGCTATAAAAGTGATTGGCATCACTATTAAAGCATAAATATCCTTCCTACAATCATTCACAGAAGATGAATATCTGCAAAAATTTTAGGATCAAAATAGTTAATAGAGTGGATATATTATTCAGAGATGCTGACAATGATGTTCTCCTGTTAATTAATAAGATATATCTTGGGAATTCCAGTTGTCTCACTGTGTAAGCTCCACTTTCAGCAAATGCTAAAAGCTTGTTGTGAAGTGGTTGGTTCTTGAAATGTTTCAATAAAATTTTTTGGTTTTCATAGACCATATATATATTTATCCTATGGGAGAAAAATAGAAATGTGTTTTTTATGCCTTTTTTTTTTTTTTTTTTGAGAAGAGAAGCCTGAGGCTGAGAAAAGATAGAAAAGAAGGCTGAAACATACCATTCAACATAAATCAGCTGACATCACTCCTTAGAACCCCAACCTTCAAATCTTAGAAGTGCTCCTGCAGTTCAGAACTGGATGACTTACACAGGGTGTAGCCGGTGCTCCGCAGGTCCGTGACTGCAGGGGTTGTGGAGGATGTTCTCAGCCAAGAGCAGAACACTGCTGTTCTGCTGCAACTTTGGTGCCTATGTTTCCTGTTAAAGTTCCTCCTGTTAAAAAGGAGACCATGGAGATAGATCAAAAGCAGACGGATGTGTCCGTGTCACTAGGGTTGGGAGCCACATCACCAAGTGACGTCTGAAGAGAATCAAGGAAGGAGTGCACTCACAGCCTACAGCATTTATTT
>JAWWES010000041.1:59712470-59722565 GCA_035583135.1 Lophotriccus pileatus
GGTTGGGAGCCACATCACCAAGTGACGTCTGAAGAGAATCAAGGAAGGAGTGCACTCACAGCCTACAGCATTTATTTGAAGCCCACTGCAACCAGCAAAACCTACTTTTTCTTAACAGACATTGCCTCTAGTCTTTACTCTTCCAGTAAATCTATCCAGCATAGTGTGCAGGGACATAAATGGAGAACATTTTACTGTTAGCAATGAGAAGTTCCTTGACCACAGAACTTTGTTTTGGCTCTGACTTCTGCTGTTTTAGTGCACAGGTACAGGAGTCATGGAGAAAGAAGGAGGAGAAAAAGACACGTGTCTGATGCAAATCTATACACAGCAACGGCAAAGAAACAACTCAGCAAGAGGTGACCATGAAAAGACCTCACTAAAGCTAGTCACCACTGAAAGGATTTCTTTATGGTCTCCATTTCTTATTATATCTAAAAGACATACGTGATAAAAAGATAAACTACTTCATGTGATCACTTTGTGCAGTACAAGCTCAACTTTTGATATATTTTATTTCTTTCTTGGGAAATGATAACACAAACATTGATTAATGTGGCTTCTTGCAAATAATACTTTTAAAAAAAAAAGAGAAAGTTTGTATCTGTTTCAAAGTGTCATGGAAATGAATGTATTAAAAATATTTTTCCTTTATTTTAAAAGAAGCTATGGCAAAGTATGTAATATATTACTCTGTAACTCTGCAAGAAATTTTCAACACACCACCTACACTAAATGTATTAATAACTTCCCTAAGGTGAGTGTCACACAGAGAACAGATAAATGTAATTGCTGTTTTCAGTTTTTAAGGCTTTCTGGTCCTATTGGCTGAAATGTTTACTTCTTATTTTCATGACAGTAATTTTGCATGTTTCTCACTGTCAATATATACCAGGGTAAAACTCCAAAACATTTTTAAGAACTTCTATAAAATAGAATAGAATAGATTAGGATCTTCTATTTGAAGTTTATTTTAATCTTCAAATAATACATGCTTGGTTTTTGATTTAAATCTGGATTGTCCTCTTTTGCTAGAGTTACTGCCCTACAGAGTTAAAAAAAAAGAGAATTTATAGCCTCAGTCAAACATTACTGATGTTGAGTACTGAAAACTATCAAACATTTTTAATAATTAAAATAAATTGTTGGTTTGCATTTTGAATGCATTAGAAAAATCACTGCTAGTTTCTATATTAGTAGATATTAATAAATAACTAATAAATATGAATTTCTAATGTAGCAAAACTGTCTGTTCTCATAAGCCCATGGGTCATAAGAAGAGAATTAGATATCATCTTTGAATCTTCACACTATTCTATGAATAAATTTTCCTAACTGGCCCTCTCACGATGACTCTCTCACTAGGAGGAGCTCCCTTTCTGACTGGCATGAATTCTTAGCCTTCTTGGATTGACAGTGAAGAAATTTTTTTCTTCTCTCTCTATGCATTCTGCACTGGAATTGGAAATTATTTGGTTCTTCTCTTACTTCTCTGCTGCCTCAATTAATGCAGCCCTCTGGAAATCTTAAACTCTCATCATTGACTCTGGTCCACTCCTTAACCATCACACTATTGACCAGAGGCTCACTTATGTGTGGAAGATACAATTTCCATATAAATTAACCTACAGTGTTTTAGTACCACTTTTAGTGCTACTAAAGTCTAGTAGCACTAATGTGTTAAAAAAAAAAAAAAAGTGTCCTGATAATATGATTTCTTGCCAAGAGGAAAGGAAAGAAAATCTTTTGGATTGCGTTACCCTCTCAGACACTTCCACAACTATACCACAAAAAAAAAAAAAAAAAACCACAAAAAACCCCCCCAAAAAAAAACCCCAAAAAACCACAACCAACCAACAAAAAACCACCAAAAAAACCCAAAATGAAAAGCCCCAACTTAATAGCACAAATTGTGGTATTGCCAGTATGGTCTACACACTGCAAGTAATGTAATGTTTTTTTCAAGAACTTAAAACATCTGGATGTTGCATAATAGCATGTGCAATCTCACATGGAAGAATAGGAAAAATATATATAAAAGTGGAATAGCACAGTGAAAAACAACCCAGAGGCTCACTACGTTAATGATGCTTATATAACAGAAAACAGTTGCCAGGCATTTGAGACTCCAAGACTCACTCCACTTCCACTGCTTGCATGGGGCATCAGCCCAGCTTTTGGCCACCAGCCTAACTTGCTTTGCAAGCCTGTTCTCAAGCATTCCCAAAGTTCATCAGCTGAAGACAAAACTATCAAAGTTGCTCATGTGCATCTTGGCATAGGTTATGAAATAATACTTCATTCTAGGGCATCTCTCATAAAACTAAAACAGAAGTTGATAAACAAGACCACACAGACTAGAAGTCTGCGTGCAAGTTTGCCAAACAAGGTTCCCTCACCACAGTTTGAAATATGTTGGGCTTGTTTCAGGCACTTTTCCTCCTGATGAGATAAACTATTCTCAAACAGACCTGCAGTAATCGTGGTCCATTTGCTCTCTCTGATGAATATCTCTGAACATTTCTGCAAAAACACTTGCCTATTTTCCCTGCCAGAATTACTTCTTCTCCACTCCACTGTAGGATGACACATGATATCTACAATTGCTCTTTGCCAGCTTCAGTTGGGTTGCAGCTGTTGGCTGCAGTGTGCTGATATTATTAATATAATAAATTATAAAATTACATGATGAAGTACTTTAATTTCCCTCTCTGATCCCTCTCTTTAAACGCTGCCCCATGCCCCATCTTTACCCTCTAGCATTTGAAACCTCTTGATGACTTCAAAGAGCTGCATAACAAGGTGGGGGTTTTCCTACACAGCATGTTGCCCCTCTCTGCCCCAGCTAGAGGCCTTATTGGAGGCCCCTCTCTGTGTCATTTGGAGTACGTGTAAATAGACTCTCATTACCCTTCACTGGGAAGGTCAAAATGGCTCAGAACACAGCAGATGAACTAAGCTGTTAGAATCAGGCTCTCGTAAATCATCCAAATCTGACACCACTTTCTCTTGAATATTCAAAGGGACTTTACTAAATATTCGCTTCTTTGACCCTCTGAGGCCTCTTCTGCATTCACTGTGCAGAGCTCTAGCATGTCATGTCAGCTTTAAAGAGTACATAATTCACAACCACCTGACACTGTCAGAATGATGAAGATGGACTTGTGTGTAAATTAAAACCATGATCCCTACCTTCAGGTAATTTGGCACTAGAATTGCTTGAATCAATATTTGAACATTATTTAAACTTATTTTTGCATTAATGATAAAGAAATACAACGTCTGTTTCGCTTCAGACTGAATGGCACTATTTTCCTAGACATATGCCCCAAGCCAGAGTTACAAAAAATTAATACATGTTCTCAGTTTAAGTATTTCAGCATGTCAGCCATATTTATTCTCTCTTGTACAATACATAATGTTCACTTTTAGTCATAGATATTCCCTTGATTTCAGAGGGTTTCAGCTGAATGCTTGGGGTGTACAATATAAGATGTATAACAACTTGACAGGAGGTATTTATTTGGGAGTGCTCTCCATTAGACATGGACGGTCTGCCCCTTTGAAGCATCTGGCTAGATTTGCAAAGGTGATGAACACCCTAAAGTCTGAACACTGTACACATATCCTCTGTAAAAATCAAACAGTTAGTAGATATCTGACAATTCAGGAGCTGCAAGAAATTAGCTAGTACTATATGCGCATACAGTTACAAGGAGAAAGCCCAAGAGCATAACTATTATTTGATTATGACAACTAAAAAGCTGAAGTTAAATTTCACCTTGCACCTTGCTGAACTTTATTTTGCAGAACCTATTCTCTGTAGGGCCTATTTTTTTTAATTCTTGCCAAATGTGATGTGAAAATAACCAGAATTGTCAACTTTCAGGGCAAGTAGAAAATCTCTTTCATTCTTGTGTGTGTTTGAGGTAGAGAGAGACAGTGACTGTTACTCTTATTTATCTCTAACCATAGCTGTGGTCATGAGAAGAGATGTAGCTCCTGATATATTTCTATGCTGTGTCAATAGATGTATTTTAAAATCATACCACTAGTACCCTTTTATTACTTCTTTATAGTAATATAAGTCAAAACCAATAATAAACAGCTGGTGGCTTGGACTATTTATCCATAGAAAAAAAATAAAAGCCATCAAGCCTTGTGTGAGTTATCTGGACACTGGGATCTGAAGGGATGGTTTCTGCTCATGTTTTTGTCCCTTCCTTGGCCCCAGTGGCCAGACAGACTGAGGGAGTAAACCAATTTACTTTTTCTCAGCAAAAGTGTCATGGCAACCCAGAGGAGTATTGTTTTTTTTTCCTCCTATCAGAACAGTGCTAATTGCAAACCTGAGGAATGAAAGGAAATTATGATGCTATCTTTGTTGATGCCTGTGAAGGCACCTCTGAGAGAGGATCAGGCTTGTGTCCACATGTGCTGTCTAGTTTGATAACTATCTGAGGAGAAGCCTTAGAGATGGACATCAAAAAGGAGTTTTCAGAAAGTGTATGAAATGTTATGTAACATTTATGTATATTTAGATCAGGAGAACATTTTCAAAGGGATATACTGGAGTAAAGGATAAATTCTGACTTACATCCACAGTTTTGATTAGTTTGAAGACAGTTGCATATCTGAATTTCCTAACGACTGAGTTTGGACATGTTCCAAGTGATAGCTGTTTGTTGAAGGAGGAGGTCAGCACCAGGCTGCATATTCTTGTTGTCACTGTTATCCAACCCCCAAAGCCACCAGGATACATAGATAAGATGCTGGTATGAATGAGTCATCAATGGAAAATTACTATTCAAAGAAAAAATTGTATTTCAGAATTGCTGGCTTTCCTTCTGACTAAAAGAAGACCACTACACTGGCAGGTAAGCCACCAGCCCCCTCAGCTGCCCTGTGCTAAGCTTTGATTTTGTTCTGTGCTTCAGGGAGGGTCTCAGCTTCCACAATAACACAGCAGCTGAGAGTCAGAATTAAACACTGACTTTTCATGGATTAAAAGCAAACATACAGATGACACACCTGCAGGAAAATCCTGCAGATGACCTGCCTTGGAGGGGAGAGGACTGTTGTTCAACACAGAAATAGCTCCAAGCAGTCACGTATCTCAGTGAGCACAGCAAAAGTGCAGTCCACGTGTTTGAGATGATGGCTGAGGTTATCTTCTCATGCCAGGTACAAACCTACTATCTGTTGGGCAGAAAGGCCACGTTGCTGCTTTGTTACTGGGTTACCATAAGGAGACAGTTCACCCACTTTGCCTGTAGCTGTTGCTGTTCAAATAAAGTCTCTGACTCCAGGTCTATCCTGTCACTGTTTTTGCACAGCTTCAACTCTTCTTTCTCAACTAATCCAAACTATTGAAATGGTAAAGGCATAACACTGCTGGAAATAATTTTCTTTGTTTGGTTTGGTTTTGGTTTGGGTTTTTTGGTTCTTTTTTTCCTCCTCTCAAGGCTGTCTATTTGATTTTTTTTCTAATAAAATTGAGTTTCAAAGAAATTGCAGGATCCCTGCTTTGTCAGATAATTGTAATTTCTTCGAATTAATAACCAGCTCCATAGAGTACAATTAGGACTGAAAAGTGTGGAAAAAGAAATGCCTGAGTGTGTAGTTTTTTTGTTAAATAACTGAGAAGAAACAGGCAACATAATTATTAGAAAGCAGCTGGAATACTGGTTTGTTGTACTTTATTTTCTGCTTTGCAGCCATTACCACTAGGAAGCATTGCCTGTGTTGTGAGACTCAGAGAGATATGGCACCATTCTTTTTTGTCATCTGTTTTTTTCTTTTTTTTTTTTTTTTTTTCTGTTCAAAACAACTGTAGGATTTCTTTGGAATTGAATAACTTACATACTGCTTTACAAGGTTGGCATTGACCTTATTCAGCAGTCAGTTTAGGAATAAGTACAAGGAAGGGAAGTCTGAATGATCTGTAGGCTGTTACCTACTCATTGTACATGTAGACATGAGGGACTGTCTAGAAAAGGGCAAATGATCTTTTAAATATGCTATTCTTATTTTGAGGTGGTTTTGGTTTTATCATATGCATACTGTGTTGTAGTCTGGTTTGTCTGGATGATTGATTTTGTGGTTTCCTGCAACGGCATCCCAAATAACTGAGATTTGCTCACACAAATTCACATCAGAAATATCTGCTCAGAGGAAGATGGAGAATGAAACTCACCCCCCTGGGCAGAAAACTTTCTTTATTTTTCCTCAGCTCTGCTTTTGATACCTACCAGACCACAGCACTCTCTCCTCCCCATGCATAAAACCTCCAGGACACCAGTAACAGGAATTGTTATCACCTCTGTGATAGAAGCATCTCAGAACGCCTGTTTCTGGACTGACTGCAGATATGCACCTTGGGTTCACAGATAGGATGGGCATCCTTGCACAGTGACAGACCAGCTTTTGGCTCCTTCCACCTCCTGCCCAGAGGCTGGTTGTAAGAGGGGGATTAAATAGCAAAAAGATCTGGCTTTCCATCTGATATTTGCTGGTAATAGCAGTTGCAGCACATTATGTTTTGAAAGCTTCCCCGATTTAGACTCAATTTCTTTGTTATTGCAATGGATGAAAAAGGACAGTCATTTGCACTTGACTTACAGTTTAGCTTCTTCTTCTCATATAAATAGCAATTACCATTATTTTCTCCCACAAATTGTGATTTTCTACAGGAAATGTGAACCCAAACACCATAATGTATCTTTTTATGCTTTGGTCATATTTCCTTTTGGAATCTTATCTAGAAGTCAATGAACTTGAAAAACATACTCCAATGGAGGATACTAGAATTCTCTCAGGGTAGCTTTATTGTAATTACTGTTATTGTTAATAATTTTGGTGCTATTCTCTGATTAATGTTATATTAATTTAAATTGTGCTGTTATATTTTACATTTTAAACACCAAATAAGGGAAATGAGCTATTAAAACAGAACACTCACTTCTGTTATTTGAATTATAAGCCATTTTGTAACCAAAAAAGTTTTTAACTCCGCTATCTAGACTTGCATCCCTTTGATCTCTTTTGGAGTGTCCATTTCAGAGCTTAGCATGTGGTGAACATATAAACTATTCAATCAGACTGAGTTATTATGACTTATCTGCCCAAGGCAGGAGATCTGGAGCTGTCCTGTGCTTTCCTTAGGAATGACCCAGCATTACAATGAACTTAAGCCATATAGCCAAGCTGAGGAAATTGAGTATTGAACAGTATTGAACAGGTTTACTAGCTCTCATTTTCACTTCTGGTCTGATTAATGGGAGAAAAAAGGGAGAAGCCATCCCTAATATTTAAGAAGTTTTCCCACTTACTGGGAGATGTAAATCTGTTTTGTAGCTGAAAAAGTATGTTTTGTTACTCTGCTTGTCTTTTCCCTGACACAGGTGAAAAATCAAAAGATCATTGATTTGATAACACTTTTAAATTCATGTTTCTCAGCTCTGCATCTCTCACCAATATCCACAGATGAAATCCAACAGCCTATATGGAATTTAACAAGAGCAAATGCCAGATTCTGCACCTGGGATAGAGTAACATCAGACAGAAGTGTAAACTGGAAAAGGAGTACCTGGAGAGCAGACCTGCAAAAAAGGATCCGGGGGGTGATGGTTGATGGTAAATTTAATATAAGTTAGCAGTGAGCCCTGGCAGCCAAGAGGGCAAAGCTCATCCTGAGGTGTCAGACCACATCATGCTTCTCAGTGTTTAAGAGGCATTTGGACAATGCCCCTAATAATATCCTTTAACTTGTGGTCAGCCCTGAAGTGGTTGGGCAGTTGGATGATCATTGTATGTACCCTATAACTGAAATATAATATTCTATTCTATCCTATTCTATACCATTCCATTCTATGTCCTGAGATAAGTTTAGTGTTGATGGTCTACCTCACAGACAGAGGCAAAGCCTTCTAAAGGCATAATGAGACTCTTTAAAAACTTTCAACTGGCCTTTATTAGAATATGAATTAAAAAACCCCAGCATCTCACATGGTTTTGATGTTTTTTTAAAGTCACTACCATAATTTGCTACTTAAATTTAACCTGTCACAATATATACTTACATCAGAAAATGCCCTTAACTATGTTTTTGTTCTGTTTCAAAACTGGATGTCATGTACAGAAAAGTAATTTATTCCACCATATAATTTTTATGTTTTATTTCTACTAAATGAAACCAAACTTAGATCTTGCAAAAAAAAGAGATTATACTACATGTACGTGAAAGTAAGATTTTCTTTTGCAAAGCTTAATATAAGCAGAAATTGATTCTGGACATAGAAAGAAATAGACTTGCTGCAAGTTCTACTTCAGATTTTCTTTATTATTTTGTATTGCCTAATTCAAAATTTAAGTCTTCCTGGGAGAAAAAAAAAAAACTGGCCTATCTTTTATATAGCTCTGTCATAGATGGATTAGTTTGTTAGTTTGATATAGATTATAGTTTAAGCATGTTACCAGCTCTTTGCTAGTTATGTTTGTGCTTTCTCTGTCACAGTGACTTAATCATCCACCATATACTGCAACAACACAAAGCACAAAATTCTTCTCTGCCGATAAATGAAAAGGAGCCTTTTATAGGGCAAATAAGAGCCATAGAACAGTGTGACCAGCTCTGATTGTCACCCAGCTAGCTGACTAGTTAACAGTGCTTCATGAAAAGAAAGGCTTTACAAAAAATAATGCAAGTACAAACAAACAAACAAAATATTCTTTCCAGTATCCCAGGCCCATTTTTATATTACATCTTCTGCATATACACGAAGAAATAATAAAGCCTTTTTTAATGAATTAAAACTTACTCACTTTTAAAGTCAAATAATTATTTGATAATGGTTTTATAATCTGTTTATATGTTACAGACCTTTTTTTAGAAAATATGTACTAGAACTGAGGACTTCTGAATAGTGTCCACATTTGTGAAATACTGCAAATGTTGATTTACTGGAATACTGGAATATATTTAATCAGTCATGTTTTCCATATGCCATTATGCCTTACATAATGATTCTGTCATGCATGCTTTATCAATTTTGAGCCTTAGGCCTGTGTTTGTGAGTTGAGGTTCTGTGTGGTCTGCATTAAATAACCTTTGAGTAAGGAAGATAAAATATATCAGCTGGCTTACCGACACTGATACTGTGCACTGAGTTCCAAAACATGTCTAAATCAAAATGTACACATGCATTGCATTGTCATAAATGCTGTGCCACAAGAAGTCACTGCTCAGCACTGTAAACTAATCTAAAATCCCATAATTATGATATCTGCATTTGATTTAATCATCTGCATTCTTATTATTATTACCACCAAGTTGCAGTTTTGTTTCTCAGAAATCATTACATCCTTCAAAAACTAGTGTGTGACTAATGCATAGAAAGCAGGTTTTCAGTTAGAAGTTAAATTCCATTAAAATTTAATTTTTCTTCTGAGTTTCACCAGAAAAAGAAAAAGGAACATATTTCTCAAAGCAAACACGAAGCCTTCAGAAATGGCTGGCATTCTTTGTGATAGGTTGTGTCTGTCACTGACTGGAGCAGCTACAGAAGTTGTGTATTTAAGAGCCTGATCTGGGCTCCAGAAAGGGTCATGCAACATCCTGAAAGCGTTGTATTGACCAGGGTGTTGAGGAGATATCAGAAACAGAGGACAGCCACTCACCTACCTCTGTCTCCCAAAATAAGGAACTGGCTATTATCCTTGCACGATATTTTGGAGACTCTGTGTGAAAGACTGATATGAAGAAAAAGCCAGTGTGGTGGCTCAGGAACATCTCTCCATTATGCTAATTTGATTTTCAAAGTATTTATGATGTTTAGCTCTTTCGATTCAGACAACCATTCCCCTGATTAGCCTTCAAGAATCACAAAAGTTGCTCAAATATACTTGAAAGTCAGATATTAGCAAGAGGCAAGAAAATGAAGTTCAGGTTTATGATATCACATAGTGGTAGCAAAACTCGCAAACTATGACTTAGCTTACCTTTTCTGCAAGACTCACAAAAAGGAGAAGGAGAAGGAGAAGGAGAAGGAGAAGGAGAAGGAGAAGGAGAAGGAGAAGGAGAAGGAGAAGGAGAAG
>JAWWES010000041.1:59722665-59766142 GCA_035583135.1 Lophotriccus pileatus
GAAAGAAAGAAAGAAAGAAAGAAAGAAAGAAAGAAAGAAAGAAAGAAAGAAAGAAAGAAAGAAAGAAAGAAGAGAGAAAGAGAGAGAAGGGGAGAGAAAGAGAGAAAAAGAGAAAGAAGAGAAGAGAAGAGAAGAGAAGAGAAGAGAAGAGAAGAGAAGAGAAGAGAAGAGAAAGAGAAAAGAGAAAAAGGAAAAGAGAAAAGAGAAAAGAGTGAGGAACCACTGAACAATTTTTCCCTTGTTTGAAATTTCCTGATGTTTTTTGTGAAGACTATATGTCTTCAGTAACATTCAGAAGCTCTCAAGAGACAAAGAATTCAACTGCTTTGATTCAGATTTTACATGAAGCATGTCTGTGTTTATCAGTACAAAGGGGAAGGAATCATCTTTTTACAGTAACATGGTACTTGATTAAAAAAGAACAGAGTTATACTCCAGATTGAAACACATTGATAAATAATGAAAAAGAAAAAAAAAAAAAAAGGGGGGAAAAAAAAAAAAGAAACAGATCCAAGAAAGACAGTTTTCACACTGGGTTAGCTACATGGTATTGCTGATAGTCTGGGAAATGTTAAAGAAAATCAATCTTAAACACCAAATTATACAGAAAGACTGTTTCATGGCTTATGCTCTTCATTCTTGTCCACTGTATTAATACAATCAGATACAGCAATACATAACCTATTAACCACACCAGAGGAACTGTGTGCTCAATAATCTGCAGAAAGCTTTCTTTTAATGAGGTGTTTCCCTTTTCTGTAAATGAAACGTTTACAGCCTCTTAAAGATGTAGAGTCAGTAACAAGGGACATCAGTAAATGATAAAGCTTTTTTTCAGTTGAATGCTTTGCCTGATAACAGAGGCAAACAATACTGAAACATGGCTTCAGAAGTTAGAGGGAAAACATGACTCCATTTCTCCTGTACTGCTTTTCCCTAGCACTGTACAGGGCTGGAAACAGCCAGTAAGGATTCCACACTACTTCATGGCTCTCATTGGCACTGGTAGCAGCACACCCTCAGTAGAACTTATTAAAGAGCAGATAAAGCTGGAACAACTCAGATTAGTAGCTCAGGCACTGCACCCCTGGGGTCTACAAGAGCCAAACATTCAACTGCATCTGTTGATATTGCCCAGATTGTCCCATACTTTCATCATCTTTGTACCACATTATTTCAGATCTGCTGAGAAGGACTGATCCTCACTCTTTAGAGAGCCAATACCTTTCTCTGTCTCAAAATGGCTGTTCTCTGACAAGATCCCTCCTTTGGATTGCTGCCACTTCTAAGAATTGTTTTCATTTAAATTTAATGAGGGGTGCTAAAGTTACATTTGCATCGATGAAAGAAGCTCACATACTCTCATGTACTTGATTCCTAGGCAGCTGTCAACAGTGGAGAAGTCTCAGTGGGAATGTCAGAGATATCAGGGATATGTATCAGCTATTAAGATTTGATTCATGTCACTGACTGAGGAAGAGAAGATCCTGAATTCTATATTTAAAAAATCAAATAAATAAATTTAAAAAAAATACAACTAAAGAAAAGGAGAGGAGCTCTATAGAAATGTAGTAGGTCCTTAATGTATTTAGAAACTAAACAAAAACATGTATGAGGGACATGAATCACTAAGATGAGAGCATGTTATTTTTTTTGTTTATTCTATTGCTGTGATCAAGAAATCCCACTGAAGTATTGAACTCCATAAACTACACAGTTTTCTGAAAAAATTAGAAGATTGTCTGGTAAATACATCAAGGCTAATGATTTGCAATTAAACAGCTACACAAGAGCATGAGATGGTGTACAAACACAGAGTGAGAAAATTATGTAGTTCTGATGTATGTACTGTGTGCATAAAAGATGAGAAACACCTACAGCCAGCAGTGCTGTGGACCTGCAGACCCAAGCCCAGCAGGATGACAGATGGAACCCCAATGCACAAGCCTCTCAATTCTCCATCACTTCTGTGCCTGGAAAATTTGGTGTGGGAGTGGGGAGCAAAGACAGACAGAATTGCATTCTAATACTAAGTGGACTGGAGAAGACCAGGTGGTAGAATTGTATTTTAATAGCAGCTATCTGCTATTAAAAAGATTCAAGAGTGATAAATAAAATCTTCATAATTTTGTGTAATAATGTGTAAAACAATGCAATTCTAAATTGTTAACAGCAGTGTGCCCATTATTTAAATAGGCTATTGGCTTTTTGATATTTTACTTTCTGAGCAGTTTGCTGCTATATCAATAAATGTTATTGACTCTTGTACTGATTATGTTTCAAGGCCGTATTCTGAAGAGGGAGTGTAGGAAAGAAGGTACCATTTTCCCCATTGTTCTCATTTGCAAAGTGCATTTCTCCATTTTAAAATCAGAAATGAGCAGCCCCTCACACCGTCTCACACTATTCCTATGTTGCATCTCTGAATTCAGGTGTCTCTTGGGTATCTTAACTCCAGGGAAGAGAAATCTGGTTTCAGTATTCAATATCATTGCAAGAGACCTGCTTTATCTCACTCCCCAGTACTAACCTCCTGTACCTAAACCACAAGTTTTGCAGCACCAAATGCAGATTCATTCTGTCCTAAGATATATGTGATCTGTGATGCTCTAGTGAACACATCTTATGAGATGCTGATGGGGAGAAATTTACCTGCGTGGAACCATTGAATAGTTTTGAATTATCACATCTATTTAAACAGACTGTAAATTCAAAAGAGCAAACAAATCTACACAAAATGTTTGGCACAATGTTGGTTTCACTTTGTGTTTGCTCAGATGTCTGATTTCACAATGGCACAATTACTTCTTCAAATTTAGGTTTAAAGATATATTTCCAGAGAAATAAGTAATCTTCATTTTGAATAGACTTGCCTCAAAAGTCAGCAAAGATGGGGGGGGAAAAATTGACACACTTCTATAATCTTTATATGGATATTTTCTGTGGGGGTTCTGTCAGTTTGAAAGACGAGAAGAAAATTGATCCAACATTACTCATTCTAATTTTGGCAAATTTTAAATTATAGTTAGTAGTTGTAGGAACTATCACTCAAAGCTAAGATGGACATTATTTTTCTTGCTGAGTATTTTCCAAGATATATGGGAATGACAGGCTTCAGCATTACCTCAGATATAATCAGAATGAAAAGTTTTTCAAAGTTACTGCAAGCAAGAACTTATTGCAAAGAATTGTGGGTAATAGCATGTAAATTATTATTTAGAAAGCAATGTTAGCTTCTGGGAAAAGATTAAAACATTCTAAGATTCACAGAATTGTATGGTTCTTAAAAAATATCATCCTTAAAAGCTGGAGTTATTTAGTAACCATGTAATTTTAATTTCACTTGTATTTTCAGACTGGGTCATTGAAGTAGATTATAGGAAGTTTCGTAATGCTCATATTGCTTGGAAAAAAAAACACATTTCCCTGAAAGGACAACTGCAATGATGCTTTTCAAAATTTAGGCATTCTCCAAGAGCCAATGTATCAACAAGGAGAAAATAGTTTTAAAAGCCTGTGAAGGTATTAGTTCCAGTGTTTCTGCAATCAAAATGTAAAGACTTCTTTTATGTCTGGCTATTGTCATTACTATTATCACAGACTTTCTCATGATTTTTCAAGGACTTCTACACATTTTTTCTCTTTGGATCCACCCCAAACTGCCCTACAGTTTGATATCTGCAGTACAAATGTATATCTTTACAATATCACGAAATTAATATTCCAAGAATATATGTTTAGCACTAAAATATAGTCACCTACAGTCCCCATAAAAAAAGAAAAAAAATCAATCCTTTTAGAATAATTGCTTAAATAATTTCTTTTTCTCGCATTTATTTACTGCATCCTCACCCCTACATCACCTCTATCTCCAATAGAGATTGTCCAAAATTTTTTTCACTCCTAATACTCTGTGAGAGTGTAAATCTAACAAATAAGTTTCTGGGGACATTGAGAGAGAATGGGGCACTGACTAAAGGTTAAACAGGCATTTCCTTCCCCAATCCAAGTCCAGGTGTTTTTATCAAATTACAGGAACATTTCACATAGTCATCTCATGCTTCACTTTAACTTTATCACAGATTTTTTTGTCTCCTGGTTTTAAGTCACTTGTGGTTTTCCTTTTTTTCGTTTTTTTTTTTCCTACTTCTTTTAAGTTGTAACACTGATTTGCTCTTTCTGATTTATCATGCTTGTTTTCCCTCCTTTACCCCCTGTTTTTGATCAGGTAGTTAAGGATCTGTATTCTCAGCCTCTGGTTTAGCAGTTCTGCTGGAATTATTGCTGTTGTGCAAATCTGAGTACTGTGATAAACAAGTAGCAATTCATATCACTCTTCCTACTGTTCCTGAACTTCCTTGATAATGAAAAAAATCACTTTTGAAGCCCTTGAATCCCCACTTATCATTTGCTAATGGGCACTCCATAAATGTGAGTTGGAAGATTTGTCAGTGCTGGAGGATGAAAGAAAATATTTTGTTCAGGTAATTCAGGTGTTCCCAGAAGATCTTTTAGTATTGCTGTTGCTGATGATGGGAAGTAACCCAATATAATTCAGAGGTTTTTACTTACTCTAGAGCTGGGCTTCCTTGTCAGAGGAATTTGTGATTATGACTACTCTTCTGAAATTTAATAAGAGTTCTTTGAAATTCTTTAAACTGAAAATATCTGTGGCCATATGTACCTAAACATGGGTAGGATACACCCCCCCTTCTGAAGACCTGAAATTTGTCATAACTTAAATGTCCTACATCAGGCAGTTTAGTTTAACTATCTGCCAAGTGGAAGTCAGACAAGTAACACAGTACGACCTCATCCTGTTGGGAAACTTTGCCAATAATAGCTACAGAAAGAAGCATCCTAGAAAAGTAATTTAAGTTTCACAATAGGGAAGTGCTGTATTGTATGGATCTTTAGAAATGAGACCCATTTCCTGCAAGAAATTGTCAAGAAGTTATGTCAATTTTTTTCCACCACGTTTTCTTCTATCTACAGTTAAAACTTTTAAGCTCTTATCCGGACATTTTGTGCTCACTGTGTGCTTGTGTCAGGGCAGCTGCTGCTTCAGGAACACCAGGTTAGCAACTGGTAGGGATCCAGAAAGGAAGGTACTGCTAAAGAGACACAACCCACCACAACACAACACTCTGAAGAGTGCCAGTAAAGCCCTTATTGCTGGAGACTCTTTCCTGGGATCATGGATCAAGACAGGAGAACTGACTTCAAATGTTTAAGTAGTGACTACCTATGCAGACTCATTTTAGCTCCTGAAGCAACAGTAGAAATGAACACACAAGATAACTACAATTCCCTGACATTTTTACATTTCAGTGCTTGGGAGTATTTGGTGACCTCAAGACCTGCATGGCTGTACTCAAGCAAACCTCGGAGCAGTGAGGACAAGGCAGCATCAAAAGATGAGGTGCAAACAGACTGTGTGTACCTCTGGGGTTAGACAAGGACTGTTAGAACTGTTTGTCCCTGATATCCATCACAAGTGAGATTTGCCCTGAATCTCTGTTAGCCATTATGCCCTAAGTTAGTAGGGAATTCATTTGGCTGTGTTTGCTAGCATCAGTTCCTTTACCTACTTGTTCATTTAATAACTATTACCCTCTTCTCTATAATAAATTATTTCATTTGCAAGTTACTTGACTGCATGGAAACTAATTTTAAAATTGGATTTAAAACAGACACGAAAGCTTAAACTTACCAAAGCAGTCCTCTCTCTACTGGTTCAATCACCTTTAAATTTTCCAGATAATTTAATTTCTTTCTCACTGCCGAGTTCTGACTGAATAGCAATCCTTCTGTCAGGCTGTGTCCTCTGTTTAAATCCTAGTGAAAAAAACCCACAACATTTTCATCAAGAAATCTTCCACTGAACTCAGTTCTTCAGAGCAATATTTTTCACTAACTGCTAGTATGAGTTATACACTTCTTTATCTGTTGTCAGCTCTCCAGCTTAGTCAATCCAAAACATTCCCATACACATTCTGAAATTCACTGTTAATTTACTGAAGCCACCTTGTCCTTCTCCAATATCAGATTTCTCCAGCATTGCATCTGACAAACAGCTTCTGACACACCTGACAGCACTCTTCAACAACTTGTGTGTCTTCTCTTGTTATATAAATGTTTCCAATCACAAAAAAACCCCACAAAAATACCCCCAAAAAAACCCAAACCAAACCCAAAAAAAAAACCCCACCCTGACTCTTCTATTCATGTCAATGCAATTCTAGCTTTTCTTTAGAGAAAGTTCCTGCCTGAAAATGTTATTAATATGTCTGGAAACAGCAACAATTTTAACATGAATAGCCAATCAGTATGCAAAAATAATACACAAGGAATAATGGCTGGTCAAAGTAAACAATAGGGGAACAATTGAAGGTTGAAATGTGTTTACATAGACAGTTGGCTGAACAATTACCAATGACAAATTCTTTATCAAAATAGAAAATAGTAATTCATAGAAAGAACCAACTGCATCAGATAAATTATTCATAGGAAATAGTTCAGCTATGAAATTTATTGTTGACTAATATTTTATAATGCACATGGAAATAATCTGAATTACTCACACGTTTTTGAATTCTTTCAAAAAAACCCACTAAAAATCAGAAAATGAATGTAGTACCACTTCTGATGTCTTAGTGAAAGTGTTACTCGGTGTACAGCATAAGTAGTATATAACATTGTTAGGATGAATCAAATGTAAATGAAATTTTTAGAATGCATGAAGAGTGAATAGGAAATGAATACTGGGAAGTTCACAACATTACTGTGTAAATTGCTTGTGAGATATCACTTGACATTTTTCATTCAGTTTCATCATCTTATCTCATAGAAGATATTGCTGAAGGTGAAGGGTGGAAAGAGGATTGACAAAATATTATGCATAAACCATAATGAAAACACAGCGATTTCCACAGAAGGAGAGATTTAAAAGATTAGATCTGTTCAGTTTAGTGAAGACATGACTGAAAGGGGGCATTTCAGGAAACTAGCAAATGCTCTGAGTGAACATACAGAGAATGTAAATCAGATATCTAGCACCTACTGTCCTCATATCTCAAGAAGAAAGGGAAGCAATTCAATAAAACAATATGCAAGCTGAAGCTGATCAATAGAAATACTTTTTGCATAGTTATGTTGGAGGTACAGAGCCCACTGACACAAAATAATTGTCAGAATAAACTTAGAAGTGTTTATAAAAGGAAATTGACCTTTATATTGATGTATGTGCTAGATAAATATAGGAGGCATATAATCTTTATCCTTTGGCATATACAACAAGTACCGGTTGAGAAGAAATGGTAAGACATTACTCAAATGCAAAAGTCATTCATTCTTTGGTGACTATATCTCTTCCGTGCTCTCCTAGAAAGAAAAGGATTTCAACTACCACTCTTGCTCTGTTGACCTAACTCTAGGAAAACAATCCAGAACCGAAAAATATTGGTAAGTGCATGCAAGAAGGTAAGCATGGGCTCAGGAAGAGGTTAATTTCAAAGAATGTCCTCCAGTTTGATGGCAAGCTTTACACATGAGTATACAGGACCTGGGAAAACCAACTTCCTTTTATCAAAAAGAAAACAAAATTATGCCTATGACAAAACTTCAAGTTATATATTAAATCTAGCAAATGGATTCAGTCATCTCTATTGTGCACAACTACAAAAGTTCAGGACAGGACTAGTTTGGTTTTGGCAACACAGCTTTTTATCTAAATATTAACATAAATAGTAAACATTTCAATCTTAAATGTTAGGTCACTGCCTCATGTCAGGTAACTAGTTGCTTTTCAGGAAGGGAATTCCTTATCCGATATCTAATAGGAGTCTTTTCAGGTATCTTCTGGGATACAGATTTCTACTGCATTACAGAGACTTTAATAGTGTTAACTTGTCACACTGTTACACAGAAAGGTCCCTTGTGAGGCTCCTAGGATCTTGCTCCAGTTTCTGGAAGCTGTTTCTAGATGTGTGAAGTATTTGATCTCACAGGGGATGAGTTCAAATAGTACCCCAGTATGATGGGCAGTTAGCTACTTCTATGCTAATGAGTAAGTACAATTTACGACTCAGTCATAAGTTATTTGAAGGAGACATCTGCAACAGAAAAGAGCACATTTCTAAGTATATTTTTCCCAGTGAGTCCAGTTAAATGTTTTCTTTAAAACGTAACTTCAGATTTCATACATTCTCCTTGAAAAGGCATGGCTGGGATGCTTAATGCTAAGTCAGTTTTTCCAGCTTATATATTTTGTATATTTTTTTTCAAATTAACTGGTACTTTTTATATTAGAACTATGAAAACCTTTCCGCTATATCCATTTATTTGACAGGAAGAAAATTTCTATTTGACTTTGAAAGACAATCACTTTCTTTTCTTCCTTTTTACTCCTATGGTTACTTGGGTTCATTCCAGAGTTTCTTCTAACATGTAGATATCTATCAGCAATTGTATAATCTCAAGGTGATGGTTTAGCTGTGGTTTATAGACGTCTAACAGATAGATTATTATGAAACTAAGATGCGTATACTTTGAATTTCATGTATATCTGATATTTAGAAAAACATTATTCTCTGAAGAAAGTGGCAAGGACACTTTCCATTTCTCATTTTGCAGAGCTCAGGTAGCATTTCTTTGAATGCACACACATGGTAGCCCTTCCGAACTCGACCCAAGACCACTGATGTCTGTGTAAACACTTCCATTTAATATAGCAAGCCCTGACTGGGTCATCATCCCCCTTGCAGAAGTAATGCTTTAAAGACTGCAAGGTGGCACAACCCAAATTTTGGTTCACTCTCTTGCAGGGAAGTTACAGACCCTCTTCTTAGCTCAGTGACTGCTCCAGGAGGATCAAACCCGTTCAGTCTTACTTTTCTATACAAGGTTAAATTCTCATATTAAAACAGCGGTACCATAAATCGATACGACAGCTTTTCAAAGTGCAGTCAGTGTTTATGGTCATCTCAAAATACCTGAAAATTATGTAGTGTAATGCTGTCTAGTTAACTGCCGACCTACAGACCTATAAAAGGACTACTATATAGGGCTTTTTATCTACCGACTTGTTGTGGTTTTTTAAATAAACAAAAAAATGGTAGAACTTAGCCTCAATCGTTGATTTTAACCTACATCTGACAGACCAGAGAAAACAGATACATACATACTGACACAAAAAATACAAATGGTTATAAATAAGTGTTTATTTCTAATAGGTTTTTTCCCCCTTTTTAAAAAATGGAAGGATACACAACACAAGTATTCAAATTAAAAATGAAGCCTCTAGGCTCAGAACGAATACAAGGCTTTTGTGTTCATAATTTTAAGTGCAAAACCAATTTTTCCTTCTTTTTGTGTTTTTTTTTTTTTTTTCCTCCAGATAAACAACACATTTGAGGTTAATTTGAAGCAATTCTTCTTTTCATTTTTCTGAATTGACAGTAAACTGAAAAAAAATCAATGATTTAGACAGCTCTACTACATTACCTGGAGTTCTGTGATTCATCACTGCTTTCTCAAGTTCCATTAGCTTTTGTCTAAATTCTCATTCTCTTTTGGAACTACGTAGTTTAATCTTTGCTTTATCTTCCTTAAGGAAAGAAATTATTTGCTCATTTATAGCATAACCAACAATTATATTAAGCAGCCTTGCTGCATATATGCCTGGAGCAAATTTTTCAACAGCTAAGTAAACTTGAAGGCAGAAAATAAATAATTCAGAGTGATCAAAAGTCTTATAATTTCTTCCTTCTCATTTAAAATAATTTCTTCAACAATCAATACAATGATCAGAAGTTTTGACTGCAGCAAAATATGCTAATTTTTAATATAGAGGTTATTTCATACCTTACAAAAATAGCAAAAATTTACATTGCTACAACATCCAATACACCTAATTGCTTCCATTTATTCTTCTTTGTAGTTTGGGAACTTTTTTTTTAATTACAAATACTGTTCTGTTCATTAATTTTCCTCTGACATTGAGTGATTCTCAAACTAATACTTTGAGATTGCTATTATTATCAACATAAGATGCTCCAAAGTAAGCGTCTAGAAATTCTATGCATTTTGCATTGAAATTTCAACTGAAATCCAACTGAGGGATGAAAGAAAGGGAAGAGGAGTTTGGAGCCTTTAAGTGTTGAGAAGGCAGCTGGAGGGAGGGTCATAAACAGAATTTGTTCAGCTTTGTGCCTTTCCTCACCAGAATTCCTGCTCCTGCATGGCAGAGCTCCAAATGTGCCTATTTTGCTGAGGACTTCCTTGAGAGGACAGGACAAATATTAAGGATACAGCCACTTGGACATATTCTGTCCCTTAATTTTGAAAAATGCTGAAGAAGAAAGCTAAAATTCCCTAAACAGCTTTCAGAGAGACATGGCAGTGAAGGGGAGAAGGGGCAGGGGGGTGGGGAATATTGCATCATGAAACCATTTCCCTCACAATCATAAGTTGAACTGAGTAGATTCTGCAGAGCATCAGTTCCACTTGCCTCCATGCATCATTAGCAACTGGTTGTTTATTATCAAGGGGTAACAAACTGAGTGTTGTAATGGCACCTCAAAACTGATATGGGAAGAGAGCAAAGAGCTGAAGGACATTGTCAAAGTCTGATGCCCTTCCATCAGCAGAGAACTTGTCCAAGTCCCAGACCCACTCTGAAAGTGTGAGAATTTGATACCTTTCAAAATAAAACAGCCCTTTCTCCACTACAATCTATTCCCTATTAGTTGTGGCTGTCAATCTGGTCTGGTGAAGGAGATCACTTCCAGCACCAGGTTACCCAAGGAGTTTGGAAACTGGTGTATTTCAAGTGACAGTGTTTCATTTTGGCATTATCACATCTGTAACCATGGTATTTGTTGCTTACTCCCATGGACTAGTACCAAAAAAAAAGTGTAAAGAAATACAAGCAGGTATTAAGTGTGTCTCTGTAGTACATGCCATGGGAATGTATCATCCTTGTAATACACTATGGATTAAAATCTTGTAACTCTGCTCATTTGTGATGTTGTTTGGCTGTTTGATGACCTGCAAAAGCAGGTCCACAGTTTAAAGCTTCTTCTTTGGATAGGACTTTTTTTATGGGAATATTTTCACACTGCAGCTGATACCGAAAAGATATCGAAGTTTTTTGAGAGGGAGAACATCATAATGAAACCAAACATTGTAGGGAAAAAAAAAAAAAAAAAGAAAAATAGTCCAGATGGGTGAACTAAATCTGAAGAATTTTGTTTGATTAAAACATACTCCCTATTGTTCTTTTGGGCAAGAATTCTTCTTTGAACTCATTAAATATGTCCAACAATGTCCTTTTTTTTTTTTACTAAACAAAGCTTCAAAGCTTCCTTGTGTCCTATATCAAGCATATACTATTATATATATTTTATCTCAACCTCTTTGATAAGCTCACTCAGTGGTTTTGCCAGATGTGCTATAGGACTGCAGGCTAGTTCTCCCATAATGCTGATATACCTTTCATGAACTTAAATTATTTACTAGATTGTGAACTGTCCTCCAGACAGCCTCCTGGTGTTATGAACAAGCACGGTTTATGGTTCTTTGTGGTCTCATAAGCTAGGTCAGGTCTAAGAGGGCTTCTCAGAGGGCTTTTGTCATTCATCCACGTACTGTGGAAAGTTTTACTGATCACATAGGTGGTGAGAATTTTATCTGTGTAAACCAGGTGTTGAGACAAACCAGCACAGGAGCCATCTTTTACAGAAGATAGGATATGATTTAGGGGAAAGACATAAAGAAATCCTTCAATAATTCTATTGCTGAGTCCTGGGCAAGTTCCCATACATTGCAAAGCCATGCAAAATATTTGTGGTAGAACTGGAAGCAGTCATCATTTACCCTTTTAACAGAGGAATGTTTCAGATGTCTTGAGACTTCTCTTGTCAAAATCCTTTTCATCAGAGAAAGACACAGTGAAACTCGTGCACAATTTGCTGTTGCTCTGATTGATCATCATCAAGAAAAGCTCTGTGCATTACTGGGTTCAGTGCTCAGTTCATCAAGATTGCTCATATGGATGAAGGCACTTTCAATTGCTCCTATTTCCTTGCCTGCCTGAATGTTTTCCATATGCTCTGGGACACAGTGGAGGGAAAGGACACATCAAGAGGGGATCAGAATATCCAGCTGTTTCCTTCTGATACTGTTAATAAAACAAATTCTGTTGCAATTATACTTTATTATGTAACTTGGGAAAAGATAATGCTCTCAAATTTTAGTTTAAACTGTTTATTCACTTGCTTTATATATCACACTCCAAAATACTGTGCTTTGATGCAGAGCAAAGATAGAGCTCAGCACTGACTTTTGTTCAGAGGGGACTGTCATGTACCATGCACCAAGACACGTGTTAGCACAAGTAACCTTCTACTGGCATGGGAAAAAGCATCTCCAAGAGAGTGAGGAAGGGATACAGTGACATACAAGACTATACAAGGAGCTCCTGCTCCTACAAACTCGTTTCGTTCATGTCCCAGCAATATCCCAATCACTCTCTGCCTCAGAAATTTCCTACCTAGCATTCTAAGTCTTCTCCATGTAGTGCAACCAGCTGTCTACAAGAAAGGGAATAAATCATTCCCAGAGCTGGATACTATGTCATTTATAGTATCTATAGTTATTGATGATAATGTCTTTGCTGTCCAGACTGATATTTCTAAGATGCCTTTTCTCATTGAAAGCCTGGCTGCTGCTGTGGCTGTGACAAATTAAGATTGTGGGAGGACACAAGGAGTATCAATATTGCCCCTTCGCTGATGGGTAAGAGGCCCGAGATCTGCAAGTTGAACTAGAGAATTTTTTTTGTACAGTAGCTGCTATCCCAAAATTCCTGTAGGGTTGTCTTTGCTGCAGCCACAGTTTTTTCCTATCTACAAACTATTGTTATCATTTGTGTCTGACTGCCATCTCTCATTGACATTACAGGAAAGTTAACAGCACATTATATTGACTCCTTGTCTCTCAGTAGGGTTCAAGAGCCGTTCAGAAATGGTTATTAATACTACCCCAGTTCTAACTGCTTTGTTTGTTCCATGTGTACAAATCTGTCTTTGCTTTATTATCTGCTGCGTCTTTATCCATAGTTGTCTTCCACTGCAGCTGCTGTTTGGACTTAGGATGGCAGAATGTACTACAAGTCTGTATAAGGTCTGCATTTCTAGGTCCCATCCCGTTGCAGTGCCCTGCAGTGTAATGTTAACCTGGCAGGTAAAATTCTTTTACCTGTAGAGATGACCAGACTTGCTGACCCAGATGATAGGAGGAAAAGTAAAATCATCTCCTAAAGGAGTTATGGGCCACTGCACAAGTATAATGTGGGCATTACCAACAGAGCAGTTGATGTTGCTGCATGGAAAATCAGCTCATCTGCAAAGCCCATTGCACATTCCTGAGAAGCACAAATCAAAGTCGGGCTGCTCAATTCCTCCTTCTCTAATACTTTGGGGGTCTTGCAGTTCATTCTGCTGAGGGCACTCGGGGACATGTTGGTACTATATAACTGCAAAATCTTACAGCATAACACAGATTTATCCATTCCTCCTAAAAGACTTGACAGAATAAGAAATGCACACAGCATTCAGAGCAGCATTGATCATTGTTTCTCTGCATCCTTCTGTCCAAATGCATCAGTCACTTTAACAAGACAACGTCGTCCAAGGCCTGTGGTTCCCGTTGCACAGCAGTGTTGTGCACCGAGTGGCGACACCCCGAGCTCTGTTACTGCAGTCCATGACATGATCACCACCACTTACCCCTCATCATTGCCTCTGCTACCCACTTGAGGTATAGAGCTCACAATCCTTTTTAACTAATAAGGTATGACAGGCCAGGCATTGCCAGCTAGTTGTGGACACCCTGAGCAAGTTACAGGTCTCAGGGCTGAAATCCGAACGACTTTAACCACTCAGAAATCACACTGATTCACAGCCTCAAGTATCTTACAATTAGGTGAGGATGGAGACTGCAGATAAAAATAAGGAATCCAATCAAATCTGAACACTTACTGCCATTTTAAAAATAGTTTTCACCACTGACATGGCTGGCAGCTCAGCAGAAAGCTGTTTGGGTTGCTTCCCGCAGCACAGAAGCTAAAGGAGCTGCAGGAGGTGAGAGTCATTCATATTACTGACTTACCTCTGCCATGATATGTTCCTGCCTCTTTCAGGGGCAACAGAATGCGTGCTCACAGGCATGTTGCAAAAAAATCCAGTCTCTCAACTATGTTCTACCCTGGTCGTGCTGAACCACTGGTTACTTAACCAGGAACTCACAGGAAAGGAAGTGTGATTTTATGCTCCACACACTAAGGGCAATGTTTTGGAAATATTACTGGTATTTTCTTAAAAGACATTTCTGGACATCTGGTTTGCTGAAATGTAGGGATATTGAAAAAGCAAGATTCCAGTTGTACAGAAGCTCCTCCAAAAACCTAATAATCTGTGACTATCCAAAAGAACAGTTGCTTATTGCATATGAGCTTTTCAGCAGCTGAAATGTAAAAAAAATTAAACATCCTAAACCAGAAGATACTAAGGAAGATGGGTGTGATTTTTGACAAGGCTGAAAGCACATCCATTGTTACAGCAGACTGCACAACAAAATTATTATTAGGACACAGAGAATTCAAGAATGATTTTCACTTTCCTTGAAATATTTGTGTAGATTTATTTTTTGCACAAACAAATGTTCAAAAAGAATGTTTCAGACATGAGGATACAGCCCACAAGCTCAGATTAATGGAGACCTGTGCAAAGAGGTGCCTGTGTATGAAGCAAAATACATTAGTGTCATAAGTGTATTCATGGAAAAGTAAACATAATTTTGAATGCTTAGCATGAGAAATTTCAAAGAAGGATGACTGCCAGCCCCTTCTGAAAAATTGCAAACTATTTTTAAAATGAATTCAGGCTATCTACCCCAGAAACAGAAGCAACCGAAATTACTCCAGACTCCTTCATCATTAGCTCCCTGAATATATCAAATGCACATTTTGTTTGGCAGTAATGTTGTTGGAGATTAAGAAAACTATTCAGAAGGGAGTTGGAAAAAATCCATTTTTAACATAATGACAGCAAACATTTGCATAATCATTGGAAAGGAGAATAAGAAACTTGTCTTCAAGTTTTACCAAGGTAGCAAGTTACCTGGTGTTTTGTATGATGGCATAGCAGAGCTGCAAAATGTTCTCACTATAGTTAAGTGCTACCTAGTTTGCATGGCTTAAGGCTTGAAAGTCAACATAAATTCATGGAAAAGTAGAGATATAACATTTTCAGATGCTAAACATGGGTTTTCATGGGACAAGAGGTGCCTCCTCACACCACTCAGTGAAGAGCACTGGCCTGTGGCAGGGTCTGACTAGGAGCTCTGTGCTGGCCACAGATTACTTCGGAAGACCTTGAGCCTTGAAACCCCTTAGAACTAAGAGAGCCTCGGTGCTGTCTTTGTCTTGGGACACCCAGTATAATTTTGTATCTTACAGACCGTTCCAAGACCCCTGTGTTAGAACTGTTTGCCTTCTCAGTTCCTGCAGATAGCACACGCCAGCCTTGGCTGTCTGGGGCAGCACCTGGGTGACAGTGTGAGCTCCTTGAACTGCAGTTTCAGCCCTCCCAAGCTGAAGGACATGACTGATCACTGCAAGCATCTTAACAGAACTACGTGTAGTTTTTGCAGAGATTTTCTGAGAAAGTTATTTGCTTGACAGGAGTACTCAGGGTTACCACAAACCCACCAGTTTCCTAGGTGCAATCACCAAGTTTTATTTCTACATCGTTGCTCTTTAAGTACTACATCAGTGATGTTTTTGGAGTCTGGAAAAGATTGTTTCCCTAACCTATCAGCCTCTTCGCACAGGCTCATGCTGATGAAGTTACTCAATAGGGCAAACAGCCTGTGTGATCATTTTTATCTCTTTCCCATCCTCTCAGATGAATCCTCCCTCTCCTTGCACTAGTCATGGTTGTGAATTCACCTTAGATCCAACAGCCTTGTTCTTGCTCACCTGGGTATTCACCTAGGATCCCATGGGTCACAGGGCACGAACATGTATCCTTGGCACAAACAACTTTTCATTCTGGTTCAGTCCTGATTGAATTCAACTTGCTCTTTGGCAAAACTCACAGCCAGAGTGCTTCTATTTAAGTATATAACACACAAACAAATTATCCTGTACTGTTAGTGCTGACCCTTCTATAAATTTTTATTTAAAGTACAGCAAAAAAAATAGTGGTAAAGCAAAACCCAGCAATATGGTCAAAATGGAATTTGAAGATATATCTTGACATATATGCAGTGATCATCAGTTTCCCATATAATGAAATCGTATTTCATCTTTTTTTTTCATCTTCTGTGAAGGTTTTGTCCAACTCAAAACAGAAACACTTGGAAATGGGGAGATTTTCCTTTTTCAGATTAAATATCTTGCTTCTGTTGTTACAATCTACTTCTTTCCCACTTTGTTATTAGTTTTTCACCATCCCTGGTACTTGAGAAACAACTTGTCTATAGAGGTATATAGCATTTTACAGAACAAATGTATTTTTTTTCATCTGTTTAACTGAGTTTGTAATTTTTTAACTGAATAAGGTAAAGTGAAATAAGATTTTACATATACAAAGAGTAGCCTTATATAAGCATGTGACAAAAATAGAATTTTTCAATTACCTGTATAAAAAAATTATAGTTCACGGTTTCATGTTTAGAAAATTCAGAAAGTTAAAAAATCACTTACAGGGCTAATATACCGTGCTCACAAACTTTTCAAGAAACACAGAACAGAAAATCAGAAGAAATAGACTCCAAGTGTAACGCAAAGACTGAGAAATTTACAACTTATTTCAGTATTTTCCATGGAAAGTTCACAAACCCAAACTAAAATGTTTTCCTGATTCTGGCCATTTTTATATATAAATATTTTACAAATGTTTTCTCTATAGAAAAATATACCTCTTTAGTCCACTGACAATAATGAATTTTTAAAGATTCAGCAATTTCTGTGGAGGGAAAGCAGGAGCCAGATTTTAATATGAAACAGAAAATGTCTTAAGCTCTTCAGAAAAGCTCCATTTTAGGATTGCGGCCTTTAAAGTGAACAGCAAATCATATATAGAAGAATAACATCAGCATCATTCTATCTAGGGTAGCAACTGAAAAACAACTCGGAGCAGAAAGCAGGAATAAAACACAGCCCTCTGCAGTAGCAGCCTGCACTGAACACTGCCTTTTGAGCAGTGTTATCCAGCCTGTACAAAATCAGTGTCTGTAGCCAGTCAGCCAGCACCTGCAGCATGGTCCTCTTTCCACTGCTGAGTTCCCTCTATGAGATAATTGCCTGTGCTGGTGCCAGAGGTCACCAGCATCTGTGGGAGGTCATTTCTCCAGAGATCAGTGTTCACTTGTGACTCTGGTGACAATTAATGAGCCTGTGGTGTTCCTACTGTACCTAACCCGATCCTTTCCACTTTCCCCAACTCACGTCCTGAAGACGCTGAAAATACTTGCAATCATCCTTCTAGTCCACTTTCACTAGAATGAGGAATGCATTCCCTTGACCTTTCTGCCTGGTATGTCTCTTCTCACAGTGTGATGACTCATAAGTAGGAAGGAAGAAAACAAACAAACAAACAAACTAAAATAAAACTAAAACAAAAAAAATTAAAATCCAACAACAACAAAAACAAAAACAACACAAAAAAACCCAAACAAAAAAACCCCAACCAACCAACAAACCAACCAAAAAAAAACATACAAAAAAACCCCCAAGAGAAATAGGACCTAGGTGCAGAGGGCAAAAGGATGAGTTTCAGAGGGAGTTGACAGCCAGAATTTTCTAGTTGAATTGTTGCTTTTTGTATGTTTTTTGCCTTTTGTTTCCAGGTAAAATACCTTTGGGGTTGTGGATTATTGAAAGCCTTGAGTGCAGCGCTTGTTTTGTTTGCTTCATACAGTAAAGCAGACTGGATTTACTGGATTTCAGCCATTCCACTCAATAATACACAGGCTTTATTTGTTGTCTACACACTTAACTGCTTTGTGACAGTAACACAGAACTTGATGGTAACACGGCTAATGCATGTGCAAGCACCAGAAAAAATAGCTCAGTTAACAGATTAGGGTATGAAGTCAAGTGATAGCTGTGATATGATTCTGGGTCTCTCACTAATATGAAATTCCAGCCTTCATAAGCATTCATGCTTTGTTTCTCAGTTAGATATGTCTATGAGATGGCCTCTCTGTTGGAAACTGGAGCAAACTTTCAGGTGAATATGACTGCTGTTTCAGATGACTGAAGAAGATGTTCATAGGTTTCTTATGTTTGTACAGTTTTAACTCACTCCTCTTCCATACTTTGATATAAAATTAATTCAATCTCAAATTTAAAAATATGTTCTTTTTAACAATAACAGTAACAACAACAACAATAATAATAATATATTGAGTGCTAGAGACTTGGGGCAGTGAATGACTTGGGATTCAGCTGACTGTTACATGAAGTACCTGCTGTGCTTGTTGGAGCATCTGCAACTTCTTTCTTGATTTCTTAGTGTAAATCCAGGGCTGATATTTCGACCAGAACTTGGAACCCTACATTGGCATGATTGTCATAGGAAGCCTGGACCTAATCCGTGAAAGGACCACCACTGTTTGGCTTCTCAAAGCAAAGGTTTGGCTATGCTCTCACCCAAAGCCTCTGTTGCAGGCTCTGTTGCGCAGAGTGATCCACATCCACACTTGCACTGATAGCTCTCTGTGGAGCTGACTGTATGTATTCAACATGGTACCTGGCCTTGGGCTGGCCTTCATCCTGTGCAGAAGTTCTGTAACCCTGAGGTATCATCATTTTTGGGACATCTGAAGATTAAAGGGCCTGAAGTAAGCTCCGGGTCATGCCACAGCCTGTCCACACGGTGCTTCACAGCGCAACATCCGGGCCATGTGCTGCACAAGGGTGGGCATGGGGGAAAGGCTATACAAGGGAATTTAATAGTGCAATAACTGTTGGAACAGTGTCAGAGGACTAGGAAGGATAAACAGAGTTAGATTTTATGTAGATTTGTCCCCTCTGAGCTTTGCAAGCAAGTCCTGGAAAAAGTAATCTCTTGGATTTCAATCACAGAGAACTCAGTTCACTGAAAAAAGGTCCTGTGAACAGATTAATACACGGGTAGCAAGCATCAATGATGAGGGAAATAGGATGTGGAGTGAACAGGGGTCTAAGCTCTCAAACTCTAGACAGTGCCCTGATAAAAATAAAGACTGAGCAGCAGCTAAAAGAGAGACAATATTGAGGGGATGACATATATTATGGTTCTGTGGTAGATTTCTACATCTATTTCTGAATAGAATGGATTTGAAAGCTTGATGAAACAAGATCCCATTCTCCAGATTCATAGGCAGAGAAAATGCACTGTGCAGAACAGCCAGTTATCATAGAGATAAATATAGACAAACTGATAAGACACTGCTTTACTTTGATGAAAGTGTTCATCACAAAATGATATTTTCAAGGACTCGGTGCAGCACCTCAGTAAATACAAACATTGCTCCTTTCCTCTTATTTACATTGACCACACAGGAAATTAAGCAATCCAGCACAGCCTGAGTCCATGTTGCATTAACAAGAAGAGTCTCAACAAGAATTCTGTTCCTACAGTGTGTTGTAAATTATATGCCTTGTTACTGAGCTTTTTAAAAAAAGAATGGAGTCACTCTGCCCAGAATTGGCTAAGGATCCAACCTAAGGTGCAGTGCTATATGTTAAGAATGGTAATGAAACGCACTTAAATTAATTAAATATATAGAAAAGAAAAATGAGAAGGTATAACATGCTAATAAGTCCATGGCAATATAGTTGTACTTGACAAGGAATATTGATTACTGGGGTGTTTCACATTTGTTATGCACTAATGCACTAAGCACACATGGAAAAGTGACAGCTCTGAAGTAATTACATAAGGAATTGTCAGTACATTCCTTTGTGTTTGGGCTATTTCACTGCACTGACATTTCTATAAATTATAACAAGTCACCTTAGATGTACACAGAAGTTAAATCATTTATTCTCCAACTAGTCATAGAAACAAGAGCAAAAAGGACCTTCAACAAGAATTTGGACAAAGACGTTAATAAAAATTTGCAGTGCTGTCAGAATTGTAGCTGATTTTTTTTTAATTAATTGAAGATAGATTTAATTGTTCTCCAGTCATCAAGGGTCAAGAGAATACAACTGCAACTTTATCCAGTGTACATATTTATGAGATAGAAGCCCTCAAAACTACACTGAAGTCAGATCAATTATTTTCCAGGGCCATTAAACACTCTGCTGAGAGTTGTAACTTGCATTCATGTAATTAGATGTGCTATCTGAGGCTGAAACAGGTGACCTAGGAAAAGATTCATGAGATCCATCAGGTACCTGAGTGAAGACCACTTGATTTATCCCAGTCACCAGTTACAATGTAGAACACACATTTTATTCAAAGAATATTATGATCTAGTAAGAGACACAGCAGAAGCACTTCCCTGTTAGAAGAGTGCTAACACAGAATTTGAAATTTATGACTACCCTTTTAGCTATAACAATCTACTCAGATAATAATTATCAGGTCAATTCATTTTTAGAAAAGGAATTGAAAGCTCTGTAAAAGCTGGGGTTTGAGGTTTTTGCTTGTGTTTTGTTTGTTTTTGTTTCATTGTCTGGAGCTAGAAAAAAAAGAAAAAGGAAAAGGAAAAATCCATCATTTACACAAGCCAACAACATGTCCCTGCAGCAAAGACGGCTAAAAATTCCAGGGTCTATTAGAAGTACTGCCAGGAGGTCAGGGGAAGTGATCCTTGCCCTTGACTCAGCACTGATGAGGCTGCACCCAGAGTGCTGTGTAGAGTCCTGGGCTACCCTACAAGACAGTTCTGGGCACACTGGCGAAAGTACAGCAAAGGGCCAGAAAGATGATCAAGGAACTGATGCACTCTTTTATGAGGAGAGTCTGAGAGGGCTGGGCCTGTTCATCCTAGAGAAGAAAAAGCTCTGTGGGATCTCATCAGTGTACATAAATACCTGAAGGGAGGATGCCAAGAAGGCTCTACTCAGTGGTGCCCAGTGATAGGACCACAGGAAACACTTTGTACTATGAGGGTGACTGAGCACTGGCACAGGTTTTCCAGAGAGGTTGTGAAGTTTCTGTTCTTGGACATATTCAAAAGTCACCTGGATAAGTTCCTGGGCAACCTGCTCTAAGCGGCCCTGTTTGCACAGAGGGACTAGAGAAGAAGAACTCCAGATGACTTCTTTAAACTCAACCCCTCTGTGCCTGTGTGCCTCTGTGAAAGAACGCAAAAGGGAAGGAGAAAGGGAAAGGGAGAGAGAGAGAGAAAGAATGAGAACAGGTTACCCTATTCCAGCAGTCTGAAACACAAAAATTTGTTTCCTACTAAAATAAGAATACAAAATATATTAGGTTGAACTATTTAACCTTGGTTTTGCTTTTATATTTGGTTCACAATGCGTTTTTGTAATATTTTGAGGTTCTATCAGAATTCTAAACCTGGTAATTTTGATTAATGACAGTGGTTTTTTCCCCAAGAAAATTGCTGGACTGCTTAGTTAATACTCTTGAGATTATTCACGTTGCTATGCCATTCTTTGTAAACTGCTCCATTAATAAAAGTTCAACTATAATGTCCAAGTCGACTTGGGCTTGTATAAAACATCTTTGATACTTAACCTTTTTCAACTGAGCAATAGAAGAGACCAGAGTGGAAGAGAAGTTAAGTTTGTGATGTCTGCGATTCATTACTTTAAAAAGAAGCTTCTCAGTGATGCATAGGATGCCAGATCTGAAGATATAACCTATCTTACATTTTGTGTGATTCTATCTCAGTTTTTTATTTTTTTAAGATAGGGAAGAGGTTCCTACCAAAGCCTCCTCAGGAAATTTAAAACCAGAACTCAAGACACTGTTTTCAAACACTAAACCTTACAGACATGTTAGATGTCCACTTTATTTAGTGAATATCTTAAACTGTCACAAACTAAATGTACAAACAAGCTGCAGAAGTGGTGCAGAAGGTGTTGCAGGAAATCTCTATGTCACAGCTTACTCATAAAGTAAAAGGACAGTTGTCTGTTCACAATCTGATATTGCTGACAGTAGCTGAGAAAGATATTTGAGTGAAGCTGGCACACATGCTAAAAAGTATTAGTTCATAAGAAAAGAACTTATTTTTTTGTGAATCTGAGGTAGGATTTTAATTCAGAAATTGATGAAACTTCAAATGAATCTAGATTTCCAGTTTGCTTCAAGGCTGAAGAGTTCATATGATTATACATCTCTCTCAAATTCTGCCATTTGCAAAATGAGGCTTCGATATTACATGACACTATCAGTGCTCATCTTCCATGACAGCCAGTGTATATTTTATATGTTGAACTGAAGGCATATCTGGATTTCTTGATTAGAGAATATTTGAAGTGAGGTTTCTAGTGCTTTTCTGTTCTGGATAGGTCTAGTAACACTGATTGAACAGTGTTTGAACTTGTTTGGGGCTTTCTGGCAAAAAATGCAAGAGAAAATGAGGTATTAAAAGACAGGTAAATTTCTCTGTCCATTAGATCACCTGTTACAGCTTTGAACGATGGTTCAGACAAGTCTGTAGTTCATTAATTTCCAGCTGTTTCTGTACCTGATCCAGTTCAGAGTAATTCAAGTGAGCAAATTTTAGACACAAATTGCTAAACAATCGTGTATAACTTCACCTTTCCTCCTTGCTTCCCACATTGCTGATTCCACAGGGAGCACCACAGTGGATTATTGACCAAAAATATGATGTTATATTTACTTCTAAATGCCAGCAACTAATCAGACAGCATGACCCAGTGCAAGGAAAGGAGGCAATTACTTTTGAGAGGGTGAGAGAAGACTCTGGTTTGGGCTTTGCTAGTTATGAAATACTTTTAATAAGTTCTTTCCCCGATGGCCACCATTCCTTATGTGTCATTCTCGGCGATCCCTGAGCTACATTTATGTAACAGTCAATTCACTCTAAAGGTCTTTTTTCCTACGAGTGAATATGACAGTCAAGCTTGAGAATGGTTTAACTCCCCATTAACTGTTGCTAATTTACAAGAGAACTCCTGCGGAAAACAAACAAAGAAGCACGTAATTTGATGCAACATCAGTCTGGAACACCAAACAAAGTCATTAGGAACAGCACAACTATTCGGATTAGAGAACACAGGTGACTGGGGAGAAGGGGAAACCAAGCAAACACCAGAGATATGTCATTGTCTGAGAGAGCTAGCGTGATTTCCTTCATCTATTAATCTACTCATGGGGTTCAAAAACATGTTATAAAAAAACCTCACACACAAAGACAAATTTAAAGGTGAAGTTCACGTTAAAGAAATTTGATGTGCAGTAAATAAAGAGATGTGGTTCATTCTCTTTCCTAACTCATCCATAGGGACAGAATTTGAGAGTTTTTCATGTAAAGTACTGCACAGAGCTAAGCTAGCCAAACGCCTCTAAATGTCCTTTTCCAGACTTTAAAAATTGCACCCACTCTGGATTACATGTTAAATCCTTCTGCAGCAAACACAGTCTGTGAGGGCTGGTGGATAAGACATTTTTATTAGGTCCATTTTCACTCCTGAGATCCATCTCCAGTACTCAGAGCTCTTTGCTGAGGTCAGCAGTGGTAGTGCAAATCTCCCTAGTCATAAAACGTTTTCTTTTCCCTTCTGCTTTTTGGTTAAAAAAACCCTAAAAACAATAACATGGAGAATTCTGAAAGACCATTATATGTTCATTTGTTCTATGGAAAATAGAAATATTTCTTTTATGTTATCATGCCTTTAAGTGTTCCATTAACTAAAGCCCTAATGACTGATTAACACCTCATAGTGTGAAACTTCATAGTACAAACAAGGATGTCTTTATTTCAATGAACTTAGACTCTAAGTAAAATGTGGTTGTAAAATTTGCATAATTATTAATAAACATGTAATTTCTGGCTTCTTTGAAAAAATTAATCAAGCTTTATTGCTCAGGCTGTACAAGGAACAAAAAGACCAACACGCTGCACACTGCATATGTGGTCCAGGACTGGCTGGCAGTTGACAGGGTGCATTTTATGCTCCAGGGAAACCCTGTCACAAAAAAAATAAAAATTGTAAAGTTAACGAGGAATAAGATATATTATTAATAATATATAGTATAGATTATATTATTAATAGTACAGGAACAGAGGACAGAAAAGGCACGGAAGGGAGTTCACTGCAATGTATGGAGGCAATAAAAAAAAATTCTGCAGCTTGAGGAATTTAATCATACGACATTGCCGAAGATGTTTAAGATATCTCCCTGCCACAGGATCTAGTAAATTCAAGAAAGAAGCAGAACTAAAGTTCCCTTTTAAGACTTTTTTTCCTCCCAGTTTATGGGCAGAAACAAACCTGTCAAGTTACATTATTTCAAGCCAATGTGAAATGTATCTGCAATCCCAAGCAAAACATTTGTTGTGCTTTTTGGGTTTGGGGGTGGGTCTTTGTTTTTTGGTTTTGTTTTCTTTTTGAATGTCCTTTTTATAATTTTTACCTTTACTTTAGAAGAACGATTAGTTTGAAATGAAAACTCAGTATATTTCATTCTAAGCATTTAACAAAAGGAAAGAATAGCCTTCCTTCAAATGTCTCTTTCTTTCTACCTAAAGCTACTTGATACATTAGTTGTGCTATTTGAACTAATAGCAATTTCTGTTCACCCATTTCTATGGGCTAAGCAATTGCTACATCACAGTCTCACCAGCTGAGTAGTACCCAGCAGAACCAAAGAACAGGTTTCATCTCAGAAAAACAAAAGCCAGCTCTGCCTGTGTTTTCTTTGAACCTCTCCTGAAGCAGGATGAAACTAGTCAAACTGACTCCTTGATCATTCTTCTATGCAGATAAATCTCCCTGGGGAGCAGGGCTGAGGTAATGCCAAAGACAGTTCTCTCTTCTTTGTCAGATCAGTTCCCAAGGGTTCTGAGTTGACAGGAAATAGCTGAAGGACACTTTAAGCTAACCATAAGTGTCCACAGGAAAGGAAAAAAAAAAAAAAGAGGAAAAAAAGTGCATAAAAGTGGTTTAAAATCATCTTTATTCTGTCATTAGTGCTGTGCTGGGCACAAATGGGCCAAACTACAGAGACTAGACATCAGTCACCTGCTAGACCAATCCTGCTTGCAACACATTGCCTTCCTCAAGGGATCACATGTGTTGTCTCTGTTGTACCTGGAATGCAGTCCTTTGGTTTTGATATGACATTTGTTTCCACAGCAACCCACTGGGAAATAACTATAGGTGATATAAACTACATAGTCAGGATTGCTATGACAAACAATTCCAACCTGCAAATCAAAACACAAGAGAAAATGAAAAATAAATTTAATTCCGTCTGTATAGACATGTACCAAATAGACACATGGCAGATTTCAAGGACTCCAGTTGGCTTCAGCTGCTTATTTCCCAGCTATTATACTATTAAAGGTTATCCTATCACGTAAAGAAGTACTTTTATGTTGAAACTATAAATAAAGCCATCACTGAATTATCAGACCAAACAGATTATTGCAGTAATGATAATCAGGACGGCATTTATTCTCAAGTATATTAGCAAAGCTTCATACTTCAGTCATGAGGATACTTCCAGAAAGTACTTCTTGCCTATTTACTCATAACAGTAACATCCTAGGCATTCCCAAATGTTAGAAGAATCAGTTACTTGATTATTTAAGGCCAGCAGCTGCATCATCTTAACTGACTTCCACATAATACAATTCCTATTATATCAGCCAATCATTCACGGAAAGTGCGACAGTTTGCATTTAAAGACAAGTCTCAGTGCTAAGGACATAACTGCTGTTTGACAGTGGTACACTGCCCCAAATACAGCTGGAGGGTGCCTAAGCCAGGAACAGCACCTCCTCTGCTAGTGATGACACCTGACACAAACAAGTCTGTGCACTCCTGAATGTCAAAATTTTTCCTTCTTGAAGCAGGAAAAAAGAAAAGGTTCAAAAAACATCTAAGCTTCCCTTTAGGAAAACTCTCAAGTCTACAGTTAAATTTATCCTTTCTGGGAACAGCATTCATTTAAATTCTGTCTTAGAGCGGGATTTTTTCTTGACTGAGAACCTTAAGTATTTCATGTGATGAAAAACATTCAATGTAAACTTTTCTGGAAGTTCATTGTTTGCATTATAAACTCACATGTAGTTAGATGCTGTGCAAACAGTCACAATCCCTGCCAGAAACAGGAGTGCTTTGATATAAAGAAACAATAATACAAGAGAGAAAGGTGGATAAAGGTCATTGCACCAATGCCTGTTTATTTATTTTGGATATTCCACTTATGTAATTCTTCACATTTTCATTAAATAACACTGAGAAATGTAAAAAAAAAAAAAAAACAAACACCAGGAACACCATTTTACATTCCAGCCATTAATATGATTTGTGAGATATAGCAGATTTGAAGAGGAATGTAGAGAATAATGGTGCATCACTGTGACATTGAATTACTCTGCCCATTTCCCAGTTCAATAAACTTCACTAACAAAATAAGCCTCCAAATCTCCCTCCCCAGTAAAGTAGGGCAGCACTGTTATTCCAATTTTATTATGGGAAAATGATACACAGTGGGGTAAATACAGAGACTGAAGTCACACTAAACCACTGTGGCTCAGCTTCAGAGTGTAGCCCACCTAGGTCCTGCTTCTTTCTTTTAATAGGATGGCTGTGCTTGCTTTCTAAAGAATCATGAATATATTACAGAAATTGCTTTTCTTCTGTCACTGCATGGGCTGCCACAACATGCTGAACGCAAACAGGGATGATTCCAGAGAACTGGATAGGAAACCAGCTCACAGGGACAGGAATGTTTGATGAATATGTGCTGGAAGGTATTTCCCTCCTGTGGTCTATGCTTTTGACTCACAATTCCTTTACAAAAATCAAATGTATACAGAAACACAGGTGAGTGAGGCTTTTAACTTTTTGGCTCTTCACCAGCTCTTCTTCCGTTCCACCGAATTTTCACTCACTGCATTTTCAGATTGACCATGAAAATGTGGGATGTATCAAAAAAACCCCAATAGAAACATCCAAAAAGGATGGAAGGATGAAAAAATAGGAAATAATTGTGAGACTGGCAGAGCTCACAGAAAGTACTCTCTCTGCTTCATAAGTTTGATTTTAATTGTTATCACTCCAGAACCCTCAGTCAATGCCAGAATACAAAATTTGGACTACGGTTAATAAAAATGTAGCTAGAAAGCAATGGTCCATATGTTTCTTAGGATTTTGTGCTCATCAGGTTTACAAAAGGGATGTTCAGAAAGAAAACATTTCCTCTTTGGGCTAATTAAAAGGTAGGGCCATGGTGATTATAATGGGAACTGGACTTGTGAGATGTTAGGAGAAGCATTTTACATTGGGAGAACACAGTGAACAGTTTTGAGACTGAAAATTGTAATGGAAATAAGTGTCAGTTAAGGAAAAAAAGAGATGGATCTGCTGAATACTCTGAAGTCACTCTCATTGTTCCTAAGGCAAGATTATGAAAAATCCCCAAACTCAACACCTTTTTTTTTTTTTCAGTAAAAAGTTTATTTGGCTCTTGCACAGTAAATATAAAGGGTTATTAGTTTTGTTTCGAATCATTACAGGTAGCTACTTATTTCCTGTTTTCAAAAGGAGAATAAAGAGAAAGTAGTTTGGGCTTCATTTGCTATGTGACTACAAGGAGCAAATCCTCAGCTCATCCACTTGTTTGGGAGATAAACTAAAGAAAATTTACCCTTAGTGTAAATTTCCTTCTCCACGATGCTGATATTCACAGTTTCACCCACAGAGTTGACCAGTACTAACTTTCTCAAGAGTCAGACAATCTGCAAACAGCTGGCCTTCCATAAACATTCAACTGACCCTACTTGCCTCCCTACCGCTCCCCAGCTGGGCAGTTTTCTCTCTTCTTCTGGTTAAAGTTTTACTGAAAGAGTGTTGTAAATTCCTTTTGTCTAGCATTTCACATAGTCTATAAGAGCCCTGAAAGATGGGAAATCAGTTAATAGTGCTATTCTAGGGAAGCTGTTACAAGGTTGTATTTGTACAAGTGTCCAAATGCCTCACTGTGGGAAGTGTTGTGTGCAAGCAAGCATATTGCCATTTTTGCTTACTCCCTGCCCCCATTCAACACATCTTTCACATCAAAAGAGAATAAAAGTAGAAGAGGAAACAAAAGCACAGAAGCAATTTCTTGGGACAACTTTATACTGTCTTCCTGGAGCAGAACCATGGTGACCATGGTACCCTGTCTGCTCAGACACGCTACAGTAACAAAGCAAGTGAAGCTCATTACATTTTGATTCTGGAGCTGCATATTACTGGTTCATACATACTAGTTGAAGCTAGAGACTTGCTAGAGCTCCAAAACAACACAGTAAGTGTTCAGCGCATGCTCTGGTCAATGCATGTCAAGATTTACTATTAATTCCATCTACCATATAGCTCAAATGGAGTTATGCATTCAACATAAACTACCTCACTCTCAGCTTTTTCCATATTCCAGGAACGTGTCAACTCTTCATTTCTCTAGTTAGAGGAAACCTGCTTGAAACGTTTATCACTCTAAAATATGTTTCCATTAAGTTAGGAGAGCTTTGTCAGGAAGGGGAGCTGATATTGCGTGATGTCTTTAAATTGTTCAGCAAGGAATTTAACACACTATTGAAGCTTCAGACAGAGCAGAGCCTTTGCACAGCCTAATGCTATATCTCACTGCTTTCATCCTTGGGGCAGTAAAGTACAATGAGGAACTTTCTCAATCGGGAACATTCCAGATCATATGCAGGCCAATGTGTACCCTGTGCACTGCTGTAACATTATAGAACAGCTATTTCCATAGTTACCTTAGTTCTCAGCACAGCATAAACTGCTCTTCAGAAGTTGGAAGGATCTAAGTGATGAGGTAGGCTTTCAACACCATACAAGTTATTTCCTAAATGCTTATAATTATGCATTTTTTTAAAAATGGGGGGGGGTGAGAAGGGAATAATTGGGATATGACAAATTATTCATCAGTATCTCCCCATGCTAATGAGATATTTCACCAGGCAGTTAATTATACCAGAATGATTAGTGCATCCATACTTATGCTGACACCTCTGGAACATGAAAATCAGGTTGTTCAGAAAAATCTGATGCTGTTACCAGACTTCATCAAATAGTGTCTCAAAAACATTTCAGTGTCTCATCTAAAGGATTTGCACAGCTTAAGTTAATTGGAGATAAGTTTATTCATCCAGACTTCTTTAATTTTCCACATTTAGCTTCTAAGGGATTTTTCATAATTTTTTATTTTGATAAATGTTGCAACACTGAAAATTAGTCACTTCTTATACTTAATCAGAGCAGAAAGTAGGTTACTGCTCTGCATCCCATAAAACACAAGAATAACCTCATTAAAGATTTGGTATTTGACATTGTTCAGTGACAGTTTTGTACATCACCACAGTTGGATTTCGTATTAAGTCTTCCAAAAGATGTTGCAACAGCTGAGCTAGGGATTAAGAACTGAATGCCTTGGTCAAACTAATAATTTTGATTTTTCTTCAGTATCTTCCATCATAAATATTTTTCCCGTGAGAGTAGCTCTAAGATCCGTAAGGAGCTTCAAGAACACCTGATCACTGCTCTTTACCTTTCTTCCGTGCAGGGTCCTTGATAAAATAATCCCAGTTGTGAAGAACTTGGGTGCCCATTCCCTCTGGAGGCTCAATGTGAACAACGCTTAATCTTTCAATGCTCTCTTTCTCTATTGACAGTCACTGCTTGTGCCTCTGGTCTCATTTTTTCTTCCCTGTCTGGAGGTAGCTGAGACCAAGGGCACTGACTTTGGAGTGAGCATGCCATGAAAGTAATAATTCAGAGTCATCCTGGGGCCCTCCACAACTCCAAACCCCTGTTAGCATCCAAATTAATACTCTGTGGACTATCCTGAGTGTGAGTTTTTCTCACTATTAGACCTCGTATTTATCATTTACCATTGAGCTCACATCATAAAAGATTCAGTTGTACTCTTCCTTGGCCAAAACTCATGTGTGTATCAGCCAGAACAACAGTAACAAAAATAAGCCCTTTTACAATCCTAAACTCAGGATGGAAAATCCAGAGATACACAAAGGTGCACTGGTATCTGAAGGGAGTTGTTGCAGAGTAGCTTTGAGGCTGGAAGGAGGCAGGGGAAGCAATTACATTGAAATCAACAGATATTTTGACAAATCACTTGCCACATTTTTATATAACCCTTCAGAGTGTTTTAATTCATCCAGGTCCATACTTCATGGATTTCAGGTGAAGGGAACAAGTCAGCGTGGTTTCTCTAAGCTGCAGTTAATGGTTGCAGTTAATAGCTTGTGATATTGGTAGCTGGGATGGGAACTGCAATTAGTTTTTCTAAAGGAAGAAAAAGCTTGAGGTAACAGAAGTTGGGAGCACCAATACTAATTAATTCCACAGAATTAAGTGGTGGTGTCATTACAGAGCCTGTGGTTTGAAATACAAAGGATGAGGCTTTAGAGGGCCACAAAACCTCTTTCTCAGGCATTTTGGTACCTTATCTCCAACACCTTTCCTTTTTTTTTTTTTTTGGATAGGACCAATGCATCATGTGGAGAGAAAGAAAATGAACATATTATAAAGCATATCAGACAGGGCTTTTGTGTTGCAACTGGGCTGTACCCCAGGAGACAAGGTCAGAAAAGAGGTTGAAGTCTTGTGTGTTTTGTAGACTGATGCCCTACATGCCACCAATTTAAACTTAATGTTGCATACACATGGTATCAAAAAGCACAGACCAAACAGAGGCTGCCCAAGGGTGTTCCTGTGCTAGAGGCACATCTGGTCCATGTGGGAGCAAATGGACTCAGGCCTGGGTGTTTCATGAGGGTTGGCACAACCTGCCTGCACTACAAATAGCTGGGCTTCCAACAGCATGGACTGGTTTTGTCGAGCAAAGGCCTGTGAGCCCTTTTGGCTTGTATGATTCTGCAACCCTACATTGCAAAAAAGACCTGGGAATAGTTGTCAGAGTGGTAATGACCAGCTATCTAAAATATATGGCATATGGGCTGTTTCCCTTCACCATTATTTTCACAGAATGAATACCTCAGAGGCTTTTTGTATTCTGGCATGACAGGTGAGATAGGGGAAATAGATTATCCAGAAAGACCAAGTATTTATGTAGTAACAGCACAGAAAACTTCAGAGTTTTGGGAAGGAGCTACATCATCCATATGATAGTTGGAGCAGCACTGGCTCTGTGGAGGGCTGCAGGTAAGCAACGTTATTAGGATTATTTCAATGAGGTTTTCTGTCACAGAAAATATTGCAGAGGGCTGTCCACATAAAGCAGAAGACCTGTGCTTTCACTGGTGTCATACAGTGTGACAGAGAGCATCATTCATTTCATCAATTCAGTGAAGAGCTGCTGCCCAGAGGCAAAACTGGCAGAACTTGTCTCCTAGTGCTCCAAGAAAAGACAATTTCTCAGAAAGACCTTTCTACCTTTCTCTTAGTCAGTGTGAGAGCATCTGTGAATTCTGGCAAAGTAACATGTTGACCACGGTGAATGCACATGACATCACAGAGCCTTTGGTTTTGGAGTGGGATAACTTGGAATAACCACTCTCCAGGGCTTCAGAAGCAGTTGGCTACACATTGTATTTGGTATGGCAGTAAGAGAGAAAAGAGTGCATCCCTATTGCAGTGTGTGAGTTGTTGATGTTGCACCGAAGGGTAGAAGGTGTGAATGGCTGATGGAGTCTCACAGGAGAGCCCAGGAGGCTTCTCCAGTTGCCACTTGGGCTGCAATAGCCCAGGACACAAGAGTAGACGCAAGTTTGGTGTCAGTGGCAGAGAACCCAGTCTTCCCTAGAGAGGCTAGGATTGCATTCTGAAGGTAAATTTTCTAAGTGAGTTTTAGTTGAGTTGTCTTGGAGTAGATAGGATCTAAACAGACCAGAAGCCAGGAAGGAGCTGCAGGGAGATAAGATCAGAAGGAGAAATATCTTTATTTTTTTATTTTGAACCTGAGTGGCAGTTTTGCCTGCTTGATTTGAAAATATCAATCATTCTAGGTGATAGAACTAAGGAGCAGAATCGAGTATGTGAGCTTTAGCAGTGTAACAGGGAAAACTTAATCCCCAAACTAATCTCTACTTCGTCATAAGTGAACTATATTGTATTTTGAGTTTACGATGATCAGGGATTATCCTCCAAAAGAAATAATAAAGTAGCATCCCATATCTTTGGCAAAAAGTTAGAGTCTTAAGATATAAATTGGAAACAATGACCTTGACTCTTCTTTCTCAGAGGTACAGATTTAAAAACAAAGAAAGAAACAAACAAACAAAAAAAACCCCCAAAAAAACAAAACATAGTTTAAGTCATAAAGTTCTCTTAGGAAGGATGAAGTAAGAAAGAATTGAATTAGAGCTGAGATGGTTTCTATTTCTTTTTCAAGTATTATACTAGCTTTTTCTCTCTCCTTGTCCTTCCCTAGTTAGCATCCCTCTTTTGCATGCAGAGCCAGCTCTGTGATAAAATCCCTGCATCGCATCCACAGAGTATACAGCCAGCCTCAGCCAGGGAAATGGATTGAAGGATTCAGCAAGACCACAGTGTGTTTAAATCCATGCAAAAGAGAGAGAAAGGAAAGCTGATAAAACAAAATAATGACCACATCCTTCCTGTTAGGTAACAACAGTTACCCTTAGGGCTGAAAGACTTCTTTCCAGAATACAAATGCCAGGATTTTGCTAAATCGTCAAGGCTATTTTTGTGATTATACTGAAAACACTAAAAGCACAGTTTCCCTGTTTTTGTTCCCACACACATTTTCTTCAGGTACTGCAAAAAATCAAATCATCCCTTTCTGTGTCTGAAAATATCAGATTTACTGCAACTTAGCAAGGTATTGCCCTTCAGGTGAGTGCTGATAATTTAACACCTTCATACTCACAACCCTATTTGTTTAAACACCATCTCAGCTTTCAATTAGGTTGTAGGTCTGGGATCTGGAGGAAATATTAGTTTTCCCTCTCTTTCATTGTTTTTTCAAACAATTCTTTAATTGATTAATTACTTCTGTTGTACAGGTATGTTGCAAATTTCAACACATATGTAGAGAAATCAGCCATTTAAAAGAATGTCAGCATTAATTAGATGATCCATTTCATCCTCTTATAGAAGCTAATGAACCATTGTGAATTTATTGTGATGGAAAGACAGTGTCTGCTTGCAATTTGATGAGCAGAGTTGTTCTTGTGAGCAGATACTTTCACTGGTTCCTGGGGAAAAAAAAAAAAAAAGAAAGAAAAATAGAAAAAAAAAATATCTATGCACAACTTATCTTCGATTACCTGGCATCTGAAAACTTATTCTCAAAAGCATGTTTCTAACTATTGTCTTACAAGAGGGGAAGAATGCCTAAGGAACATTTGAGTTCACATTTTTCACCTTAAAATGGGAACTCGGTTTTAAATACTTGTAACAGTGTACAGAATTTATGAAATTACAATAATTGATCCCTAATTGTCAATACACAGGAGTATGCTAGCTCTAACCTGTGGAATTTCTATATTTATCCACAGCTTTAGGCCTATGCCACTTTGGTCATTTTTCTCTCTCTCATAGACACTAACCTTGATCCCTTTATTTGAATTTTACTTGACCCCTGGCATATATGATGGACCCTTAGAGTTGGCTTAATGATGCTTACTAAGGTGATGATATCAAATACTCACTGTTCTGAGACTTTTCAGTACTTCTCTGACCTTCAGATATCCTTTTAATAAAGCATTCTGCAACATCTCAGTAGTCATAATCCTATGGTCTTTACATATCAGCCCATCTAGCAGTACCTTGGTTACAGGGGTGAAGAATAGGCTATGCCTGTCACCCTGTGCTATCTCTTAATTGCTTTTTTGCGGGATTTTATTTTGTAGCTTTGGTGATCACAGCGTACATTTCAAAGGGATCTGGACAGAGGTTTTTTAATCAAATACTTGTATATTTCTCTATATCCACTCTTCTCTTGGGTATGCTTTTCCACAGGCAATGTGCTCCCTGTAAAGAGTTCAGTACCTCATAAGGTTTGTGTACCTCATAAAGGTTTGTTATTTAACCATAGTGCACTTGAAATGTTAAACAGCATTCCTATGGCAAAACAAGGAAGTAGCCTTGCTGACATGACCTGCTTTATTACTTTGAATATGTTAGGTATCTTTAAGAGAATGACTCTGCCTCATAGGAAATGGAAATTGATTTCTTTTTATGTATGTATTTCATTGGTTTGCTTCCTTGCTAGGGAAAGGAAGTGCAATATATTTTTCCTCTGGTGAACACAGAGCTTACTAACTCTGCTAGATCTTCTTCAGCATTCCCCAAACAATTATTTTCTACAGAGCTTTTGCTTTTGTCTCAACTTTATGAGAACAGAAACTGTCCTAAACCCTGAGCTCAGATTGAGTTGGGATCTTTGGGTCTCTTTCAACAGTTTCACTGTTTTAATTCCAAGAAAATACGTCTTCATGAAACCATATTTTAACCCAAAAAATAGTTTTTCATGTCTACTTCATTACCTATTGCTCTAACCCAAAAGCTTTTGGAATTTATATGTTTTTTATTCACTCAAACTGTAAGTTTTGATGTTCCGTTCCATACTAATTAACTATCTATCATAGCCCTAAATTTGACATCTTTATCTCCACTGAGGTACACGAGAGACACAGAATGGAATGCCATAAAGTGATTTCATTATTCTACCCCTGATATAAATTGCTTTGTCCTAATGACTACTTTTGGTTAAGAAAATGCGGGTTTCTTATGAAGAATTAACACTTAGAAGGCTAGAAATTTTCCAAGATATGCTCTCCCCTCTCAAAATCTAGTCTCTTAGCAGAAGGTCAGTTAAAACTTGAGTATGCAAACCTAGTGGGAGATCTGCTGCTTTCAGCTTTTTTCATGCTCTCACATCACTCTTCTATTTCATATCTACAAAGAGTAGAGGACTCAAATGCCAATACTACAATTCCACTTTTAACAACCTCTGCTGAAGTTTAACAGAAAGCTGCCTAAAGAACAAACTATCATCAAAAATAAAAGTGCCTTTTCTGTCTCACATTTTTTTTAGTTGACTGTTATTACTTACAGTATGAGAGTGAAACAGTGATTTAACCTTTCCCATTTCTCTTCCATGCTCCAAGAGCATTTCAGCTCTGGTGGGAGTATCAACAGCTTCATTCAACATCTTGTTCCCCATCACTCACAGCCAAGTCATCCCACATTCATTATCTGAGGGCTAATTCATTAGCACCAGCTTGTGTTGTGAACCAGCTAGTTTGAAAAGCCTCCTGCCAGTTCTCTTGAGCAGTGTAACTCTCCACATAGAGGATGAGTTAATGTTTTGCTACACATCTGATTGGCCATTTCAGAATCTCAGGGAAAATGCATACTAAAAATTATGCAGTGCATTTGGTCTGAAAAATCATTCACAAAAAAATGGCTGGAGATATGTGTACATTACCCCTATTGTAGGCAGGGAAATAAAAACACAGAGATGAGATGTACTCTGTCTGGGATCACACTGAGCCAGGTACAAGCTGACAGAAGACAGGAGAAACTACTTTGTCCCCAGTATTAAATATCACAAGATACTCAAGTTGGTTTTTTACTCTCAGGGCAGTGAAATTATCCCACAACCACAGTGTTAGTGTATTTGGGTTTTCTAGGCTAAATAATCCCCGCATGTTCATCCCAAACTCTGGACTGCTCAGATATGCCAGTTTGGGGTCTGTATGGTGAGGTAAATCGGGGAATGAGTTTCCTAGTTTCCTGGTTTTTTTCACTCCTCTGCCAAAGGAAAATATTTCCACTTCAAGAAAGTCCTGAACCAGGTAAACAGCATCCAGCATTGTGACAGTATGCAAGCTGCCACTTTCTCTGGAAGAAACATTGTCATAGAATCATTTAAGTTGGAAAAGACCTCCAAGATCATCGAGGCCAACCAGGCCACTGGGCTTAACCTCAACACACAAAAAGAAAAGCACTACTGAGATGTACTCGATACCAGACAAACCTAAGTGTGGCAGTGGTTCCCAAATAAATTCAGCAATATGTAATAGCATGCTCCCAAAATGGAATATCTGTGTGCATTAATGGCATTACTACTAGAACACAAACAAATTTCAAATGCAGCACCATAATGACATTTTGGGATGATATAATGTGACGTTTGTGTATGTGTTGTTCTTTCTTACAAAAAGGCAGTGAAGGGATTCTCATTTCTAAAGCTGCAGAGAGCAAAGATGCATTGAAAACAAAACAGAACACAAGAGGAATTTTAGCAAAACATTTTATGTTGGAAGAGGAGTTTTGGTGTTTTCATGAGATCGTTTCATGAGATTCATTTTGTTCTAAAGAGCAAAAGAGCTGGCTTCTTTCACATAATCCATATTTGAATGCAAGGAGTACTGTCAGAGATGTTATTCTACCCATCACACAAGCTCTTTGTCTGCAAGGGAAGGAAGCACTGCCTAAGCATGAGTCAGTTGTGCAGTATCTCTCACACTGTCAATGACTGATTAGTTGCCAAGATCGCTGAGAAAACAACACTGAGACAAACTGAGAAAACAAGACTGAAATACACTCAGCCCCCAGGCAGTAGGTTCCCTCTCTATGATTTACCATAGAACAGATGTGAACTTGTTATTTTTCCACCAAAAACATACACACTCAGGCTCTCTCCCTTTGCTTGACCAAGAAAAAGGTCTCTAAATGTGTCTTTGCTGAAAGCTGCTCTCTGTTTACCTTGAACTGCACAAGACAACAGTTTTTACAAGGATGGCAAGGATATCCTCTCCTTTAAGAAAACCAGCACACCATTAGGTGGCCTCATGTCAACAGAGGCTAGCAGGCCAGTAGGTCTATCCTTATAAATAGCTGCAAGTACATATTTTCCAAATTGACAAAATTAAGTTGAAAACTAAAAACAAATCCATTTTAAAATACTTTTCCTCTTCAGCAATGTTAAAAAGGGAAATTTCATTTTACAAATGTCTCTCATTTATTAATTAATTCATTCTGTACCAAGTAATGTTGAAATGGCAGTAGTCAAAACTTTGCTCTCAAATCTAAACAAGAGCAGAGACGAAAGGATGCTTTCTCCCTATAATCCATTCTAAAGCCAGCTTGGATTCTTATCAAGCATTTCCATGGGATACTCGATGTCTTTTTCAAGTGGAGATGAGCCTCTTGTTTCAATGACTTTGGTGTGTCCCAGGGAGACATTTATGGGGTTCCCCACAGGAAGACACGGCCCTCACTAATGTGCAGATTTGCATCTGTCCACCTAGGCACGAACTTCTGCTGCAGCTGCTCCTGCATGTGAGGTGGGTGGGTCTCTCTCCTCTGCTCCATTTCCTAAATGCTATGGTGTTCTCAAGGGGCTTCATGGTCCATCCCTAAGGCTTGTACCCTTTTAACACCAAATGTCACAATTTGCCAATGTTCCAAAAGCTATCTGGGGCTGACCCCTCCAAAAGTTGGTGGTGGCAGATGCACAGGGACAGCATCATTACAAGGTCCTTGGTCTCTGTAGGAAAACATTTTTTCCATTAGCTGTTATTGTAAGTCAACACCCTCATTTTGAACTCCTGAGTCAGCTTATTTCTCAGCACTATCATTGCAGTACACACTGGAAAGTGTGCAATATTCAGTATCTTATTTTGGAAGTTCCATTCTCTATTTTTCTAACTCTAATTGTCACAATTTCTTTATTTTTTTAAACAGTAAAAAACCCCAAAGTCTTCTTCAGCTGGACAGTAATGCAAAAATGCAATTTAGAAGTTCACCTTACTTTTCAAACAAGCTCAGACCATGGGGTCAGCATTCGTAACTCTATCTGGCTCCATATTTCTTCTCTCTCACCTGAAAACACAGATTTGCCAAAGTATTCCTGTTGAAAAGGAACAACAGAACTTCTCTAATACAGTAACATGTGGCATGCAGTCAATTCCTTGAATTGCCAGATGCCTCCAACTCCACAAGGGCTACAGCTATACTAGCACTGAAGGAATTTTTCAGTGCTACTCATCACCTGAAAGAATAATGGAATTATTTTTTAACTTATTGAAGGAATTTGAAGTATTTATGAAACACAAAAATTTTCCAGCCTGAGCTACTGGGCTGTTTTCTGCATGCTCTCACTGAATTAAGCAGGTGGTCACAAAGTCAGGTTTTTGTTTATTTGGGATCTCTTTGGTGTAGCATCAGGCATTATGTGGCAGTAGAAACTGAACACACTATACAGAGGAAAGAAAGGTTTTTTTCATCTCTGAAGTCATTAGGAAAAATTGCAAAGAAGAGATAAGAGATACTGAACACTTGATGTAACCTGTGCAGGAAAGTATGCATATTTTGTGGGTCTCTCTTCCTGCAGAAACAACAGTAAGAGAAGTTACACATCTCACAACCCCATTACCCCCACACTATTCAGGGAGCAAATGTACACAACGGTGTAAAAACAAAAAGTGCTGTCTTGGTAAAAGAGGTTTGGAAAACCACAGCAGCAGGTGACAGTACGTTTCTGTGGAGATTAATTACTTCTCATGCTTCCAGAAAGTCCATTAAGAAATCTAATCTACAAAATGGGCTCTCCTACACACATTACTTTTCCATTAACATTCTGAGAGCATTTAGCAATTAAGCAAAACAGGTGATAGCATGTGCAACCCCTGTGAAGTGGTGGGAGAGAGATTTCCATAATATTTTCACATTGAAGTAGAAACAGCATAGCAACAAGAGCTGCAGCAGCAAGCACTACTTTTGCTCTGTCTGGCCAGGAAAGGTACATGGAAACAGTGTGAGAAAATTGAAGCACTGAATCTAAATAATTTCTGAGTTTCCTTCAGTAAGATTTTCTCTCTTTGCCACTTTCCTTTTCTATGACACTGATCTGTATTTTCCCTGTCTTTGGCCTTACCCTCTTTCTGCCAGCATTTCTTCTGTCTTTAACTTCTTGTAATATTTTTGGTGTGTTTAACAGTACTACGTTGATCAGAATTTTTGACATTGCTCACGTCTGCTATACATTTATTTGCCACCATGTGTATTTGGAGAATTTTCTTCCTTTCTCCTTCTAGGACTTTAATCCTGAAATTTTTCTCTTTTGCCTACTCAAACTTATCTGAATCACACTCCATGGGTGTTTTTTTCATCCTGTGATACATCAGAGGAGTACAGTGGGACCTTTTATCAACAGAGAAAGCTAAAATAGTGTGGATATATCATTCTGGTTGAGAATTTTCCTTCAAAGGATTCTCTCTTACTTCAGCACACAGTATTTTTGGCTCCATCTGCCTTCTGTGAAGCATTTATGAGACTGATCTGACCCTCTTTTCCAAGTCTTTAGCTTTTGCTGGCATCTAACTTGATATTGATAACACTTCCTTGGCACCTCTCTAGCATAATTATACATGACAAAATGCATTAAGGATTTTCCTTTTGGACAGCTGAGTCTCCACAACTATTCATGATTTGGCATCTCTTTGAAGCTTGTCAGCAGGGCCAGCAGTTATGATGATAGTGGGGTTTGTGACGTGTACGTAACAACTGTCCAGCAAAAAATGGACAGTCACTACCAAATTTCTTGAAGAATATAGCAATGAAAATCTAAATGGATTTTAGTCAGTACGTCCATATAACGGATTTGATTTAAAGATATCAAAATAAAAGTTTTGGATCACACTGTTAATATCCATTAAATATACCCTACTTCAGTGCTAAAGATTTTTTTTTCACCCTTATTTTATTTCCTTCCCCTACCTGTTTCACTTTTAATTCTATGTTCACCCAGTTCATAAAACATAGTTATGTTTTTTTTAGTCTCTCTTTTACTCCATTTCCATCCCTTTCTATCCTCTGTCTCCCCTGCTCACACACTGGTGATTTAATTGAAAATGAGGCAAATGGAATTAAGAGGCAGAACTTATGTAGACTGAAGATATTCAACTCTAGACTTCACAATCCATTATTGCAGATGATTCAGAAATAATGCAGTTTATCCTACTGCAGTATTTAGTATGGATGAGAGGGCCATCAATTCTTAGATAATTGCATTACTGAAAGGGCAATAAGTACAAGGAACAGGTTACAGGAGAGAATATTAAAGCAAGGTGAGGTTAGTCATAGTATAATAGAATCATGGACAATAGAGATGGAAAACACCTGTATAATTCCCCAAGGCCCTCTACCTTGCCAAGCCTAGATTGCTTCACACTAAAACACAGTCTTAGATTTTTTTTTGTTGAGTCTAACTAATGCTGGCAGGCACTCCTCTTCTTCTTTTTGATCACTCTTTACTTCTAGGGAGACTTTCTCTCCTTGCAACTTTTGATGAACCAAACATAGGGTCAAACAGCTGCTCTTTCTTAAACAAAAAAAGTCACATTGCACACCACAGGCAAAATTAGGTCCTCCTGCAAAAGGAATGCTGACCAATGAGATGGTGGGTGTGAAAGAAAACCACATGTAATGACATTGGCAATGACTATGAAACTGCTGCATTACAGCCTGTAAACAGCAGACTGTGGAGTCAGCAGAAAGAGCTGTGCAAGTTGCTGTAGGTCTTGAACAAGATGCAACATTCACTAATAGTGACATGCCAGTGGAAGTAAGTGTGGCTATATTTTCAGGGACTCAATTAGTATTAGTCATACTTAATAAGGTAGAAGTGCTTTTGAGAATATGAGAGATGCTGAAACAGTAGAAACTCAGGAAAGACCCTGAAAGTTTTGCCTCTGGATAAATTGACAGAACTAGCTGGAAACATGGAGGTAGCCTAGAAAGTAAAATAAGCAGTATGAATAACACAGCATTAACTCCTTGCCTCTAGTATAACTACAGAAGAAAACTTAGGGAAGAAGTGCATTAGAATATGGTAAATCTTGTCCTCCATATAGTGAATAAAAAAAGGAGATAGCAATTGATCATTGTTATTATAAGCTACACAATATTTTTCTTTCAAAGGGTCCAACAAGACATTTTTATATGGAGAAAATTCACATACATTTTTAAAAAACACAAGACCATATGCTGGAGTAATCTTAAAAGAAAGATTAGTAGAAAGAGGGATGGGAGCTGGAAGAAGTTAGTAGTAAAAATATGTTATGACGTGTTGCATTCTTCAGTAATCTCTTTCTTCACTCACTTCAGTGAATCTTCTGTACTCAGTTGGGTTTCCAGAACTGAAAGCATTGTGTATGAAGCAAATGCATCTTGACAATACAAACTAGGCCCAAAAGAGGGCTTCACTATCTGATCCAAGAGTGCCAGAATATTAGTTTTCAGAATGTAAGACTACTACATTGTAGATGGTAGTGTCCAACACTGTGGCTTAATTCTGAAGTCTCATTATTGGAGATTAAATTGGTGCTTAGCCCTGATGTCCAAGAGAGGCACAGTTGTGGAATTACCAGCAATGATATACTGGTTTGAGCAGAGTGATCCATTTCCATCAGCATATGACAGAGACTTTAATGGTGCTTTAATTCACCTAAAGAAGTCTCTAATGTTGTCTCCTCTCTTGTATATATCAAAATCTCTCTTTTTCCAGAGCCACCACTCTGGTTAAGGATGGTCTGTGCAAGAGTCTTGGGCAGGAGATCTCCAGGGTGATATCCCACCTCAGCAATTAAGTGAAGAAAAATAGCATCTATTTTTACTTGATGTTGTTGTTTGGGGGGATATCTTGATGCATTAAGGATGGAGATTTACAATAATGATAGGTACTAGATGTAGAATAGTTTGTTTAACTGGCAAGACCTGAGGGGGAGGGTAATCCTCTTGAGAAAAATCAGGATCTCATAGACTAAATTGCTGGTGGTGTTTTGTCAGCCTACAAATTTGATTCAGAAAAATAGAGGTGCTGTTCATTAGTTAACAGTGCAATTATATTTATTTTTAATATTATGTTGAGCTATCATTTATTTAATAATAATTATTACTAATAATTTATAATTATCACATTTAATAACAATAAATTAAATTTATAAGTAATATATAATTACAAAATACATATATACATTTAATAAAAATGAATAATTTTTATGTGATAATTATTATCATGTTTAATTATTATGTGTTGCTGGGAATTTTTACTTAGGTCTTTTTTTCTATCAAAACAGAATTCACGTGGGCAGACATATTCTTGGGTGGACTGTGCAGGAAATTCCCCATAAAATGTTAACATTTATAATGAGATTTCTGCAATGTCATACTGCTGTTCTAACTAAGAAATAATTGGCTTTTATTTAGTGAATTTTGTCTTAGCTAATGTTCTATGCAGAGCACAGAACAATATTTTTCCACTGAACATCTACACTCAAAAAATATTTACCCTACGATATCTGTAAGGTAAATGTTACTTTCTAAATTGGAATATTTGTCACTCCATGGAGTTGTTTGCCCTTTCCCAGAAATATTTATGCAATACAATGAGAGTATTTACTCTTCAATTTAACCAGCAAATATTTGGAGGCCACCATCTTTTATGCCCACCACCTGCTCTCAAGGCATCCCACTGCCAAATTACTTTATTTCTTAGTTTCTTTTTTTTTTTATGCTAAGTTTTTTCCTTAAAGATTTTATACGTTTTTTCTTGAACTCTCTCCTTCCCATTCCTCACTATGTTTCTGGGAACACAGCACCAAGGAACAGGGCCAGGTTTCCTTATACCTGTGGCAAAGCAACAACAGGATTACAGAATCATAGAACCATAGAATGGCTTAGGTTGGAAGGGATCTTAAAGATCACCCAGTTCCATCCCCTGCCATGGGCAGAGACACCTTCCACTAAACCAGGTTGCTCAGAGCCTCATCCAACCAGGTCTTGAACAGTGGTAGGGATGGGTCATCCATAACTTCTCTGGGCAACGTGTTCCAGTATCTCACCACCCACACAGTATAGAATTCCTTCCTAATATCTAATCTAAATTTACTCTCTTTTAGTTTAAAGTCATTACCCCTTGTCCTGCCACTATAGGCCCTTGTAAAAAGTTTCTCTATCTTTTCTGTAGGCTCCCTTCAGGTACTGGAAGGCTACAATTAGGTCACCCCTAAGCCTTACCCCTGCATTTGCAAAGCACAAACCCACAAGCTATTTTATAGCACATAACAGGCTCAAGTACGATTTGGTGTCTGATATCCTTCAAGCATCTTTTTGCGCTATAGATTTGTAGGTTATTCCTCCAACTGAATTATTGAGAGGAAATTATTTTCCTCTTCAGAAAAATTATCTTTAATTTTTCCTTTTTTTAAAATTTAAATCTCACATGTTATT
>JAWWES010000041.1:59766242-59845383 GCA_035583135.1 Lophotriccus pileatus
AGAGGAAATTATTTTCCTCTTCAGAAAAATTATCTTTAATTTTTCCTTTTTTTAAAATTTAAATCTCACATGTTATTATCCTTCTTTATGTAGAGCAGAATCTTATAGTAATAGTTGTGCTGCTTCATTAAGAATACTTTTTTTTTTGTTTCACTTATATTTTAAAAATAATATTCTGTCTGTTCCTCTCAAAGATTCTTAAAGTTCTTACACATTCTATCCAATTCCTAAAAAATGCAGATAATACAACAAAAATTACTGGTAAGCATAAAACTCTAGAAACTATATTTGATTCTTTTTAAATTATGTTAATGAAGACTTTAATATGCTGCCAGGCTGGAACCCTAAATCCCTGTGTAGAGTCCTTTTTTCCTCCCAAAATTCTGTTCTCGACTATTGAAAAAGAGGGTGACCTATAAACTGGAGGATTCCTTTCACTTTTCAACAGAACAGTTATCTCTGTGCTTTTTTTACTTTCTGCTTCCCTTGGTAGAAAAGGAAACTCTCTTATGTTCCGTACATTGTTGATTTGAGTCACTTGTGAATGTTTTAATTGAACAGTATTCTGAGTCTAGATCAATTCAAATTTAAACAGAAAAGCCTTAACGTCACCCTCCACACTTTCTATTGCTGCCTGACATTACATTTTGTAAGGCAATTGCCAATTCAGAAAATACTTGCCATATGAATAAGCATGACATCGACCATGGAAGTACTTGTGTGTGCAAGACAATGGCAGGAGCTACACCTTTTCACAATTCCACGGAAGTACACTCAGACTAAGAACCAACCCCTGGTGCTTTATACTCCTTGCAGCTGCAGTCTGAGCACACTGGGGATGCTGGTGGATTTATCCAGCTGGGGACTCTGTTCCCTGTTAGAGAGATAAATCTGATCATGGAAGATTGCAGGTCAGAATCAGGAGAAAATTTGAGGCTGTCTTCTAGAGAGAAACTCACTGTAAGAATAAGGTGCAGCCAGGGAAAGGGGACATCCATGTGCCTGTCCATGAGCACCACAGTAGTTGGTGATTCAAGTGCATGACTCAGTGCATGTGTGTTTAGAAAGGGAAGGGAGTAAAGGGCAGAATTTCCTAATGCAATCAGTGGGAGACATTTGAAAAGAGATGATCATGGTTAGGTGCATGTAACTGAAGCAATTGGAAAGCTTTTTGACCTGTGGAGTTGACATGGGACGTGAGGCTAGAGGGGAGATAGCAATTACCTATGCAGTGTTCCCAAAGGAAAAATCACAGTCAAGTTACATGCACGTTTAGCAGGTCTTGTTCCCTTACAAAAGAAAACAATTCCCAGAAAATATTGAATTTCTTTCCTTCTGTCCAAAGTATTTTTTCTCTTTTTTTTTTCTTTTTTTTTTTTCTTTTCTTCTTTTTTTTTTGGTTTTTGGTCTCCCAAAATTTATCCCAGATCCCATTGAATACGGTATTTATATGCATGACAGATTAGAGGGTACCGCTAAGCCCCTGTTGCATCATTCAGAGAGGTATGTGCAGAAGCGTATTTCTTACCTAAGAAGCATCCAAGAGAAAATTCCTGTTCTCCAGGAGAGCTGAAAGGAGAGGACAAGGCTGTGCTCTTTTGGATGTCTTTGTAGGATTCTGCAACTTAAGAGCTCTCACTGCAAGGGATCCAGGAAGGCACTTATGTTCTGCTAGCTAGGAGGTTTTTATATCTGAGCAGCAATAGAGATTTCTCAGATGTACTTTATATGTCTTCTGGTTAGAAAGGAAAGGCAAAAAAAGGCAAAAAAAAACCCCAAGCCAAAACAAACAAACAAAACAAACAAACAAACAAACAAACCAAACAAACAAACAAACAAACAAAAAAAACAACAACCAACCAACCAAACAAAAAACACCCCAAAACCCAAACCCTGGAAACGGTCTAAAACATGGCTAGAGCCAGCTAAAACGTGGCCCCACATTCTGGGGAGCAATTCAACACATATAGCACGTCTAATTTCTGTCCCGTGCAAACAACATGATTTTAATTGGTTCTAACCAGCAAGATGGTCTGCAACAGCCTGGGAATCCTATTCCACCTTGCTTTTCTTTTCTGACTACTGATAAATGCCTCAGTAGTTATGGACTGAACAAATACAAATATCTCAATGTAACATTATCTAATTAAAATGTTCCTCTTTTCAAAATTCTCTACATTATTTTTTTCCATTTTCTCCTAAGCATACTTAACAGAACTAAATCTCCTGACTGATTTGTAGTCACTTGTACTAGAAATCTACCATCTTTTCTGGTTGGTGCTAAGCTTATAAAAACCCCATATAAATAGCACACTCCTAAAAGGCTGCCAAATTTTAGCAAAATACATTTGCATGGATTTTTTCCCTGAGCAGAAATTCCTCTTTTTCCAATTGTGTGCAATTTATGACCACTCCGAAAATATGAGCCATGTTCTCTCCTCTTCTATACAGCATGAGCTTCAGTGAAATCAAATTACACTGATGTAAAACCATTGTAAATGAGATCAGAATCACAATCTGCCTCACCCAAGACAAAACTGTTTTGTGGCTAAATAATTTCATTTTGTGATTAATTTAATATTAGTGATGGGGTCCAAATGTGTTCTGTAAACTGCTTTATGAATAGAATTTAATTCTCTGAGGCCAGTGAAATACAAATGAAAAACATTCTATTACCAAAGATGCCACAGGTTTTTTTTTTGGGAAATGTTGCCTTTTATACAAACTTTCTGTTCTTCCTGAAATCCAAACATGGAGTTTCAAAGATTCTTTCACTGAAGTTGTTAGATTTGGTTTCTTTAGGGTGTTTTTGACTCTAGAAACACATTTTTTTAATTTATTTAGTTAATTATTGCAGAAAATATTCACTGTTGTTGCTGTCTCCTAGCTAAAGTCAAGGTTTATATTATCAGGATACTGGTTCATACCCGTAGCTTGATTTGTTACTTTTATAATTAGCCATCTAAAATAACAGTTTATAAAACTGTGTCAGCACAAAGAAAATCTGCTTGGGTTCAGAAGGACATGATGTGCCCTGTGTTTGCAGAATATTAATTGTGACTGGAATAAATATTGATTATGCCCTTTGTAAAATGACCGATGAACATTTCAGTATTCTTTAAACACAAGCTGTTTGCTCCTGATAGATTGCTGTACTTTCCCTGAGGAAAAGCAGGGCAAAAAAGTTGAAGAACTTAGCACTAGATGTAGGAAAAACACTCAACAAACGATCTTGTTAACAGAAAATTGTGCAACCTTTACATAATTTTAATTAGAGTCTTAATTTTATTCTTTCCAAGTCTGCTAGGGTGAAAAAAAGAGCTGTACTGGAAGACATTTTGTAAACTCCTAAGCTGAGGATCAGATACTGTTCTACAGGAATTACTGTATCACATAAGTTAATATAATGCTCAGATCTGGTATTGAACTGAGAAAACTAGTCTTAATAATGTAACCTCTGCTGCTGTATTCATAATGCTGAGAGAAACAAACAACATCTTGCCCTTTGTTCTGTCCTGATGCAAATCTAAACATAAATACATCCCCAGTTGTCTCTAGGAACTCATTATTCATCCAGGGTTTGGCTTCTGAAAAGCACAAAATACCGGACATTGTTACACAGAGAGAGATCACAGTCTTCCATTAGAATGAAAATATTATATTGCTTCTCACATTTTATTTTTTTTAAATCTTGATTTCTGATGTTATAACTCCTTCTAAGCTGCAAGACTCCTCAGATCAATCTTGCCAAGGTTCAAACCTGTTTCTCTTCCTCTAGTATGCTTCCTAAGGATTATAGCATTAAAAATTAAAAAAAAAAAAATCAACCTCTATCCTCAGTCTCTTTTGTGGTCCATCTTCTAACGTCCACTGATTTAATTTGATTTTGAGATTGTAGTTACCTTCCTTGCTGGATTCCCTTAAATTATTATCATTTTTCCTTTTAGGGAACAATGTTCAGATCTCAGCATGCTCTCAAACTCATTTTATTCAGGCAGCTCATTCACTATTTCCATCTCTAAGTATCTAAATTTTACTTCTGGTTGAAAAGTTCCCTGCCTGAGCACACTCTGTCAGAGATGTCAGTGTTCAACAGCTCTTCAGGCCTTTCCAGTTGTCTGCAGATGCCATCTCCAGAACTTATTTTGGTCACAGTCTCCCTCTCCAAAACATCTCTGGGGTAAAATACACTCTAGCACACGGCTTGAAACAATGAGCTTAATTAAGTATATATAATTGATTCTGTACTTATGTTCACAGCCCAAGAATGCCAGACCTAGATATGAAGACGTAATGATGTATTCCTGGCCACCTAAGTTGGGACAACCCTTGTAACCACCACTCATAAAGATAATTTTTCTTTTACTTCCTTACATACTAAAAAAAGTGCATCAAATAGAAACTGATGTTTTCTTTAGTGGCGTTACTCCTCAATGATACTGTGTTTTGTAAGGAAGGACAGATGAGGAAAGACTGTCCCCTAGATCTGTGTTCAAGGATTACAGTGTGTGCTGCTTCTGTTGAACTCACTGCAAAGGGACAGTCCTCCCTGCAGGAACTTCTTCAGATGGACATGATTTCTTTGTTGGTCAGACACCTAGCCAACATTACATTAGTTTTTGTGAGTAAAGATGTTTTCTCAGTCTATCATTCATAACTCAAGGGTTTACTGAACTCTGGATAAATAAAACAAATCTAAATTATTGCTTCATCTTACTGTCACCCTCCATAATACATCCTGATTATCTGCAGAGACCTCCCACTTGGAATTTATACACAAGTAATAAGCACAGGGAGCACAGTGCACTATGAATAAAAGACTCATAGCAAAGAGGTCATCCAACGCATTCTACTACATCAGAGCAAGCTCTCTTTCACTTTGTACCACAAGATCCTGTTCCCTGCACACAAACAAACAGTAGACATGGTGCTTTCTAGACAAAAACTACCAGCTACTCTTCCAGTTAAAAGGAACCAGTTCTGGCAAGGAAAAGAGATGCTTTGCTGCCTCTTGACTCACAACAGCAGAACTGGGAGAACAAGAAGGCAACCGAGATGGAAGAAATGAGACTGAACTGCCTCTCATGTCCTGGAAGGTCCTTGCAGAAATCAGTCTCCAGAAGAAATGCTTGTAAAATGAAAAAGCTTGTTGAGCATTTTGCCATAAGATTGCTATAAGATTCATAGAGGATTTATTGTGCCTGGCTTTGCAGCCAGTTTGGACAGAGGAGGGTAGAAGTCACTTAGATGTCCAATTGGATGAAAACTGACTCATAGTTTCAACTTCACATTTTTCCTCTCCATCCTGCTATAACAGATGCCTCAAGCTGACCTCCACAGGCAGCTTGTTGCTCAGGCTGAGCAAGTACAGTGCAGCCCTTCTACCTGGTCCTCTCTGGCACTACCAAATGTATTTCTCTAACTGGATGACTGAACAAACGAATCAATCAAAGAGGTAATAACTTCTGAGAAAGGGAGAGCCTCTCAGAGGGGGTCCAGTAATTGGGACTACTACATGCAGTAGCTGAAGCACAGTCTGAAACTAATATTAAAAAGAAAAAAAAAACCCAGCGCTTTTTATCAGCCTCTGACATTTAAATCAGAAAATCAAAAATCTGTGCAGCATCCAATGAAACAGCAAGGTTAAAAATAGCTTTAAGTGGCAAAATAGCCAATTAGCCTTGAATAATGTGAACTGACCAAAGCACAAAAAACCTATGCATTTCCCCAGTGGAGTAGGCTGACAGCCACCTGGAGTAGCTTACTGTTTCCAGTGATACCTAATGACCAGTGCTTCAAAGGAAGCTCAAATTTTCAGGAAGCAACTAATTACTCCTTGCTGAATGGAGGGCACAGCTGATACAGCTTCTGATCAGTTTGTGCTTGGACTAGAAGCCCCTGTATGTTTTTCTTGATTAGTGTAATTGCGTTTTCTATTCATAGTGAATACCTTACTCTTTAAAAACGAAATCCATTACTGATAACAGCTACTTACCCTCATCTTGAGTTTATTTGAAAAAAAAAACAACAAAAAAAAAACAAAACCCAAAAAACCAAAAACGAACAATATCCCAGTGTTCTTAATAAAAAAACCAAACCCCAAAACAACAAAACAAAGCAACAGTGGTCTAGTTGCACTGGTACTTGGGGAAGTAGAAATTACAAGACATTTTTTCAAACATATGAATAAATTCTGCAAATCTTAATAGCACTGTGAACAACTGCCCAAAATATTAAACTTACAGGAAGCCTGGACATTCCTTTCTTGTTCTTTGGGCAGGGTTTTGTTTTGCTTGTTGCTTTGTTTTTTTGTGGTTTTCGGTTTTGATTGTTTGCTTTTGTTTTTCCAGGGACAGCAAATGAATGAAAAAAAGAAAAACCTGTGGAAAGCTTAGGATATAAAAAAAAAAGCAGTACTCAAAATCTTTCAGTTCTGCATTGCTACCATAAGTATGGCTTAGTTTACAGCTTGCTTGTCTGTGCCCTTCCATGGAAGTACTTTATCCAAGATTCTTTGTGGTACAGAGGACTGTGGCTACCTTGCTTTTCCACGGAAGGCAGCGAGTCAAAAAGGGGTTTTCTCATCATGGGAACTATTACTATCTGCCTTTTTTCCATTTATGGGGCAAGACACATTTGCTCTGTGGAACTGCTTTAGAGGGAAGGGGAGATTATCCCTCTGCAGGTTTTATCATGCACATATGTAAGAATCGCTAAAAGGGAAAGGCAAGAAAAGGGATATAAAGAGGTTCTTCTCTTCAATAACCATGTTAAAAAATATGTAAGGGTGCTGTGCTAGTGTTCAGATTGGATCTGTGGCTGCCCAGCAGCTGACAACAGTCGACTTTTCTCATCACAGCTCTGCAGTTTCATTCTATAGCATTGTTTCTGTGGGATAGGGAGAAGAGGAGGAAAAGAAATGTGGAATAAAATATTAAAAATGTCTAGGAAAAACATCAAAGAGAAGGAAGAATTTGGCACTGAGATTCCTTCGATCATGGACCTAAATTATGTTGTGGGAGCAGTATGAAAGAGGGTTTGAGGGCTTTTTTTAATTTAAACTTTTCACTGAAAAATAGATGTTCTTTTCAGATGGTAGAAACTATTGCCTCAAATAATGCTTCTTAAACTCAAATTAACCGGGTTGCACTTTTTCTGATGCCAAAAGAAAGCTAAAGTGATTTAAGTAGTCTAAAAGTCTTTTTAATGCTACCAAGGGAGTATATCCTCTTTGGAACACAAAATATATAAAAAGAGGATTAATTTTTTTCTTCTGCCTAATACATTTAAACTATTCTATTTGAAATTTCTGAAGATTAAAATATTTCTTGTCTTTAGAATAGTCATGGAAAATTTTAATCTTAAAATCATTTAGAGGAAAGTGATGAGGCAGATTTGATGTGATGACTGGAAATCAGTCTTAAGTCTACAGAGGCCAGTGAGTTTGTGAATGAGTATTAGAACAAATCATCTACTACAGATTTGTTATGCTAAATGAAGAATGTACATTATATGATGTGGAAATATTAATTTACTTGTACTATATTTTTTTGCTTTGCAAACATAATTTTCAGTTGTCTAAAACTACTGAAAGACTTGGCCACAACTAATGAAAATACAAAAAAACTTAAAAAAAATTAAGTAACCAAATAAAGTCCATTTTAAAAATGTCTTAGAACTTCCTTTAGTAGTCAGGTTTCAACTGTCAGCCAACTAGTAAACTTTTTTTTTTTTTATATCCTTCCTCCTCAGAAACTAGTAATGAATCTCAGTATTTTCCATAGTGTCCACCAACTTAAAAGGGAATAAAACAGCAGAGATAGACCAAGGAAGAGACAAGTAACTTGAGGATATAAAAAGCAATGGTGTTCAGTAGGGTCTGTTAGTGGAAGGGCACTCTTTCATTTCTGAATTCCATTTGAAATTATAAATCAAAAGGTAGCTTAGCAAGGACCTAGAGATCTGCAAACATTTATGGTGTTTTTCACAAGAGGTGTTAGTAATAAAATAAAGTAAAATTTATCCTATCATTCAGTAGAACCTAATTTAGAATTTAGAAGAAAACTAGTCATTCCTTACACTGACACCACAGTGGTGCAAATTCATTAAAGTTTATGTATAAATATGTATATGAATATAGAGAAACCTTCATGAGACAACAAACAGAAGAAACATCTGAAATATTTGTTAGAATTCTGTGTGGATCCAGCAGCAAACACAGAACAGTCATTGCTATAATAAACTGTTGTGAAAGGAAATTGTGGAAGATTTGGAAGGTTTTCAAAAGGGAAGAATGGCCTCCAGAAAGGAGTTAGGAAGAAATGCTGTAGTTACTGGATGCGAGATACAGTCACACAACAATCGTAGAAAAGAGGTATCCAAGCTCTGAATAACAATGGCACAAAAAAAGCCACAGAGCAAGAATGGTTTCTGAAAGTGGCCATAAGACCAGAATTCATCTTTAATGTGCTAAACGCAGGAGGATTTTTCAAAATAAAATTTGTTGTGTTTACAGCTGGGAAATAACCATGCTTGGGTCAAGTGCCCCATTCAGCTTCTGTGTCATGGAAATCAAAGACTATGTTCATTTTTCCCTCCCAGACTACTGAGCAATGATATTAAATTTGGAGGTCTGATTTTTTTTCCTGTATTCTTAATTCGCTATGTTCAACCTCTTCTCAATATACACTGCTTTTCTTCTTCCTCTGCTGTATCTTCTTTCTTTCTTTTCAGTTAACTCCAGTCTCCCTTTCATTCCCCAATGTAGCCTTTGCTAGCCATCACACTGAAGGCTTTGCTTGTGCACCATGACCTTTCTCTCTCCTTCCCTCTGCTTTTTGCCCATTTTCTTCAGTTCAGTGTACTTCTTTTTGCTGTGGACTATAGCACAAGTTGTGTTTGCACTTTGCTAAACGAAAAGGACTTTTGATTCAGCTGAGCTACCTGATATTTAAATGTGAATAACAGTGGTGTAGTGGCCGGCAGTAGCTTCAATCCATTTGTAGAGCGGTAGAATCAAAAGGAAAAGCCTCAAGTCTGAATGGGCACAGTCTCTGAGAGCTCCTCCCTGCTCCAGCTGGAAGATTTTTCTGGAGCAGAACATGGAAGCCAGCAGGACCTTCCCTTTCCCCACACCATATTTATTACAGTGGGCAGTATTACTTGCTGGTCAGTGGCCACCCTCTGTTTTTCTTTCTTTTCCCTTCACTTTACTTCCTCTGATAACTGATTACTGTTTAACCAAAGGCAGTTATTTCTAGCAGAGTGAAGACAGCAGACAGAAAATAAATGGTTAGGAACAAAGTGTCCTTTTCCTTTCCCTCTCTCACTGAATTCCAGTAGCCGCCCTTTCGATTCTACTGCATCGTGCTTCCAGATGAGATTCATAGGATCTGCTAATTAATTCTAAGTCCTAACAACTAACAGAGATTTGATAATTCCCATGCATAAGAATATGTATTATCATCAGTAAAACTGAAATTCAAGCTCCCATTATTTGTATAAATGAGTGGTTTTCTTTACAAACTTCATGCCGTAATTTATGATGAAGTTAATCATAAATTATTACTTCAATTATTCACACTATTGTTAAAGAAATGCAAAGTAAAAACAGCCTGCAAATAGGATTAACATACAGATCTAAAACTTTCATGAGGCTCAACAAACGGAATAACCTACTAGAGTTTAATGGGTTAGTAGAAATCAGAGAATTCTTTTCCACCATCCTTCTCTTTGACCTCCCACCAAAAAAAAATCCCCAACAAAATCACCAACAAACCCAAAATGCAGATGAGAGAAGGAATGAGAGGTGAGGGATTAATAGTTTCTCTTGACCTCAGGATTAACAGAGTTTCTCTTGACACTTGCATTAACTCCATCTAGGAGAGATCAGGTTCAGAATTACGTTTCCTGGGTTGTATCCGATAATAAAAGTCTATTTTTTTTGAAAAAGGTTACATATAGATGTCAGTGTTCTCATCAGCATATGAAGGACACAGAACTGAAGTAAGAAAATACAAAGCATTTTAGCAAATCTTTCAAGCTGGCATTCTTTTGTTATAAGTATATATATGTTATATTTATACATACATACATACATATACACACATCCTGTATCTATATACATATACATACACATACATATACACATCCTGTGTGTGTATATATATATATATATATATATATACAGGATGAAGTAGCCAGAGTTGGAACGAATGACAAGAAGCTGATTTGTTGCATAGGAGAATGTGTCTGAATCCAAAAGTATTCTATATATTCAAGGCAAGGACAGAGTGAAAACCAACAGCAAACTTATCTTTAGACTGCACTGAGGCAAACCTACCTTTGGCAATAAACTATTTTAGAGCTGATTTATGAGTTCTGCTGAAACAGATAACTAACAGTCTCCATCTACCTCTTTTACAAATACTCAAGATTCTTACACAGCCTTTGTTTAGCTGCATCCCATCTCTTTTAGATTTGGTTTCAGGATGATTCTAACTTGATAACTGCAGAAACAACAATACTGATATGTCTGGTAAAATGTTATTTCACAATCACAGAGAAGACTTTTTCCCAAGACATACTGATTCAGTCAGAATACAAAAACAAACACCACATTATGTATCTTTTCTTTCAAACTCAAGTGAAATGACTCAAGTGCAAGATTATGATTGGAATCACTACAGTGAAATATGTATAAATGACTTTCAGAAGTCTATTTAAAAAAAGTGGAAAAGGTTTACAACAAATAATTAAAACAACAACAACAAAACCAAAGGAAAAAAACACCACAAAAGAAACAAAGAAATAACCCCCCCCCAACTCTGACAAGTCCATGTTTGAACAAAACATGAAAAAAATAAAAGCAACATTGAGTAAATTCCCAGTCATTTAGGGTGATTTGTATTTTTTTTAAGCACCAGCCTCTTCTAAAGCATAAAGAAAGAAACAATCATGGTTTGTTTAGGGGAACTCACTCCAGAGTACTTGAGAGAAACGAAACTTGCAAAACAATTCTGACTAGTAAAGGTCTGTTTTGCTTGAATATGTATGAAATAATAAAAATCAATCAAAACTCAATACAGTAATTTTTCTTTAGCTATATAATTTTCATGTATTTACTTATAGAACTTATTAAGGGCTAAGAAGATAGTTAAGTTTTCAGTTTTCATAGAATCACTTAGGTTAGAAAAAGAACTTTAAGATCATCTAGCCCAACCATAACCCAGCACTACCAAGTTCACCGCTAAACAATGTCCCTAAGTGCCACCTTCCCCAAAGCTCTCAGTTCCTCTGGTGATAATTCCCAGCATTGTTAATTGTGTTAAAAATTTTTGCATTACATGGGCAAATTCTTACTGGACTGGCACAAGTATGCATCATACAGCTGCTCAGCAGGTGTTACGTGGGGACAATCTATCACCCCTTCTTTGACTGAACCACATCACAACATAAATCTGGAGTTTCCATGGAAGGCATAGGGTCTCAACATTTCCACAAGATGTTTAGCCTCTCAAGACGCATAGAAATAGCAGGGGAAAAGAAAGTCAGTGAAAAGGAATAAAAATCAGCCTAAAGGAAGATTATATTTATGCTCAATCAGCCTCAAAAAAATCTCCACAGGCTGTATCTGCTCTGACAAGTAAAACGCAACTGGTTCACACACTTGAACAGTGAATGGTCCTCCAACACAGAGAAACCATTTGTTTATTCCCTGGCTCCAGATCATTGTCCCAAAAAAACAAACATACCTTTAGTGAGTAATCTCCTCTAGGCACCTCTCTCTCTGACTGGCTAGAGCAAGGCTGTGCTGCATTTGGCTCACTTATTTTGTCATGATCCACTGATGCTATTCTAAGCAGCTCTTGCACTGTCATACAGTACCTTAAACAAATCAGAAACTGCTCTCTAGCTGAGTAAGAGCAAAGGTAAGAATAAAAGTAAAAGTCAGAATAGAAAGAAGAAAGAACAAAAATAAATATAAATCCTGGTGCGAAAACCAGCCCTTGTTAACCCAGCCCTAAGAAAGTTGGTTGTTAATAATGTCAAAAAGATAATGTGGCAGGGATGGAAAGCTGCAAACTTCACAGGGAGCATGGTGGGAAGGCAAAGATTCTTCCAACAGCCCTGGCTCCATGAAGGCACCAGTGCAGAGCAGTTCATTTTGGTGTGGTCTTTGCATGTCATATGTTCTAAACCTCTTCCAGGTCATGAGATTCAGGATTTTCATAAGAATGAGAGGGAAGGTGCTTGGGCAGGGAGAGATTATTACAACCATTTTGATAGGAGCAAGATTTTGATTGAGCAGGACTACAGAATGAAGAGTGTGAACTGCTTGCAGCAACAGCGCATCCAGATCTGTCTTTTGGTCTGTATGAATGCCCACAGGGCTAAGGGAGGGGCACTTAAAATTCTAGAGTGTATGTAAATATTCACTTCAAGTTGACATGCATATGTTTTGTTGATCTTCTGAGTTGTGTGCCCTGGCTCTAATTTAACTTAAACACATTCATATGGATGGCCTTGGAAGCCAGGATTAGACCATCTCCATGACTGTCAGGACTTGCGTGTGCTATTACATATATTTTCCCTACATATGTGCATTTAAACAAATTTTGGAAAAAGATTTTTCATATACTTTGTGATGCCAGTATTGAATAATAATAGGCAGCATATAAATGCCAAAACAGAGCATGAACAATTTGATCTGCCTAGAGGGTATGTGTTTGAAGGTGTCAGAGATATTAAAAATAAAGAAAATAGAAGAAGCGATATGCCAGATGCACACATCTGCATCAGTTCAAACCCAATCCCCAGCCCCCAAAGCTGTCAAACACAACTTGCAGGAGGAAAGAGAGATTATTTATTTATTTATTTAATCATCTATCTATCTACAGAAAGCCAGAGTGGAAAGGGCTCTGGGGGAAGCTTCTTGTGGTTGAAGTATGTTCTACTTTTCCTTACCAAACCCCAATCTAATTCTTTCCCTTCTGTTTTCTGTAAGGCTTTTTCTACATGTCTGCAGTTCACAGTTGTTGTGGATTCAGCTTTTTCTCAGACACAGGGATTTCAATGTGGCACCATGCTCTGCATGGAGGTTTAATTATAGTTTTATTCACAACACATGTGGGTGATTCAAGATCCTATAGAAAATACTTTTCATTATCTAAAGTCATAGGCTAGATATGAACTGATCACAATGTATGCCCTGGCCCCACATCCTATGGCTGGAACACTGCTTCAGGCACACCCCACCTCTCGGCTGGCCCAAGGGATGGGTGTTTGTGAGGCAGTGGAAGTCCAGTTGCCTTTCCCAGCTCACTCTGTGGCAGTGGTGTGCACCTAAAGCCAGAAGCTCTGCCACATTTCCCACTTTACATAGAAGCCATCTCTGCCTCTCAGGCTGTGGGCAGTGGATATGGAGCTTGCACTGCTACATACGGGGGACTCTGCTGATATCTGCACCTGGGGCACCCCTTACTTTGCTGCCCCTTCCTTGAAGTAGCAGACCTGCTCCAAGCAACACCCTCACAAGCATCTGCATGCATGTCCCATTGCTCTGCCCTGAGCACAGCCTGCCTTCAGCCCATTGCCTTCCTCACTGATGAGGCAAAGGGGTCACACAGGTGATGCTACACCAGCTTCCCAGGGAGGATGGGTGGTGGGAGGCTCAAAATGGGAATTCTGGCTGTAATAGCAGCCTCACTTGGGAAGTGCTGTCTTTTAAGAATTGCACTGATGTTGCATAATGCCCGTGTCAACACAGCATCCATCAAGAAAAACCCTAGGGTATAGAGGAAATTCCTGATGGCTTTTTTTATACTACTGCATAAAACAGCACTGGTTTCTCTTCCTGTGGTGACAGATGCTCACCAGATACTGCAGGCAGAGCAACTGGCACTTGTTCCATCATGCTACAAGACATCTGAGTATGTACATAGCCAAGAGTTGAGCAAGAGAAAGGGCCATTTTAGGAAATCATGCCAGAGGACTGCTAGAAAATGCCCTAAATGACTATTACATAGTCTAATTTATTTATATGGTTATGTTTCATTATAACGTTCTTTTGCAAGATTTTTTCATTAACAGCAAAACTGTCAAATTATTACCCTTTTGGCTTTTCTATGAAGTAATCAGCATTTTTGTGTGGGTAGGGAAAATCAGGGTTTTTTTATTATTCAGTTTCTATGGTCTTATTTATCACCTAATTCCACTCCATGACAGCATCTATTGTAATTCGTTCATAATCTTCAGAGGAGATGAAACATTTATACTCTCCTCCATTCTCCATTCTGTACATGTTAGGACTGAAGATGTGTTAAAAACATTAGAGTTGCTTAGATAGGGGCACTGACTCCTTCCCTGTGATACTCTGTGTGGCCAGCTACTGGCAGAAGACTTGAATTTTTAATATCTAATTACTTTCTCAAATAATAAAATCTAATTAACTCGACTATGTGTGCTTAATAAATTCTATTCATTATTCAGTCAATATTCATTTTTATTAAATACTGAAAATCACTAAATAAACACCGTCAAGAGACTTACACATTTTTATTACTGATGCTTTTGCCTATCTCTGACCTCCCAACTTCAGTAAGTTATTGAATGTCTTTCTAAACTTTCTTTTTAATTTGTTACTACCACATTTTTCTGAAAGCAGCTCTTTTTCTTCCCTGCAGGACAGAGGGCACACACAAGCTAAGACTCTCCCTTTAGCATCGCTCTCTGGATAATCCCACTAGACTGACAGGGGACAGCCGTTTCCCTAACAGTCAGAAGAAATCATTTGTGATCATAAGGACCTTCATATCCCTCAGTCCCCATCCAAAGTCGAATGGAGCCTGTCTCTGCTTAGAGAATGTCTTTGTCAAAGGTAGTTTAGAGGGCTTCCTGTGTATGTTAGCTCTTCCATGTTCTCCCGTAGCCATGGGGGGTTTCTGGAAAGCAGCCGTGCCTGTGGGGCAAAGCCCCAGTCTATCTCAGCCTCATCTTTACCTCTTAACTGTTTCTTCCAGCACAGAATTGTTTTGTGTGAGGTAAGCCCAGTTGTGAGGGTGAGGCAGTATTCCTCAATAATTTGCTGGTGTCTTGCAGAAAAGTTTGATGAACACTGAGGCAGGAAACAGAAATTCCACGTGGAATTGTCTATTTTCTGCCACATGCAATGCTAAAAAGTGAATATCTACGTAAAAGTTGCCTTTTTGTTTCTAAAGAGTTCACCTGTCCCTGCTGCTCATTTCCCCACCTCACATCAGGATATCAGGAACCAAGACAAACTGGCCTGACTTAACAAAAGAGAACGAAGATTTTGGTTTTGGTTTAGCTCTTCAAACCTTGCACCATGTGCCCAGACCACATTTAATTTTGAGTTGGCTACTTGCATGACCCCTACAGTTCAGTCCTTCAAGGCAGAATCTATGCAATAGCATATTTGTACAGGACACAGTGTAATGAACTCTGAGCTTGAATCCCTCAGACCATGGCTGCTGTAAGTAACTTCTAAGAAATCTTTGTAGAACTGCTTGGTCTTGGTGTGTGTCCTGTCACTCCTGCATAGACCTTGAGGGTGGAGAAAGAAGAGATTCATACTTCTTACAGACTTCACTTTGATTCACAATCAAAATAGATAATTACAAAAAGTAATAATGAGTGTTGACTTCTCACATTTTCTTGCCCATTAACTGTGACTTCCATTTTATCCCAAATTTTGCTAGGCTTTCCCCAACACAAAAACTCCCTCCTTTCCCCTGACTCCCTGGCCAGCACATCCTCCAGGTACATCCATCCCAATTCCTTCAACTGCAATGACTTGAGTTTCCTGGATGCTGCCCCACCCTGTGTAATCTTGACCAGAGGTGACTGTAAGGAGACAGAATCTGAGGGAAGGAGCTTGGATGAAAAGAGTGTGCTACGGGAAGTATAGGGGCAGCTGCTGTCAGAGCACAGTGGCCATCCCCTGTGCAATTCCAAAAAATCTTACTTCTAAGGAGAGCGAGGGAAATGTTTTGTTCTACTGAGTCCACTACCACTGTGGAAGGGTGTACACAGATATCTAACTATCAATAGTGTGTAAATACATATAATTATATTTATGTTATATATTATAAAATGTATATAAATACTCAAACACCCGCAACAGCAGATTCTAATTTTAAATTAAACCTCAGGCAGCGTGGAGTTGAGTCCCTATTCTCACAGGAAATCATGCTCAGTACTGCAATATGTGTTTCTCCCCCATCCTGGGCAGGGGTCTCATGCTGAGTCCCCCTCACCTCAGCTCTCCCTGCTTGAGCAGAACCACCCAGCACTGGGGTCATTGCTTCACCCACTGTTATCTCCGGAATCCTGGCGATCAATTTTCTTAAAAAATTTAAATACAAGTTTCCATCCAAAATATCTTGGCTGCCTCTGTGTGCTGCAGCATCAGCTACAAAGAACAAGTAACATTCTTTATGGTTACACACAGAGCAGCCATAAATAAAGTGCAGCCTAGGCCGCCGAGCTGAACAACTTGCTTTAGACAAACAGGGGTGACACAGTCAGCTTATGCCAGCTACTCACAGTGTTCGATCACATCCTGGACATTGCCTGAACTGCCAGAGTTGAAGCCTTCCTTCAGAAGCACGGGAAGGAATGGAAAGTTACACTATGTTCTAAGCAAAACCTTCACCTCCTGGTCCCTTTTAGACCAGCCATATGAGAAATACAAACTTCAGATTTATACAAAAAACAGAGGTGTTAGAAGTTCCAAAAGTGAATGTTCTTCAGCAGCAAAATTGTACTACTCTCTCTGAACTCCACCCAGGCCAGCATCAGGGCATCCTAATAGTAAGGAGATTAGGAAAGAGTATATATGAAGAAGTGGATTAGAGATGCTGGTTCAATTGCACTGCATAAATGAAAGATGGTTTGATGAGATCCCAGGTGAGAAGCAGAGCTCAGAAACACTTCAAGAGCAGCCATCCAGTGTTGTGAGAATGTGCCACATCTGGTATTTGAGGAGGCATGAGGGAGAAGTTTTACAGAGAGATTAGGGAGAGTCAGCAGAGGAAAAGTGAGAAGAGACTACAAGAGCTAAAACATGATGCAAGGACCCCAACACAAATCCTGCTGATCTGGAATTTGCATGACAGACAGAATGGCACATGACACTGCATATCACTGTTGTGGTAAGCAGCTGCCCTGGTGGGCAGCTGTAGTTGTGAGGTGAAGCAGGAAAGCAGGAGAATTAAAAAGCAAGGATTCTCCTTGTTAGCTGGACAGACATACTTTGGAGGTGCTAGACTCAAGTGTATCTTTCTTCAAAGACATTTGGAACATGTTAGACTATTCTGTATTCTGTAAATGAGACTGACTTGATCCATTTCCCATGTTCAGCCCAAACTGTAGTCATGGTTTAGAACATTTCCAAGGGATTCTCACTACCAGGAGCCAGTGAAAGCCAGGGAGGGCAGACAGGTGTTAACCTATTAAAATTCTTGTGAGGCAAAGAGCCCCTTGTTGAATGAAAGTATAGAGATCAGAGCAGATGTCTGGATAACACAATGCCCCGTGCAGTGGAAGGAAGTAGAATAATAGATCAACAAATGAGTGCTATGGGGTGCATCATTTAATAAGCAAAAAAAATTTTAAACAATTCCTGTAAAGTGACTATTCTCGTATACTCCTAGGATAAATCAATTTAAACTTTGCACACTGTTCAGGCTATAGCTACAGAATTAATGTCCTGTGTAGCAGCAAATCCAGTCTTCTTTTTCAGTAATGCACTGTGAAAAACCTATTATCCTACCTATAATTCTTACTGGCCTGTTTCTATTTATTGCTTCACTGTCAGTGTCAGCAGGCAAGTATAGCCTGCTATTTAGCAATAGGGGAATATTTGCGTGCATTTTGGAAGACGTAACCTCTCATATGGGCCTTCATATGGGATTTGATGTGGGGTTTTTGATCGATGATCAGCAAACCAAAATGATACAGTAAACAGACAATTGGAGCCAAAACACAATCCAGTCATTTCAAGAAAATGCAAGCCCTTCAAGAATGGACACTGTTGGGGTGCGTAGCAAAATAATGTATCTCATTACTCCCTCTGTTTAATATCCATTACATTTCACTGTGTTGCTTACATTTCTGATGGCATTACCCCGAATTTTTATCCAAACCAATTCCAACACGTTACAAAGTCTGGCATGTCTTGGACAGAAGCAGCCAAGCCAGTGGCCAGAGCCACTGCAGGAGTGGCATTGGCAGAAGGAAGCTGCACCATCCTCGTGAAACAGCTGGTGGGGTGCAGACCCCACGGGAGAAGCAGCATGATGTGTGCATTGTGCCAGCAGTAATGTTGCAAAGGAGTGCAATAAATACTCAGAAAGATCCTTCTGAATGCTTAGCAGAGTGGGTATCCAGCGTGCCCACCTGCCACATCAGCTAGGGGCCAGGGAGGGTTTCCTGGGACGGATGTCATTAGCACCATGGATGTGGCTTTTTAAAATCTTATTGCTTGAAACTGTGGGTTTTCAAAAGAGGTGCACAAATCATGGAAAATCCCTGGAATTTTAGGGGGCTTCGGAGAGAGAGTTATTATTGGCTCAGAGGTGAGATCCCTAGGCTAGGGCTTGTTTGCTTTTTCCAGTTGATAAAGAATGATGTCTCGTAGATAAACTGCATGCAATTTAATGCAAAGAGCACCTGAAGCTGCTGCTGCATTGTGAAATCTCCAAGGATACCCTGAAAACACAATGCTTTGTCTCTGCCACTTTCTTTTTTCCCTTGGTAAGGTATTTTGAGTAAATAAACGAGGAGGGTTCATTAGTGTGTACTGGCTAAACAGTTGTTAAGAAAATACTCGAGGGTTGTGATTTATGATAATTTACATTGCAACAACCTAGGGAACCTAATATATAAATCTTTAAGATTGTGCCCACCACTTTCTTTGGGCAGATTAAAAGATAATATCAAAACAAGTTAATGATTTAACAGTTTTTGCCAAGCTGTTGCTAGTTAATCCGAAAATGTTCAGATCTATGTCTCTGCTTCACAGAAGAGAAGCAAGAAACAAGACAGCTGCTTTCCACTAAAAATACAGAAATATTCAATGAATGTTTGTTTGGGATTACACAGCCTGGAAAATAAAAACTTCTGGGGACAGGACTGGGTTTGCACATTACAGATCTGCTTAAAAGGGGATCACAATCAGAGAACTAGACCTTTTTCTAAGCTGAAACAGGTTATTTTTATATATACAAAATAGCATACGCTCAAGTCATCTTCCCAGAGAGCTTTCCTCAACCAGTCCAGATGAACTCAGCACTCAAGAGTACCTCTTCCATTCTCAGAACTACTGAGATATGTTTCCTCATGAAAGTATATGAGAAAGGGCAAATGTGTTATTTCCCTGTTTTAAGAGTGCTTGAGCTGATAATCCTCATAAGCCCAGTAGTTGTTTTCTCAGGCAACCCCATTCCTTCTCCAACATCTGCAAGTTGTTAGACAAAAAATAAGTTATTAAACTATGAACATTTTAAAACATAACACAGACATATAATTTACTTTATTACATTTATATGTGTGTGTTGCATGTATTGTGGAAATATCAAATTGCCAGCCAGTACAGGAAAGCACATGTGCCCCAGAAAACAAACCTAAGGCCCTCAGGACTTCCATATGACCTTTCTGATTGATTTCTCTTTTTCTACCTCGGACACATGGACTTTTTTTCATTCATGTCTTAAAAAGGACCTTTCATTCACACCTCAGTTTTCTATCTAATGATCACACATAACCCTATGGGTTTCTTGATTTCTCCACAGCATCAGACTAAACTTGCAGGCAACTTTTGGTGTTCAGTTTTAAATGGAAGAGCTGATGATAATCTAACATGTATTTTTCTGGCATATTTACACATCCCATATTTATGCTAAAAATCAGATGGCATCTTCCCCTGGTTGTTCCTACTATAGAAACTCATTCCTGCTTAAAAGAGAGACAGAGGTACATTGAAATGATCTTATGTCCAAATTGTCAACCCCTCAAGCAAAAACATATAAAAGGGATCAAAAGCTTCTGAATCTTCTTTTATCTACATATTTCATTTCTTCAATCAAACACACCAAGTTGTTTGAATCTTCTCTGTGACTTTGCTTGACTAAAATATGACTCTGTAGGGTTTGTTTTTTGCTTTTAGTTTTTGGTTGGTTTTTTTTTCTATCTTCTTCTTGCCTTTATATTAAGGTGTCTTCAAAAGAACAAGATCTGTGAGACTGGTAATTTGACAGCTGACAAACACAGCTCCACAATCAATCTTCTTTTCCAAAAATAATCAGACTCTAAACTATTCATATTATGAAATTAAGAAAATACTTCACCCTCCCCCAATAAAAAATAATCAGGATCAGAGTGTGGTTGAGGACGCACGATGTCACCAGAAGCATAGGCCAGTTAAAGTGCTGTAAGGCCAACCCAAACAGAAAGCACCATTAACTTGTTTGTTCCTTTCTCAGTTTGTGCCCAAGGGCCACTTTATTCGACGTACAGCATTTCTCTCAGATAGTGAAAGCTCTTTGCTGCATATTTCGGTGTGCCCATTGACATTGGATCCTGGAAGCAGTCAGTGGGAAGCAGGTGGCAGGGAATTCATGGAAAATTGCCTTTAGTTGAAACCAGTGTCCTCAGGTCCCCTGCCTGGCCATCAACACAATCTCTACCCAGTTCCCACTGCAGCCTCAATAATTCTCCAAATATTTCACAGAATCACAGAATGGGTCAGGTTGGAAGGGACCACAGTCTGGTCCAGCCTCTCTGCTCAAGCAGGATCATCCTAGAGCACATGACACAGGATTGCATCCAAATGGTTCTTGAGTATTCCCAGTGAAGGAGACTCCACAACCTCTCTGGACAATCTCTTCCAGTGCTCGACCTCCTGCACAGTAAAGAAGCTCTCCCTCATGTTCAGGTAGAACTTCCCATGCATCAGTGTCTGCCTATTGCCTCTCATCCTATTGCTTGCCACTGATAATTGTTCTGGTTATAGTTTTGGTTTTCCATCTAGTTTACACTCAGTCAGTAAAAGTTTCATGAAAACCACATATCTGTTACTTATGTCATGTGAGATTTTATTAAAGCTTTAAGACACACATCATCTGCTGTTTTTCACCCACCTACAAGTTTTGTAACCATATTGTGGAAGAAAATTAGATATGTTTGAATGATTACATTTGTTTCCTCTTGACAATTTCATGAAGAATTTCCTGCTATCTCTCATAACTCCCTATCTGACTAAACTTAAACTATGCCTCCTTTACACTAGTCAATCTAGAGGTCTTCCCAAATCCCTTGTCTCCTATTTCTTCCATTTTTGCTGCTCCTTGACCCAGTGTCAAGCTAAATGTGTATCTTATACCAATATATCAGATTTTTGTTTCTTCAGAGAAACAGTAGTGCCTGCGGATCTGTTATTCTCCATCCACTATAACACAGGGGGGAAACTGAAACTACCAGGAGGATGGTTTAATCAGACTATCAAACATGAACTTTTTTGCAGACTGGGTAGGGAATTTTCTGTCTGTGGGGATTGTCAAGGCAGATATCAACAGTAGGCCTAAAAAAGGTCTAGAAAAATTAATGGACCATTGTTCCACACACAGAGAGGCAAAGTGAGGAGGCAGAAAACATCTCCAACATCCCCAGCACAACAGTTCATGCTTCTGTTACAGTGTGAGGGGAAAGGAATCAAGCAAAATTACATTCTCTTTTGCTCCTACCCATGACAGCATACAGGTCTGTCTGGGTCACTGCCCTGGCCATTCAGGCTGCTTCTTGTGTTCTCATTGTGGAAAATACCTATGGTATAACCATACCTTTAACCTTAACTAAAGGCAGTGGCCATCTAGGGATTGAAAACACAGGGCAGGTATCCAGTGCTTCTACTCAGAAGTCCAGGCTGTGGCTTTTGCACATATGGTGTGTGGATGCAACACAGTTATCGTGTTCTGAAGTGCAGAGATCCAAATACAGGTGCCAACTGTGTGTGGGCACTGTGAGTCTGCTCTGGTGTGAGGAGACAGTGCTGAGATGAACCATATCCACACACAATGACATCTTAAAATGCCTTCCTTTCAGTAAGAAGAATCCCATCCTTTTTATACAGGCAGATATTCCACACACCTGCTGAAGGTGGTGAGCTGCTCAAAGGAATCTGCTCTATCATTTATCTTCTGTGGCTTTCAGCTGTGACTCCTGTGTGTTTGCTGAGGTACAGCAGGATGTTCAGTACAGAACAAAGCATGAAGCTGAAGAGTTACCCTCATTTCTAAATTGGTTGCATGCAGCATTCAGGCACCTCAATCTGTTAATTACTATGTCTGGAAAGCCTTGGCATACATATTCATCACCTGCAATTGTCGAGCTGCCAGTTTTTGCAATTTTAATCACCATCTTCATGATATTTGGTATTTTTCTTGAAGTCAAATCCCTCAGAGTTGTTTGGTTTTCTGACAGTCTCAGTATTGTTTCTTTTTAAAAAAAGACCATCTAAATTTAAGGCCCTGTGATTTAAAAAAAAACACCCTGAAATGTCAATACCTGGGGGAAAAGAATTAAGATTTTGGTGAAGAGTTGCAAGAATAAATGGTCTTTAAAATATAACTTCAAGAAAAGTTGAGTTCACTTCAGTGAAAATAAATGAAGAAATGAGTCTATATAGGAAAAAGAAGGTCGGATGTTGGCATCAATATGACAATTGATTTTATAAGTTATTATAATAAGTGATGATCAAAGGAGACAACTAGGTTCCTGGAGGACAAAGTCAGAAGTATAATTTATTCCCAATTGTAACAGAATGAACATTATTAAGAGCTTTCTGACTGCTAAAACTTCAGAGCTGGCCAACTGTAAAAACTGTGGAAATCTCTTTTTGCCGGAGGTCTTTAAATTATAAGATTAAACAAACAGCTGCAAAAGAGCTTCACAGTATACTTCATTCTGCTTTAAACCACCCATAAAACGTCTTTCACAATTTTGCTTCTGTAGTTCAACACATCTTGTTGCAGCAGTAACATGAAGATGATGCACAAACTTCTGCTAGTAGAGAGAAGCAAAGGAATTTGATTCCCCTTGTACAAATGCATTCTACACAAAGAGCAAAGGATTGGTGGGAACATCGTCAGGTATAAAATAATTTTAAAAATTGCATTTCAAATTTGTAAATGGAATCCATTGCTAGGATTTGAGAATAATGTTGATAGATGAGAGCTGCCTGTTTCATCCTTGTGAAGATTAGAAATACCAGTGCTTCAGGTTTCCATTAATTTGAAGAAAGAGTGGGTGTAGAGAGAAGTTTTGAGGGTACCATATTGATTTCAAAGGAAGGGGAGGTCATCCACTTATTTAAATTGTTCATCAGAATAGTTTCTTCCCCTGTGACATTTTTATAGTCAGAATGTTTGAGGTTGGAAAGCAACTCGAGGTCACCTTCTCCAACCCAGTGCTGACAAAACTCCTAATGCAGCCCAGAGTACCATCAGTCTTCTTAGCACAATGGCACTTCTCTGTCTCATGGTTAACTTGGTTCCCACCAGCACCCTTGGCTGCTTTTCTGCAAAGCTGCTCCCCAGTGTGTTTGCTTTCAACATTTACCAGTGCAGGACTTTGTATTTCCTTTTGTTGAACTTCATGAGGATCCTCAGGCCATTTTTCCAGCCTGTTAACGTCCCTCTGGATGGCGGCACAGCACTCTGGCGTATCATCCACTCATCCCTGTTTGTGTAATTGTTAGATTTACTGAGGGTACACTCTGCCCCAACATTCGGACTATTAATGAAGATGTTAAACAGGATCAGATCCAGAATGGACCCCTGGGGTACATTGCTAGCTACAGGTGTCCAACTAAACTTCATACTGCTGGTTAGCATTCTACAGGACCAGACATTCCGTAGCTTTCAGTCCATCTTCCTGTCTGCTTATCCAGCCCATTTTTTGTCAGCTTCTCCCACATCAGAGGAGGTGGTGTTGAAAATCATGCTGAACTCAAGGCAGACAATATCCACTGCTTTCACCTTATCTTCCAAGAGTCTTTCTATCATAAAAAGCTTATCAGCTTGGTCAAACATAATATCCTCTTGAAGACTTTGTCCTGACTCTTCCTTCTTGTTGTTCAAATGCCTGGAAATGGTTTACAGGTTTAGCTGCTCAATCACTTTCCAAGAGAACAAGATGGACTGAGTGACCTGTGATTTCCTGAGTTCTCCTGCTTACCATTTCAGAACAAATGGGAGGAAGTTCATCAAAAAGCTAGGAATTACTTATGACACTTGTAAAATGGCAGTGACACTCAGTTTCTTTATAAGAATATTGTAAAAATTCAGTTAACTATTTCTAATATAAACTAAAGTATACAGGTATTTTTATCTTAGGGGAAGAGTCCTGTTTTACTTCATATCACCTTTCCAGAAGAGGAAGATAAAAAAGCGCTGGTGAAATTTGATAAAAAAAAGATTTTATTTTTTTCTTCAAAATTCTCCTCTGTGTTGAAGAACAAGTGCTGTGGATCAAGGCAAAGGCATGTTTCAGTACTTCATTATCTTTGAAAGTAACTGAGTGACATTGCTATGAGCACCCTTACAGCAAAGCCATGTCAAAGTGAGCTACACATCAGCTGTGCAGGGTTACTTCTTCATCCCGTTCTCTGTTCCTCAGCTGGCTTTAGGGCAAGTTCTTCAAAAAGTGACCTCTTGGCTCAGTAATACATATTTCTGCTACTCTTCTAGCAGGGAGTATGGACTTGAAAGTGATCCTGGCTATCAAAGCAGCAGTTATACTTACTACTTTGGACCTTAGACCTTAGAAATTGTTCAGATGAATTCTCAACTTTATAGTTAGAGACTGGAGACCCAATTTCTCTCTCTTCCTTAAGTGTTTATCAACTTCAAAACTCCATGTTCATGATTCTTTCATTTCAAAATCCTAAGTGATTTCAAAATCCTAAAAAATTTCAGTTGAGTGTTATACAACCCATAAGCACATATATTTTCCTGCCCAATAAAGTTTGCTTTGAAGAGATTAAAAATAATTATGAAATAACTGTCTAAGAGATAAAGAGTGTTTAGGGCATTTCACTGATTTGAATCTAATTCAAGTCAACAATTGCCAGAAGCAAGAAGTGTCTGAGATCCTTTTGACTGTTAGGACAAGCCTGTTGCTGGTTTATCTTTATCCTCAATAAAAACACAGACAAATCACATAATCCTTCAGCTTTTTGGCATTCTTAGGAAAGAGGATGAGAGCTGAATAGTCTCAAGGCTGTTACCCACACATTACTGAGCTCACCCTTTCAAATACAAAGAACAATGCATAAGAAACACAGATATATCAATAACTATGGACCTCAACAGCAAACAAACCTGGGGCATCTATTCTCCAAAAGTATAAGACAATCATCCTGAAAAACAGTATCCTTCAGCTGCAGAGGAAGCTTTTTGCAGAAAGGTAAGTGAAGAAGGAAAATTTGAATTTATATCTTATTTCACTGGAATTTGCATTGCTTTTAGTTGTGTTCTATCTGCCCAGCAGGAGAAGGCCATCAGTTCTGAATTAATCAATGCAGCCCTACTTCACTATTAGCAACTTCAATTTAAATTACGGTTTTGTGTGTCCATAACTTGTAATTAGTAATCAAGAGATACTGCTGCTGCTTGAAATGTTCCACAAAACTGCAGGAATCACTAATGTGTTTGATTCTGTTCCATTTAGGTTAATGTGAGGTCTATTGCTGACCTTTGTGAGTTCAGTGCTACCTTTAAGTATAATCTTACACATTATTAGTGCTAATAACTACAGCTCCCTCAATTGCCTGATTTCAGTAGTTCCTGTCAGCCTAACATTTCCTGCCTGACAGCCAAAATAGTAACTTATTTTAAGTGAGCCTTGACAGTCCTGACTTTCTCCCAGCTCTCACTTATTTAATTATGTGGAAAAATATTAGAGATCTGTATCTACTTTAATTTTTCTCTTACTAAAATATCAAAGTTGCACTCATAAAGCTAAAGCCATAAAGGAATTCCTACACTCCTGGGTAGGATAACTACTCATATTTCATGGGAAATTCATGGAATGCTGATCTCCAGTCTATAATAAAAGACCACAAAGGCTTCTGGGAGAAGGAAACGTGAGCAGTGTGACTCTTCCCTACATGTTCAGTACCTTCCACAGTCACATTCTGCTCATATGTGTTTCATGGCTTTTGTTGCAGCAACTCTTAAAATGGTCTACTGATGGTTCATTTTTCATATTTCAGTGTTGTTGCATATCTCCCTTAGAAACCAGTTTTGCAGCTCCACCTTGTACTGGCTAACATCCTACAGCTAAAAGTCAGGAGATCTCCCAGCAGTGTGGCACTGGCGGTTGGGTTGGGTTATATGCCTGCTGCCCTGCTGGAGGGTCAAAACATTGAGCAAGGCTGGATAGAGACTCTACAGGCCCAGAAAATGTGGCCACCAAACAAGAACCCTACAACACCAACCAAGAAGATTCTCTGAAGAACTTTAATAACATAAGCTGCAATATTACAGTAAAAATACATCCATGTCTTTCTTCTCCCTCTGAAGTAGAAAGGATGTCCAAAAAGCATTTTTCTCTTGATCTTTATGAAAAAGAATCTTACTTCTGAAGAAACCAATTTTTTTTCCTCTATATCAGATGAATAAAAATTTCCTGAGAAAACATAAGTCTTTACTATTTCATAAACAGTGCTAAATAATATAAAACCATCTCAGAGAGTTTGGGGGGTTCCCATCTACTAGCTGATATTAAATGTTTCTTCATAACTTCACTAGAGACACAGCAACTGCAGCATTTGATAACTGTAACTTGCAAGTAATTCTAACAGTGCATGAAGTGTGAACATAATTACAGTCTCAGAATATTACTATTTCTATTGTACTGGAACTCGGTTCCACATACCTTCTTCAGATAAGATAGAAGCGTTTGATGTGAATACCTCTTCAATTAACATTGCTGGAAGATAATGGAAGGCATTGATTGGAAAATACTTATCAAGGTAGAAGTGTTTGAGAACTAAGGAAAAAACGTGCCTGTCAGACCTCACTATACTTTCAGCAATGTCTATAATCAAAAAGGGACATCATAAAGTCCAGGCGATGGTAGCAGTTCTTTGGCTGTACAGTGACATATTAACAGATGTATAACTCTCCATATGCAGATATATAAATAAAAATAATTATGCCCATGTTGTTGTTGTAGGGAAAATAAAGAGGAAGCGTCTTATAGCTTAAGGATTTTTTTTTTAATTTTTTTTTTTTATCTTCTCCAGATTTTTAAATCCAATAGGAAAGGCTATAAGTTCCCATTCTACCTAATCTAGGAAACTGTCCCATTTCTGCCTTTCCACTGTATCCTATAGAAGAAAAAAATAACCTCTATCTTGTGGCCTACCCTGGAAAATGGTGAAGTGTCTCTCCTCTCTTGATAAGGTGAAAGTTATTTCCTAATGGCACTAAATCCCATTCCTTAGCCTGCCTTGTAAGTAGACTGTTCTGTGATTGAGAAACTTGCCAAGATGTGGTCAGACCTATGGGTGGATATTTCCTTTGTCTGAATAGTCGATGAAAGCAAGGACACTTCTTTTGGATGGTTTGTCCAACATCTGGGTGTTTGGTATCTCAGACCAGGACATTGAGGAATCAGGATGTGGATCATGAGGATCACACAGTGCTTACTGTGGTACATCAGAGGTCTGTGAAACAAGCCAGGTGCAATTGCACCCATACTGTCTGTAAGAATAGGAACCAAGAGTTTTCAAGTTTTTCTCCCACAGCTGAGTTTCTTCACTCATGAGGGACAACTGCAAAGCAGCAGCCAGTGCCTATGTATGTTCTTGCAGATAAACAACGTGGACAATCATCAGAGAGAATTGCCCTGTTCAAACTGAGCGCTTCAAGATGAGCATATACATGCTGCCGTTAAGGTTTGTTTGTTTGTTGGGGTTTTTTTCTGGGAATGAGGTGAATCGATTTTTAGCTTCCCACAAACAATAAATGATGTCCCACTCTGCAGACATACTGTAGATCTTTTTCTGCTTGAGCAATTGTTTAACAACTTGTGAAATAAAAGCTGAGTTAGTGACCTAAAATGAGAATACCTGAAAGGAAGCCAGATTTAGGCCAGCTAGCTGAAATACATTTACATTTCATACAGACATGGCATTGAACTATTCCACTGTGTTGATTCAGGGGGGAATAGCAAAGTTCAGAGTTCATGTTAACAGGTTTCCTCATGTTCAAATTTAGGTTTTTAATATAATTTAAGACATGTTTAATCTCCTTAGAAACAGAAATTGCCTGGAGGAATGAAGGAAAATGGGAAACAAGGAAGAGAAGTTTTATTTACTAGAGTGAAGAGGTGATGAAATTAAGGAAGGGTATAAAACTCAAAAGGGTACAGACACGGAAATCCTAATGTCGGAAGGCATCTCACTTCCTTCAGGAGATCCTTTCTACTCCACTGGCAACCATGAAGAGGACCTTTTTGTTCCCAAAGACTGTGGGTGGCAAAACAGTGTGCTACAATACTGACACGGACACTGAGTCTGTCTCTCAGAGTAAGACTTTTTAAAACCTGTGGCCAACCACACATGCTTTTGCTACCATGTTATAGTTCAGTATCTGAAAAAATAGTCATGTAAAATAATCTAGGGCTGCAGGGCATAGATAGTGTTAGTAAGAGAAGGTTTTTTTGGGTTGGCCTGAAATTCAGAAGGATGAATTTCTAAATATACATGTCAATATAACTGAGAATGTCAGGGATAAACATTGCCCTGTGCTTCACCAGTCCTTTTCAGATGAATAAACAATATCCTTCTTGATTAGTCTACACATATGGCACATTTGTTTGCTAGCATTTTTAATATATGGCCATACAGGGGCCACATGCTTGGGAAATCTGCCTTTACCAGAAGGAGAATTGGTGGAAAGGGGGATTAGGATCCTGAAGAACACGTGGTCTTGCTACAGAACAGACCTACCGTTGTAGGAAGTGGCCTATTGAATCTGCAAGCTCTGCAGCCACTTTTATTCACTGCAAGTTTTGAGGGCAGTGCAATCACACCTGTGTTCACTTCCCTTCATTGACACTCAGCGGGCAGCAGAGGGAGAAGAGTTGCAGTGCAATTCCATCTATAATCAGCTGGGGGAGCATGGAAGCCAGAATACCACAGTGGGGTCATTCATGGACTCAAAAAGCAGCTACCTCAGATCAGTAACATAAAGGGTACAAGTGTCTCCAAACTCCTGGTAATGGCCTGTATCCATATGACCTGAATATACAGAAACTGAGTGAACAGGGAGAGAGTGGGTACGTGATGCAACACACCAGGGAGGAAGATGCAGAAGTATGTGTGTAGCTGATCAGTCTGAGCTGCCCACTAAAGACACAGACACTAAATGTAAAATTAAATTATTTGATATGCTGCTTCTACTAAAATCAGAAAAACAAGACTGAGATGTGTGCTCAAGCCACTGATAGTTGTGTCCTCTGAAGTCCGTACAACAACATCCACCTGGAATTCAAAATTGCAATGGACCAAACTTCAGGGTCACACCTATGCATGGGTTTTTTGGGGGGTTTTGTGGGTTTTGGTTTTCTGGGGGTTTTTTTTGTTGGTTTGGTTTGGTTTATTAAATGTAGCCTATTTAGTTTTTTAGTTTACAGAAAACTCTCCAGATCTCCACCTTGTTTTGAGAAAATGACATCACTTTTAGCTCATTCACATCACCTCACTCAGCATAGAGCTATTTCTCAATCCTGTGCATATTACCATCAAGAATGCCGAGTTCCACTAGCAACTGCGAAATTTGCTGTTCCTACTCCATTCTAATACAACAAATATTACTATGGAGGGTGACTAGTAATGTACTCCCAAATCGGCGCCATGAGGAAAGAATTTTATAATGTCTTCTATTCCTGTCTGACGAAGAGTGGTTTGCTCTTCACCATTTCTGAGCCAATAAACAAAAAAACTAAAATGGAGCAGGATAAAGATTGCTCTTTTTTGGCACTGTGATCCTGGAATGTATTACTGCTAGTTAATTAGATCATAAGCCTCCTCACAACAGGTATCTTGGCTTTATAGCCACCTGGATTGTTTGTTAGGCACCCAGAGCACTATTCATGCTTTAAGAACAAATTAATTATCATGAGTCAATTAGCAGTACCCTAGCCACACTAATGGTTAGACTGGATCATCAAGCAATCCTATTCCAAAACTTTATGAATAATATTCTTCCCGGAGTTAGTGTAATATTGTTTTACAAGCTTTTAATCTTGATTTCCTTTCTCAGTGTATTTTAACATATTATATTAGCGTGAAAAAATAGGTACTTAATCTCTGGTATATGAGAAGTTCACTGTTTATTTTCGTTTTTTCTGTACCTTTGTTACGAGTCTGACCACAGGAGTTACCTGCTGATGTTCATGTTCCTGACTTGATTCTTTAAAGTTGAACATTACTGATAAATAGAAAATAACAAAATAAACACCTTTCAATATGAATTTTTAGTGGAGGAATAGCGATTTCTAGGAATTAGGAAATTAATGCTTGGCAATGCTCTCTTGACCTTGTTTCAACCCTCAAGATCTTAGGACTAAACTGAAGACAACCTGACCTGAAAGTAAGTAAACTTTGTATTCAGGTTATGTGTTTGTAAAACAGTTTTTTTGTTTTAATACAGTTTGTTGGACAAATGATCAGTGACAGAAATCACTCAGAGGTACCTGATTAGAAAGCTGAACAAGCCAGCCTGAGAAGCGCAGCATGAACAAACGTGTGTGTCATATTTCATTGTCTCCCCAAAGAAAAACAAAACATTTGCTCTCTATTTTAACAGATATACCTGCTATTCAGCTGCTGGCTTGAGTCTATGAGTGGAACCAAGCAAAAAGAGAGCACAGATTCTGCAATGAACTGACTTTAAAATTATGTCTTCATGAGGCAACAATCCCTCATGAAGAATTTAGTTGGGGGTGTTTGCTTTGTTTTTCTCTGGAGGAGAATATTTTAAGCAGCATATGTTGAATTAGAGGACCAGATTCCACTGCATAGAAATTAAAAGTCCTTAATCATGTGTCTTTTTTTCTCTTAGGAGTATTGTACTACCAATAGAAATGACAAAACTGGTCCCCACAAAAGGAGGTTGTGGACTGTTGTTTTCTGAGAAGAGGTAAACAGCAAAGTGCGACGGTTGATAGGATGGGGAAGGGGGAGCTCCATTCCCAGGGGTTTCTCAGCCCCGGGGCTCTGGAGGGGAGAGGCGCTCCCCCTCCCCACCTCCATGTGGTCCCATAGCCATTGCAAGAGAGAGCATACACAGGGCAGGTAGGGAGAAGGCAAAGAGAGCATTTATTGGTAAGGTAAAGGCTTATATAGCCTCCAGGAGGATTCACAGAGTAGCCAATGAGAAGTTCAAGGGGTACAGGGACACCAATAGCAAGAAGGGGTTAAAAACCAATAGGAAACTTCCTGATTTCTTCTCAGGACATTCCTGAAACAGAGATAACACTTGCCGTGGGGGGTCTTGGGAAGAAGAAGGTGAGTTAGCAGAAAAGATGACAAAAAGCCATCTTGAAACATGTTCAAACAGCTGTTTCTTATATATTGCAGACCCAACTCCACAGCAAAGAGACAACAGAATATATTTCTAAGCAATTGGCTGGTGACTCTATTATATAACTTGTTCAGAGCTGGTACATCTTTGCGTGAGAAGCCCCTTCTGATGAAGCGTTTTTACATTCCCCATGGGGATACACTTCAAACATTGCATCTCCAGATGGCAGAATAATTGCTAATCATGAGAAAATCTGCCAGCAGGATACTAGTATGAGAATTCACTCTGAAAACCAAACATGTTATGAACCCACTTCAAAACATGTGGACAAAGACATTTAGTTATCACAGCCCTTTGCCTTCCTTCTATGCAAGCCAAAAGCCATCAGGGTAGCATCCTTCCAGAGGATGATAGAGAGTCAACAGAGACATAAAGGGAGTCTTCAGCAAAAGGTCTGCTTCCTCCTACTGGTAAAGCCCCCTATTAGAGAATGGTGACAAACAGATGACAGGTTTAGAAACTAGCTGTTACTTCCCCTGAGCATCAAAAAAATTCCATCTAGAAAAAGGTACTTTGTCAGAGTCCTCAATGCATTTGTGACAGCTGGTGACAGATTTGCTTTGAAACACTCATTTTGAAAGGACCTAACTTTGTGGGTTTCTCTTAAATCTCTGACCCAAAGGGTCTGTCATCAAGGCAAGCATCATAACTGCTATCTCACAACCTCATTTTTACCAGAACGAGTAGGTTCCATGGGGTGTCCAGTCCAGGATCCCAAGAGATTTTACTGGTCTGCAGGGAGAACTTGAGGCTATTTTTTATTTTAATTAGGTGCCAGAGCACAGCTAGACTCTGAACACAGGGCTAACACAAATGCTTAGTTTAAGCATTTGAACAGTGCATCTATTTACTCAACCAATGCAATTAGTAGCTTCTTTTGAAGATTGTCATACAACCAGATCCTACTGTTCCATAATCACACACTAGACAGGTGAAAAAAAAGTCAAGTCAGGATTCCTACTAGAGGTTTTCAGAGAATGTTTTAGGAAAATGACAATGATTATAGAGTAGAGGACAGTTCTCTTGAATCTAGGCAAAGGAATTACACAATGAGAAATATCAGGTGGTCATACAATCTTTTTTAAACAGCAGATAGCTGCAGGGATTAGGATTTTGTTTCTGCCTGCATCATTGTGCAGATCCTTAGACAAATAATTTCATTTATCTGAATCTCAATTTTATTCTATTTTTGTTCTATTCCTTGACACCCATGTATGATGAGAATTTGTGTAAAAGAAAGGATACTGGAAGCATATTAAAAAAACCCCTTCAGAAGTCAGATTTTTAAAGCCATTTTCTACACTAATTTTTGAAACCCAGTTATTACTTTGCGTTACTTAAGACCTCACCCTTTTCTTCTGAAAACCTGTAACATTCTCACAGAAAAAAAGGACTGATCTCCTTTCAAGAAGAAGAAGAAGAAAAGGCAGATGTCTAACATATACATATGAGTATTGGGCTTTTCCCTCTAATCAAGCAGCATAAATAAAAATACAAGAATTTTAATGCATTTCTATAAGAGGCAAGACTTGTTAAAGCTAGTCCAACCAAAATAAGCCCCTGCTGCCTTATCATTCTAAGAACTGAAGCCTTATTTGTTCCCTTTTGCTGCAAAATGACCCTCTTGAAAGCTTTCCCAAATACTCTGGGATGACTAGTGAGTGGCCACGCAGAGCACCTTGTCAGATATTCCCTCCCACCCCCCTAAAATCCTTCTTTGCTGTTCTAATAGACACTGGTTCAAATGCAAAAAAGTGTCAGCAGTGGTCACTGGTTCGTCATGCATGCATTCTAAAGTTTTCTGATAACAAAAGGAGTGCACCTTATACCTGTGGCTGGTTTCTCTGCTCAGAATTTTCTAGCCTGCCCTGCAACCAGCTCTCTCAATTAGGCAGCTTGGGGTTTTTGTGCCGATACACGATTTTACCCCAAGTTGAAGACTAAAGTGAGCAGAAATTGTGCATGGCCATACAAATATTTTCTCTAGAGAAAAAAACATTTAATCAACTGCTTCATCAGGTGCCTTCAAAGGTAGTTTACCTGGTAGAAGAAATCAGATGTGTGTTTTTGTGTAACCATGGCAACTGCTTCAGGAGAGCTGAGATTTCTTGGAAGGGAGTGGGCAGTGGCTACCTGCTATGAACTGAAGACAGATGCTGCAAACTTGAAACAATTTGTTTTTTGTCACAGAACAGATTTACCAGAGCTGAAATTGCATGCTTATCTATCTTTCCTGCATTTGCTTTGTAATACAGAGCCTTCCACACCTATGCAGAAAATAAATCTTAGCATTGTCCCTGGTATCCATTATTTAATAGCATTTTACTGCTAAAGCTTATCCACTTGATTTCTCTATTTCCTCCTTGAAGCTTTTTCTTCCACTTAAACCCTGCTGGGACTCAAACTGACTAGAGAGGTGCAATAATTTTATAGTCTAAAGCACTCAACTAAAATGTTGAGCTAAGTCAAAACCAATGCTACAGTATTGGTGAAAGAGCCTGGACAAAGTATCCTGAACTGCTTCTAAGTCCTAGAAAAAGTTTGAAAGGAGGTGTGGAAATTCGGATGGCCATTTTTAAACAAATAGAGAATAATTTTCTCCAGAACAGAAAATAAAAATAACCTTCCTTCCTGTCATTCCACTATGACCTGAAATTGAACCAAGAACACTTTTGGTTGCCAGTAAATCTGAAATCCTGTTAGTTCTTATATGCAAGTCTAGAGCAATGTTTTTGTTTTCTCTGGCTCCTAGGCAATTCCAAATGTTGTCACCCCTGGTGCCCATTTCTGTCTGTTTTGTTGTTCTAATTCTGCTCAAGAAAAGCATCTCTGTGACTTGTAATGCAAAAATTCTGCAGAGCTGCTGGTTGCCTTTTTTTTTTTTTTTTCTGTCTTTGCTTATGAATTCCTTGCACTGATTGATTTGCATGATGATGGAGTATTTATTTCTCAAACTAAGTACATTGGTCAAAATGTAAATCGTAGGAATTTAGAAAATGCTTCTGCATAATTCAAAGTGTGTACTGCCCACACAAAGAGAGCTATTTTGTTTTCTTTTCCCTAGAAGAATATTGCATAAAATCTACAAATAAATAAAAGTATTACACCTCCATGCTGCTTTTCTTCACCTCTAAATGGGAGTTATGTCTAGTCTTTGTACTGGTGAACTGGGAAGGAGAGGGCAAGAAACAGATCTTAATGTGAGTTTATGCAATACCTAACATGCTATGTCCTTAATATTTTTTTAATTTTCTCAGAAACATGCTGCTGGAAGTAACATTAAACTATTTGTTTGCAATTGCTCATTTTCTTTAAATGCTATTTAATATTTCTTCTGAAAAAAAGATAGCATTCTAAGATCACACAGTAGGGGAGAAAGCAGTCTGACACTGTTATGAAAGTTTTATTAATTTAGGCTCAGCAAACGTACAATTAAGTAAATGAGTGATGCCAAAAAAGTAGAAGCACGGAGAGAAAAACAGAGAACTGAAAGAATGTTCTTAAATCAGGACTTTGGTTATAGAATCAATTCATAATACACGTTTGGGGATACTTAAATCTCAATATCAAACTGAACTTTTATCTGATTTTATCTTGAATTCTCTTATCAATTACTTACAAATAATAATGTATAAAGAGGAAACACTTCTGCAACTATCTGTTGTTGCATCAGGCCTTTGTATAGTTAATAGGATGATGCCAGTATAACTTTATGAATCTCAGCTATGACATTTTTGGTAGTTACTTGATATCAGATCTCAGACCCTTTATTTAAATTATAAACCCAAGAAAAAGAATGCTTTTTAGTTAAGACTGGAAAACAAAACAAAGGAGAAGGAATGAAAACAGAGAGTGCTGTTAGAGTATGAAATGTCTTATTGGAGAAAAACACCCTGGGTTTTCTGTAGTTTTTTTGCAGTTTTTTTGCTTTGTTTGTTTGTTTTTTGGTTGTGTGGGGGTTTTTTGTTTGTTTGTTTGTTTGTTTTGTTATTTCCTTCAGGTTGGGGAGTGATTATGCAAATGATGAAATTCCATGGGCATGTTTTTCGCTCATTTTAGGGATAAGAAAACTTAGAAACAGGCTGGTTGTCCGTTTCAGTAATCATACTGCTTCTATGAGCCCAAGGAGCATCCATGTTTGATGTCTCTATGTTTTGATTACTGCTGTAAAAAGTACAATAAGACTTATTATCCCCTGGGTATTTTCCCAACTTGTAATTCCAAGTGGATGTTTTATATCCAGAAGCTTGATGTTTTACATGTCTCTAAAAACACTGAGCTTTAACAATATTTATTATAGTAATTTTGGATACTCTTCTCTGCTTCATGGACTTGTTCAGCCTTTCTGGTGTACCATGAATCTCTTTGAGTTAGTAGTACTACATGTCAATAATTTCCTGAGATGAATTCTGACAAACTGAGCACTACTATTTGAATTTTGTTTTTTTTTTTATTATTGTTGATGGTAACAGCTTGAATGTGGATTTTTTTTTTTCCTGATGAATAATTAAGAGAGATAGAAAGTAAATTTGTCTGAAATTTTCCTGAAGAGTCAAAAGACAATTCATCACAATTTCAACCACAGCTGGACTAACAAGAGAGGTAATGGAAACTCTAGGTAGTCCCTCAGACAATCACTGTAGCCTAACTTCTCCCATAGACTTTTGGCTGTGTCCCTGTTACTTGCATCCACAGCAGTGCCTGGGATGGAGGGAGACTCTACCTCTGACACCCTTGAAAGGATGGGAAAATCTTGAGTCCTGTGAATGTTCTTTAAATACATTAAATACAAGTATGATTTATGTCTACTGGTTCTCAGCTGTTTCCATGTGAATAACCCTTGCTGAAATCAGGTTAACCCCTATTTGCTTTTACAGAAGATTAAAAAAAAAAAGGAAAGGAAAAACAAAAAGAAGTAGATCTATCTTAAAAGGTCCTGAAGAATATTTCATCAGAGTTCAGGAAAGGAAGCACAGATGGAAAGGAGCTTTACATTTGGAGGATATGTGTCATATTCTCCTCTCTAAAAAAGGAACATACCCAAAGATAAATGACACTCTGCAAAAAAAGTTATGATACCAGCCCACAGCCAAAGCTAATGACAAACCATGGCCTTTAAAAAGAGAAATATCTCCCTCTGACTGCATTAGTGCAAGTCAGAAGTGTGTGTTAGCTAAGAGATGTTCTATTATATATCAGGCACTATCAGTGAAGAGTGTGGGGAAAAAAATCTATTTATTTATATATGCAGCATTGAATAGAGATAATTAATTCCAGGGGGTGACACACTTGGTCCACAATAGTTTAATTTAGCAGAATACTTTTGCTACTAACATAGGGTAGGAAACACTTATTTCCATGGAGTTTTAATTAGCAGACTAGAGCTTGCATTAACACCATTAATCACTCATAGCTCAAGATTTTCATTTGTTGTGCCATGCCTTTTGTGAAGACACCACAGTCACCAAGTTTGTGGGTGAGATGTTTTTAATTTTTCTTAAGTGCACTTCACAAATCTGAATGAAATACTTTGTCAAAAGTGCCAGAAATATTCTGTGAATGATGGATGAACTTCTCAATATAGATGTGAGGTTTTAAATTCACTTTGAAATAGAGAGGGCTTCAGAAACTTTAGCTGGTGTTTTAATGTCTACCTGCTAGAGCTCCCCTGGTGCAAGATTCTTATGAAAGAGAAATAACTGCATATAAACAAAAGTATCAACCCTTAGATAACCTCAGGACTGAAAATACAAAAGCATCTGGGCCAATTCAAGAGACTTAGTTGTTGCAGGGCACAGGTAAGAGTATGGGGGGTCATATCAACTACCAAACTAGTGCTGATATGACTGTCAGACACCTTGTCATGTGGGAAAGGCTCATATCACACTGCGATGTGTTGCACATGGGGGAACTTGCTGCTGTTTCATGAACCACAGGTGCCTGCAGCCAGATCTGCCTGTGCAATAGCTGGTTCCTCAGCTTCAAAATTTCCCTCTGCAGTCAGTCACTACCTGCCAGAAGCTGGGACTGGCAATGACTCAGGACCTGACTGAGTGCCACTCATTAAATCAGAGTCACCCATTAAATGAGAGACAACCACTCGCACATGTGGACAAATGGTATCTGCCAAGTCCAAAGGGATCTCTCAGCAGCTTTCCAGCATTACAAGTATGTCTTGTTTTTTTAATTTGGATTCTTGAGTTTGTGAGGCCAAAAGCAGACAGAAGGGACACTGATTATCAGATCTTCATCACTGACTTGTTAATACAGTTTGGTTTGTTGCTGAAGACATTAAAACTTTACTAAGCTAAATCTGATCTGACTACTTCTTCATGAAAATTAATTTCATTGTGAATTTGGTCTAGAGTAACTTCATAAGATGTAATCATAGTATGGATGTGGCCTAGACAATATTAGCTTGCTTTCTTATTTTTCCAAAGGGACTCAAAAACCTCAGAATCCATCTGGTGTTTTCTAAACTCTGATATCCTTGTTAGATCATTATGTGGTAAGTGTTCTTTTTAAGGATGTAATTGCACAAAAGCAAGTCAATGTGTTACACCAGCTGCTGGAAAAATGACAAAACTCCACATATAAGTAGTGACTTTGGTTGGATCCTGATCAACATTTTCCCCTTCATGGGAGGAACCTTGCAAGTTGTGATTTGGTACCTTTTTATGCTTTGAAAAGCAATGTTAGATGCACCAGTCTTCCACAACCATTATTCGTCTCCCTTTTAAAACAAGATTTTGAAAGGGAAGAAGCTCAATGCCCTCTTGGCTTATCCATTAGTCTTCTGCTGTGAAACAAACTGCTTCTGTGTCAGGAATGAATTCCAGTGAGAAGTTTTGGGGATAGGCTGTGCTACAGTAACCTGTCTTCTCAATACTGAAACTCCACATTGCAGTGTTAAGGATGAATGCTTAGGATACTGTAACACAGAAATGGAGCATAATTGTAAAGGATTAGAATATAGAAAGAGACTTGTGACAGAGCTTAGCTCAGGAAAGGAATTTATCACTGACCAGTAAAAGGAGGCTAGAACCTGAGATCACAACCTTTGCTAACAGAAATATCCCTGACACCAGTCCTACAACGCAAAAAATATCCTGATTTTGTTGTTTCTCTCTCACTAGTGATGACAAGGAGCATACTAGCTTCATGCTGTTTTAGTTTCATAACACTTAGTCTATAAACTGTTAGATGATTAATATTTTCAATATTAGTAATACATATGTGGTTTGGGAGTTTGCTTATGTAGCAATTAATCTTTTTTTTCTTGTGCATGTGGCATAATTGTGAAAAGGACTACTGGGGTTGAACCCCAGCTGGTAGTTAAGCCCAACACAGCCACTCACTCCCTGCTGGAGGGGAGAGGGAGTCACAAGAGTGAAAGTGAGATAACTCATGGGCTGAGATAAACACAGTTTAATAGGTAAAGCAAAAGCTGAGCACAAAAGTAAAGCAAAACAAGGCATTCACCAGTTCCCATGGGTAGGAAGGTGTTCAGCCATTCCCAGGAAAGCAGAGCTCCTTCAAACACAACAGGGAATGGGGAAGACAAACACCAACACACCAAACGTCCCCCTTTCCTCCTTCTTCCCCAGCTTTATACATTGAGCATGACATCATATGGTGTGGAATATCCATTGGGTCAGTTGTGATTAATTGTCCCCAGTGTGTCCCCTCCCAAATTCTTGTGCATACCACTCGCTGGTGTTATGGGGTGAGAGGCAGAAAAGGCCTTGACTCTGTGTAAGCTCTACTAAGCAGTAAGGAAAGTAGCCATGAATTATCAACACCATTTCCATCACAAATCCAAGACAAAGCCCCATACAAGCTACTGTGGAATAAACTATCCCAGACAAAATCACAAATGTATAATGCAAAAAAAATATTTCAGTCTAAAAGAACATGAACATAAACTTCAGTGAGCAGAAATAATTCTCTAGAGGGGAATAGGCCATCCAATAAAAAAATTGAAGCTCAGATTTAGTGTCAGATTTAGTATTCCATGGAAAATAACAACATTCTAGCTCAGCTGGCATTCCAGCTTCAGATCATTAACAAAAAGCTGCTTGTGGATGGACTACACCCAACAAAATGTGTTTGTTTGAAGCATATTTTCTGAAAGGCCATCCAGGCTCACGCTGAAGCTGTGATTGAATCAAACAAGCTGCCAGTAAACCTGACTTATTGGGTTTACAATCAAACCAAACAAAAGCCCCATTCCAGCAAATGGTTCTGTTTCAGAAAATCTTGTTTTCCTTAAATCATGCTTTCAGGAAAACTGCTTTCCCTTAGCAGAAAGATCTAATGTTCTTCCTATCTTCCTACCACTCCCCCCTCCCTTTTTTCTTCTTTTTTTTTTTTTTTTTTACTGTGCCAAAACTTCATTAGCCAAGCTCCATTCACTTTTCACATCTAATTTCAGTTTATTAATGGCTAGGCAATAAGCACCAAATCAGACAACCTTATGAAGCACACAGATCAGAAGATAATGTGCTCTTTTGTTAGACGGGGATTATATTCTCAAAGATTTTGATGAAATAATCACAGACACACAGATTGAGCTATATATACTGCTATAAAAATAAAATAAACAGTGTGCTGCACTCTGCCTCTCACCAATAAAACCTGTTGTCCTAAATGAAGAAATTAAGACCATAGAAGGTTATTAGGAAATAAGCATCGCAGTGTTAACTTTGGCAAACTATGCTTATCACATCTTGAATTTATTTAATTAGCAGAGACTGACATCAAGGGATTGTTTGAATACATTGATTTCTGTAATAAATAACTCTAAATAATCCTGTAATTTAATGAAAAAGGGTAGCTCAGTAAGTAAATTCTTATAGGGAATTTGAAAGGAGGGAAGAATACCTCCAAATAAGTATACTGTTATACTTGCAGCATATGCACCAACGAAGGAGAAGGTAATCCTGCATAAGGCGTTTTGTGTTCTTTGGTATGTGCTGTAATCAGTTGGGGCCATGCAAAACACAGGAGGGTTGCAGAAGAGTATGAAGAGTAGAGAAATTGTGCTAAAAAATGAAGGAATATAAAAAAGGTGGTTTTTTTTTTCCAGCTAAACATTCTTTGCTATATTTCATGTTAGCGTGCCTTTCAACAGTAAGGCTCCTGCAATCACCCAGAGCTGTGAACACTATGTGCTCCAGCTTAGCCATGTTTTAAGATACTTCCTGCATTTTGGTGTACAGCAATTTCAGACCATTAGCTCCCACTTCTTATTATTAAAATAACATCACTCATCATCTCTGGGGAATAAACAGACCAGTGCTTTAATCTGTTAAAAGAAACTTTGATTTACGAAAGTTACAGAACTGGGCTCATGTCTTCTAATCAGAGAGTCTGTCTCCAAGCAACAAGAGGGCAGCTCAGTGCACCAAACCCCATCCCAGGTATTAGAAGGGTGATGGCTGAGCTTCCTTAGGGCCAAATGATTTGCTGTAGAGTCCAGTTCTGTTTACCTTAATCCTTACCATAACCCTAGAGGCCTTGTGAATTCTTCTTCGTAGTACTCAGTGATCAGAAAATAAAAAAGTAAGTCTGTCATGGATTAGCATTGAATAAAAATAAGACAAAAATCAATACAAGCAGAATTTAATTTCCACCGTTTTGACTAAGGAAACCCTTCCAGGTATCTTGGAATTACCAGTACAAATTAACACCTTACATTTTCTGGTTCATTTTTAAACAATAAAGTAGCAAAATAGGCATGCAGTATGAAAATATAATCAAAAGAACTTCTCAAAAATAATACAAAGATAACACAAGTGTTGAAATGAAAAAAAAAAAATAGTTAGCCTTATCCATTGGTGAATCTTCTTTACCATGCAACCCCTGTGCACAACCCATTGCACGTCAGAGTTAGGAAACAGAATTCCTTTCATTGCTATTCAAATGCTACTCTTAATCCATTCAATTAAAAAAAAGACTCTTGCTTGAGAACAATGATGGGCTTTCTTTTCTTATTGTTTGATCCAGGCTGTGTGAGAAAAGTAGAGTTTAATGGTAGAGAATGCTGTTAACAGCCTCATTCTGGAATGAGGATGGAGGCATGAAACCACTGGAACATGTCTGGTTCTCCAGGATCTCCCCTATTTTCCCTTGGGTTGTGTTCTCTTGTTTGCACTTGGTCTCTGCTTCTGCTTCAGATATCACTTCCCAAAAACTTGTTCCCGGGATTGATTTATCAGGCAATTTACAGTACCTGTATTGCCACTTCTATCATGGTTCTCTGGCACCCCTGAGCAAGTGTGTTCACTTGAGAAATGGGAGTATTACTTGGCACTGTCATCAGATCTGATGGAGCTGGCCCAGTCTGAGAGGCCAAATTCAAATGAAAAGATCAGTAAAGGTAACTCAGCCTTGAGGAAACATCTTGTATTTAACCAAACTGACAAATGTGATAATACAACTCCTGTGAGAAAAGGTCTAGAGGACTCCTTCCCAATTCATCTTTCATCAGGAAAAAAAAAAAAAAAAAAAAAAAGACAGGGAAAAAGAAAGAGGGATAAAAAGTGTTTTAACAAGAAGATCAAGTATCTTGACAAAAGGTGGTATCTTTTTGTCACCAAGGGTTTAAAAAACAGCTGTAAATCACTGTTAAATTGTCTTTTATTCTACTTCATTTGTAATAAACAGAAAGCCTGGATTCCAAAGCTAACTGTGTAAATAGTGCAACTAATGCAAGGAAGTTGTATTCCTGCTGCAGGGAATTGTGCAGTCTGAAATCAAGTTCCCCAGATATGGTTTGGGCGCTTATTATTAGGAGAGCTCCACAACATCCACTGGTTGAAAGGGAGAGAATGTTTTTCAGTATATGTAGGGTGTCTTGTCTGCAACAGAGAATACTGATGCAAATTTATTTTATGAACTGCAAAACTTCTGCAAAGCAAAACAAAATCAACCTGATACTTCATATTCTCCAGGAAGCCAACAGGGCGGTGATGATTAGATCTGCTGTCCATTAGGCATCACTAAACTGCTGTCCTCGGTTCTGGATCTACTGGAGCTATCCATACATGTTGCAAAACCAGCAATGGCAATTGATCCAGGCTTGTTGGATTGACCAACTTAAGGAAAAAAATTACTATGTTCTTGCAGACAATCACACTTTCCAAACCCCTCTCTACGTTGCTTAGGACTATCTGGTAGAGATATCATATGACATATGACACGTCTTAAGGATATGTTGAGTCTTTATTTTGGAATTACACAGTTTTGGGGAGTGGGGAAATCAAAATGTTTGCTACTTTGCCTGAGGAGTCCATTCCATAGAGAGCAGCATTGTTTGGTCTTCGATTGGAACCTGCTACTGCAGTGTATGTACACTTATCATATGGTTCTGGTGAGTATCCAGGGTCACTGAGCAATGTCCTGTGGGAAAGCCTGAGGGAACTGAGATTATTAGACTGCAGAAAGGAAGTTTTTGGGGACAGGTAATAACAGTCTGCTGGTACATTCAAGAGAGAGAACCAGGCTTTTTACTGAGGTGCACAGAAGACTGAGAGATAATGACTATGAATTGACACAGTGTTAATTATGCCTAGAAAGAATGAAGAAAAGAAAATTACTATGGGAATAATTAAGCACTGGAACAAGGCTGTGTGACTGTGGGATCTCTCTCCTTGGAGGTTTACAAAACCCCTGAATGAACCCTTAAGCAACCTAGTCTGAATTCAGCATTGGCTTTGCTTTGAGCAGGGAGTTGGACTAAAAACCTCACGAGGTCCTTTCCAGCCTAAATGGTTCCATGATTCCCTAAATTATTTGCCCAGATTTCCTTATCTTGTCAGAGGGGTTTTAAAAAAACTTGAGAAAGGTCACAGAAGCAATTCTGCTGGAGAATTGGATATTAGAGACTTATTTCCTTGGGGAGCCCATCTGGAGGTTGGTGTATTTTTCTTCTTGCAATATTTTGATAGTTACTTCCAAGTTAGATACATATACTGTGAGGCTAAAGCTTATGAAATAGATGCCTTGCTCAACTCTAGAGAGTATTAAGATTTTGGTCTCAATTGTCTGCTTTAGGACTGCAAAATAGTATTTGCTTATTAGAGTAGCTTGTTTTGAGTGACTCTAAATTCCTTTGAGAAGTTCAGATTGCGGAAGGACAAGGTCATCAATTCACAGCATAAATTTCTCTTACTAGACATCCATTATTCTTTTGGTTTTGTGTGACTAAGAGACCACTCACATAAAGACTAATGAGAGTCAGGATGGAGGCATAAATTGTTTTCATCCCATTTCTTTTTCTAAGTCATCTGTTTACATTACGGTTTTTTTAATTCTTGCTTTGACAACAAGGATTTGGCAAGATCACACAGTTTCCAGTATTCTTCTTTGTAGCAATTTGAAGGGTGGTCAACAGAGTTCATTTCTGAGAGAGAAAATCAGGCAGCTTTCACATCTGAGCATGATACTCACCAAGCCCTGTGTTTACAGTTGTTTTCCAGGGGTTGGGAAATGCCCATTTGGTCATGAATGTTACAGCAGAGTACACCTATAACTCCACCATTTCCCATTTGAAGCTATGATCAATTAGCCCAAGCAATGTACAAATGGAAGGCTAAATATCTGGGAATGATGGATGCACCAGAAAAGATAATTTTTTCTGACCTCAATTAATACAGTGTTTCAGTATTCCTTTTGTAACGTCATTTTCTAGGAGATGTAATTTATTAAGTTCTCCATTTTAAAATCCAGGACTGGCAGATTTTAATGGTGCTTTCAAATTTAATTGGTTCTCTGACTATATTGCCCTATCCTTCGGTCAAATTTTTAAGTAAACGTTCTGCCCAGATTTTTCCATCCTGATTTACTAGGAAACTGTCAAAATTTGTTGGGCTTTCTATCTTTTATGTGATCATGTTTTGCTGGAAATATTGACTTGAAATGCTGCAGCATCACAGAAAGCTGCATTTAAAGTTAATAATACATATGCCTATGTTTTGAAATGGAGAAATCCCTCATCTCTAATCTTTTTTTTTTATTAGCATTGAGTCATTTTTACCAAACCCATTCTAATATCACTTTTCCTACCTGAGCTACAGTAGCACAGTTAGGTACCCCTTTTTTATTTTGATAAGTCTTCTTTGAAAATCCTTCCTGACACTTGCATTAACATTTTCTGCTCTAGCATGAAACTCATAGGTGATGATAAGCATTTTGGTGGCAGTGATTTTTCAGGGATCTCTTTGCTGTCATTGCAGCCTTGTCTACAGCTACACATCTCGAATAGTTTTGCACAGCGACAGTAGTTTCAGGGACAATGAGTAAGTTCAGATTAGGCACAAAAGACTGGAGCTTTTCTGTTACTATCCATACTTAACTAAGATCTAGTTCCATTATGGAATGCGAAGGCTGTGCTCCCTATGTTAAAAGTGGACTACACACTCGTACAATGGAGGACAAGAGGGATGGAGGTTTTTCTTTGTTTTCTTCATTAAAGACTATGCAGGCACAGATTATAGACACGATGCAGGTTGTTCTATTTATTCTGGAGGCACTATCAGCAGTTAAGGTGAGGTTCAAGCACATCCTCCTGTGAGAACGTGTAGTCACATGTTCATACAGAAGAAATTCTTCCCAGTGCTCAAAGACTGTGGATTCTAACTAAAATAGTATCTTCCTAATCCCTTGCATGTACAAATTTTATACTTTTTTTCTGATAATTAGAATATGATCTCATTTAACTTAAGAATTACTGTTCATTAGTTCTTCCCTTTGGTTTCATAGGTAGCACATCTTTCTGTGCTGATTCTCACTGGATTTCATTTCATGACTGAAAGTCGCCTCTAAGAACACACAAAGTGTACACAAAATTTGACCTACTAACATTTAAAGTATTAGTTCTCCAAAAGTGGACAACTGAGGCAAATTGCACACCACAGGGACAGAGGAGGGGCCTGTCCATATTAGGGAGACTTTTGGAAGGAAAATGTCTGAATTGATAGGCAAAACATGTAGACACAGCTGTACAAAATATACATGATCTTAGGAGAGATCAAATATTGATGTACAGAGGTAAAACCCACAGGCAGACACTGCCATTTAAAGAGGAAGCACTGGCAGACAGATATCATACAAAAGATACAGAGCTTAAGACCCATACTGAGCAACAGCACACCCCTCCAGGGTACAACAAAGGGAAATTTATAGCTACAGATAGCAATCAGGACAAAGATGGTTATCAAAAAACAACCATTTAGGGACACACTACTCAGAATTCAGACAGTTGAGGTGGAAGGTGCATAAAGGACACAGGTTTTCATTTCTACTGATTCCCATTATGAGGAAAGAGAAAAAAGAAATGTAAGAGAACAATAATTAAAAAATACTTAAAGGAAGAAGTAGAGAGTCATTACCCCAGTGAGCCTTTTCATACAGTATGAACCCATAGCACAAGATTTGTTGCTGCTATGGACAGCGCAACCAGCTGCAACCCAGAGGCTCATTTGAGATATAGATGAGCAAACATAACAGCACATTACACTGTTTGACAGCTGCTTATCCTCAGGGCAGATGTGGCCAGGGGTAGAGCAGCTTGAAACATCCTTCCAGTTATGTCTTTTTATTTTTAGCAGCTCAAGATAGTTCACTTTATCATTTTAATCAAAGAGAATAGGCTGCAATGAGCAAGAGAATGTTTTCATCTAAGCCTCTGATCGCTTCATAAAATTGACAGCATCTTTTCAGCCTCTCAGTCACTTCAGATTCCCCTTCTGACCCCCAAACATATGGTATGAAAACAAATAAGTTCTTATCTGTAAAAGTAATAAAACTTATCCATATGCTAGGAGTATTTAATTGCTTTTGCCTCTTTTAAAACTGTTGGCCTTTTTTTTGAAGAGGTGTTGACTCTTGGTGGGCTACTGAGGGTCTGCTGTAACAGTAGGATTGACTGTCAAGTGCCACGAGGTGACCCTGACATTAAGCTGTACTGTTTTGAACTTAACAGGAGACATTCCCATACACACCTCTGAAAGCAAAAAAAAGAAATGCTTATGGAAATTTATTTCCTGAAATATGATAAAGACTGACGATACTAAGAATTTTTTTTCTCTAAGTGAAAGTTTTTATTCCCATCTCAATGCCTTAATGGAAGAAAGCTCTACTCAAACAACTTCAGATTTCTTTGCATGCTTGCTTTTACCGGAGTCTTTAACATGCATGGTAGAGCAATCAGACTTCAAACTCAGTAGAAACATCTGATGCCTCACTGGTGTACCCCTGGGGAAAGAGAGAAAATTTCCATGTTTGGAATTCTCCCCTTGTAAAACTGAAAGAACCAAAATTGAGGGACTGCAAGTTCAATAGAAAATGTGGAAATGAATTATCAATCAGCAATCTGAGAGCATTAGATAAAGGCAATAGCAATCTCCCAGAAGCCAGGGGCTTGAGAGAAACAGCTATTTGAAAACACGCAGTTGCAAACACTGCAATGCTGTGACAGAAGCAAGCGTTTTCCTTTCTCAAGGGATCTCTTCACAGGAAAGGTAGGCAATGAAATCCATCAGGTTTTGCACATAGCTAGGAACCAAATTTCTTACAAAAGGCAGAATTCTCCTACCAGGGCTTTTCCCCAAAACACATTTGAAATTAAGTAATTCAGCAGAGCATCATGAATGCAAAGTTATAAATGCCTACGGGAGTACCAGATATATAGAGATACAAGCTCTAACCACACTTACATACAGAAGAGTTCCAAGATCACAACAGAGCACCCTTCACATGACATAGTTATCCTTCAGGCAGGGAGATGTTCTGTTCCTCTAATGAAATGTCTATGTGTCTTCTTTAAGACATTTCTCCATCAGTTGCCCCCAGGGGAACAAAAACAAACACACACAATTTTTCTCTTTTCCTAACACTAGCTCAAGTTACTATTGATACCTTTCAAATCAAAAACTTCTGAGATTTCTAAAATTGCCCCTGAAGCAAAATTAGCTTGGCTTTAGAAGAGCTGGACTGTTCCAGAACTACGTGCCAGCATTCAGTTTTAAGGTTTTTGACTAACCAGACAGAAATAAAGTAGAAATCTCTCTCTCCAAATGAGAGAACATGACTGCTGAAAAATCTGCCTAGCAAGTGCTCAATACTTTGCCCTAACCTTTTCAGTCTTTTTAAATAAAAACTAGAATTGCCTGTCCATCTCCATTCTTTCTGAAAACCTTTCTATATAAGAATCTAGCAAGTAGGAATGCTTCCCTCTCACTCTTGTAGCCTGTGGAGTAAATATTTAGTACATGACATCTGACCCAGGCTTCAGTGATTGAGGCATGAACCTGTAGTAACTGATCTACTCCAAATGGAGAGCTGTGCAAGCAGGCACAAATCTACCCCTTCCCACCTAGTTCATTAACAGCCTTTGCACACCAATGGTCTAAACTGACAGTAGTGGGAATAGTAACAATTTGATAACTGAACAAAGGCTCTGACTCTCTTAGAGCCCTAGAAATCATGTCACATTCTTGTAGCCCTAGAAGACACTACACTGGAGGTGCCTGAAATAATCCTTCCTTCTCAGATTTGGGTGCATACCCCAACTGCATCCTGACCTCACACTGAGGAAACATATTGCTATGAATAAACTCTTCCTCTCTCACCTGATTACTTTAGTTCCCATTGGAAGGGTCAGAAAGCAAGAATAATGTGGTCCAGACAATTTCCTAACAGAAAGTTAGGACAGCAGGGCATGCTGTACACAAATGTCTGAGACATTTACTGGCAGCCAGGAGCCCTGTTTAGGGTTTGAGAAAGGGACCAGGGTTTGCTGGTAGCCAGGAGGCCTGACCTGGCTGTCGGGAGGTGACCGGCGGGAAGTGACGGCGTCTGTCTTGTACTCCACCTCACGACGCCGCCACCGCCGGATTCCCCCCCTGTGTTGTTGTCTTCTGCATTGTGAAGAGTCAGATCTCAAACAAAATGCTAAGTTTAAGCTTTGTACTGAGTAGCAATGTCAGATTCCAAACTTTTTTTGCGGCCGTTGTCATCTTTATAGGGCATGGACTATGTTGCTGAACCAAACCCCCTTGATTGCCATTGTATTCAGATGCCATATATTCAGATTTTTTTGTTTGTTTGTTTTTGCAATGTAGGTACATCTCATGGCTCTATTTAATAAGCCAAACAGAGATTGTGGCCAATATCTATATTAAAAGTTATCAGAATAAGTTGGATAGTCTATTGGACATGAAATCTGGTCCACACATGGGACAGTAACCTTAAAATAAAAAATACCTGAACCTTTGTCACAGCTTTAATTTATTATGAGGTGGAAAGGTCCTATTATAATCTGTGCTTCCAGTTTCAGTCTGTGAAATACTGATCATACCTTCTTATTTCAAAGGAGTCTGTGAGTCTATTAACGGTTAAAGTTACCAAAGAAATGAGACACATGAAGAGAAACAAGACCTAAAAATATGGGCCACTCAAGAGTAGAATAGGTAAAACAATTTTTTGTGCACAGAGTTGTTAACAAGAAGAATTAAGCCATTGCCTAGGGTAAGACACAATTCCCAGTATTTCTTTTCCAACGGTTGAGACAAAACACTCTGTAGTCTCTATACTGATATTTCCCTTGTACCTGTACTTAAAAGTCCTCTGGTCATTTGTGCTACCTTTTACCCAAAGACACATGTTCCTTTTTCATGTGCCATCAACTTCACTGGCTTAGGGAACAAAACATCTGGCCATTTCCTCAGCACACCGTAGTTAAAATAGATGTTTTTCAAGTAAGTATAAGACATGAAGGATGAAAGATTTGAAGGATGTTGCCACTTCTCTCACTCAGTCTCTTGAGGAATAACCTGATGAAATATGCACTTTACTCTCTTCAGTCCAGCAGGATATGCCTTAGCAATAGCCCAGGCTTGTACATCAAATAAATCCAAAGATATCCATGATACTGAACCATATCCCTCTGTGACACAGCCTCCCTACAGCAGGAGGTGGTCCACAGACCTGCAGCACTGTTTTCCAGATCCCCACAGACCTGCAGCACTCTTTTCCAGATCCCCACAGACTGCAGCAAGGTAGGGAAGGTCTTAAGCCCACAGTACAAAGGGCACAGCAGTTTCCCCAGAAGAGGTTGCCAGCCAATCAGCTGGAGAACTGAACTGATCCCACCTTCAAATCCTCATGGGCAGATCTCCCGGAAGAGCCAGTTTGCTTTCTAATCTCTAAAGAGATGCAAGCTGCCCAAACTGTCCAGAAAGAAAGGCAGAAAGTAGGGCTAAATAGTCTGCATGCATATGTATGGTCAGAAACTAGGGCCCGTGTTTCTCTAATCTTGTCAAAATTGAGGGAGGCTCCAGGATTCCTGGTAAAAATTCAGAGTAATGCCAAATATAGTAACTTAATTCCAGGAGTAATGAATACTGCGAATTGTGCATTAGCAGTCAGTGCAAGCTGCTTAGAACAGATTTACCAGCCAAATCTGGTTTAGTCAGCTTTAGGTAATGTCCATTTAAAGTGGCCAGGGAGGAAGTAGCAAAGGCATGTTCAAAAAACAAGAGAACTGCTGTGGAAAGTAGCCAGAAAAAAAAATTCCAGCAAGGTTTTACCAGCAATAGAGTCTGCAGACTCAGATGACTTGCTCTGAAAACTGGAAGGATCTGTTTTTTCCAGCGAAGCTGTATGTGCTCTAGAACTTTCCATGATTATATTTAAGCACCTCAGGAAACAACACCACTTGTGCTTTTCAGTGATTGCATTTATGATGTTAAGTGACACAGATACTGTTGGTCTTTGATGACCTTAAATGGACATAAAGGAAGGCTCTGGAGATTTTGGAAGAGAATAAGTTAAGCGCTTACCTACTCGTTTCTCAGAATTAGGGTTCAGATTTCTTGGAAATGTCACAATGCTGAGAACAGATGGTGTATCATCTGGATCCATAATGATGACTACATGCTCATCAGAAAATCATTGCACCCACCACACTCTTCACTTTCTGAGCTGGGTCATTTCACCAACTGGGTCAAGTAGGATTTGCCCTCAGCAAAGCTGTGTTGAGTGCTCCTGATTACTTTCTTGCCATTCACATGCCTGGAAATGAACTCCCAAGCGAATGTTTTCTCCAAGGACTAAGGCGAGGCTTACTGACCTCCTAGCTCCTAATTCCTTTTCTAATTTAAAGGAAAAGCTGCAACTGAACAAAAAAAGTACATTCCAACTTTGTGAACTTCAACCTTCTGGTCCCAAGAATTCCTCAAACACAATCAGTCCAATCATATCAGCCTCCAGTGGATTTCCAAGCATACTGAAGCATGTGAGGTTCACAGGCAGGTCACATATTTCATTCCTCTCACACCATTTTTAAGCTGGTGGTTTCTGTACTTTTCAGTTCTGTCGCTTTAAGCAGTTCCGACATGTAAATGACGTTTTCAATTATGATGTCACAAATTTGGCTGCTGCTGACAGGATGAAGAACAGTCTGTAAATAATTTTTCCTTATTATTTATTTAGGCTCTCTAGGAGTAGTGAAGATAAATAATGCTAATAGGAGTACTATTTTATAGTCCAAGCAGTCAACTCAAGATATAGCTCTTTTCTTTTCCTCTTCCCCATTATCTTCTTATTATTGATGATTTACTGGAAAACTGGAGTTTGTGCCATTTTGAGTTGATACTTTTCAAATTTTGAACTGGCAATATAATTTTCTTGTCATTCATTTAAATTGCCTCAGAGAATAATCTATAACAGAATCAAAATTCCATCAGAATGCAGGTTTCACTTTGTTGAAATACAAATATAAAAAAAGAAAAAAACATCTACCAATTAAAACCCCATTTATGGTAAAACCCTGACTGGTTAGAAATGTCACTGGTGTTCATTAAAATAATATGTGACAGACATGTTCCTGTTGCTTAGATATCAGCCTTTAAATTATCTGTGAATAATAAAGCAATAAAAATAATAGAATTTAGAGGTATCTTTCTACTTCATATGGCTGAAAACAAGTCCAAATAAAAACCAGAGTGTGCATTGCAAGAATATGTTATATACTATATATTTTATAAACTTCATAAACCAAAACTCAACTTCATAAAAACCCATTCCCACTTACACATGTTCTGAAAATCTAATTCCTGGAAAACAGATACTCTACTTATATGATTTTCAAAAGCATTTTAAAGGCACGGTATGAAACCAAATTTTCATTGTTTATATATTGAGTTTCTGTGTGTTCAGTAGGTGGTAGTTAAGATCATGATGCGTATTTGTCATAAAGGAATCATCTTAATCCAAAGAAATAAGCAGCAATCTGTCACTGTTGCCATGGCTGGAAGGAATAGTCTAAACATTCTCAAAACATTAATGAATATATACATATTGCTAAATGTGTACACACTCTGGTACTACAGTGTCAATCTTAGCACCTGATTAATAATCTTACCTCTTCTTTTTTTTTGTTACAAACTCTTTATAATCTCATCTGCTTCTCCAAGGACTCCCAATAATCTAACTAGCAAAGGGACGATCACTGCTGTCAATAATGTTTTCCTGGGCACACTCCTCCTTTTGATTTAAATGCAGTGTCTGAAAAGCAAAGCAGCCTCCATCATTGGCTCCAAAGAACACATTCCACAGAAGATGTAAAAGAAGCAATGGATTAATCAAAAAGGACAAGTAATGTATTTCCCTGTGGCACAAGGCTCTGACCAGTCAGAAGTCCCTGAAGAGCCAGTCCAGATTATGAAATCATTGTCGATGTAAAGAACATGGGCATCATTTAACAGAGTTCAACAGGATTTCAGGGGAAAAAAAAAAAAAAGCCTTGAAGTTAACTTCCTTGCTTTCCACTGCCTCTTCAGGACACTGTCACATCAAAAACGTTCTCTTGCTACTTAGGAATATAGCCAGGCAGCACATATCATGCAACTGAATTAGGTTCCTGGTCTGGGAACACACAAAGGGTTCTTCTGTTTCTTCTCTACAGTCATTTATGTCCTGCACCTGCAAGGAAAATACAAAAGCTGCTGTTCTGACAGACAGGTTGACAAGAGTTTAGAGCAGAGAGAACCCTTTCCTAGAACTGGAGTTGCAATATTCTGGATTCTGGTGATGAAGGAAGAGACGGCAACAGTAGTGACAAGTCAAATCATGCTGAGATATCCAAAAGCAATTTTCACTGGAGAGTAAGGGATTATTAGCAAGATTAATCACAAATAGATGTTAGGCTGCCCCTGATTGGGCTCAGAACTGTGTTTATATATAAGTATGTGATAAACAAATCATAAGCTGAAAATTCTAATATGGTTTCTCAGAACATCTTTTGATGGTAGATACAAGCTGAAAAATAATCTTCACTTGTAAATCCATGTCATCAAGTTTATAAAAAATGTGCACTGAAATAAGAAGACTCAGATAAAAATAAGAATCATAAAAGCAAAACAGGCAAATAAAACCAGACTATTGCTCCATGCCTTTCTTCCCCTTGATCTTCAATTATCCCCAGAAGTTGTCCTCACGTTGGTGCCAGTTTCACTACTTATCAGTGGGGAGTTATTAAACAAAGTTTGAATAAAGAGGGAAAATCAGTTTTTTACTGCTTTTTCATACTCGATAAATAATCAGCATGAAGAAAAATTAATCAAGAAACTCACTATTGAAGAAAAAGAATAAGACAAACATGATCAGAGGGCTGGAGCTCTTCTTCTATTAAGACAGGCTGAGAGAATTGGGGTTGTTCAGGCTGGGGAAGAGAAGGCTCCAGGGAGACCTTGAAACACCTGAAGTGGGGGTGACAAGAAAGCTGGAGAAGGACTTTTTACCAGGGCATGTAGTGATAGGAAAAGGAAGAATGGCTTTAAACTGAAAGTGGGCAGGTTTATATTAGGCAGTATGAAAAAATTTTTTACTGTGAGGGTGGTTGCCCAGACAAACTGTGGATGCCACATCCCTGGAGGTGTTCAAAGCCAGCTTGGATGGAGCTTTGAGAAACCTGGTCTAGTAAAAGGTATTCCTGCCTGTGGCAGGGGGCTTGGAATCAGATGATCTGTAGGGTGCCTTCCCTGACTGAAAGAACGTGTGTAAAGACAAAATCTCACATCCCAGTAACATCAAATCCCAACATTTCTTAATGATTATCTTGACTATGACATGCCACTGAAAGAAGGGTAGTTTTTTTGCTATATTTTTTTTCTCTCTGTCAGGGACACTAACAGAGAAACTACAGCAGCTACGTGTCCATATCGTCCTCGAGAAGGAGGCTTTCTCATCCTTCATACTGCAGCTGATTTGTGACATGTATGTGAGCCTAAAATAAAGAAAATATTAATGACATAAATTAGCCAATTTGTTAGAGAATGTTTACAAAGTAAAAAAAAAAAACAAACAGAGGGATAATTTGGGGTTTGAAAATCTTGGTTTAAGTCTGTAAGAAAACAAACAAGCATGAATTTAGCTAATAATAATAATTTACATATTTATGGCTACTATGTGGAAAAGTACTGCCTCTTGGCACCAAAACAAGCTGAAAATATCTCCTTTATTTATTTATTTATCTGTGTGTTTATTTCTTTTCTTGCTTTTTTAAGATGCAGATTTCACATTCCTTTGGAAGGAAATGAAACCTGAGGATAACTAAACTTTGCTACTGGCAGTGTAGAACATAAACTTCACAGTATGTACTGCAGGCAACTGGCAGGACAGTGTCCTTCTGAATCAGTAGGCAACCTGAAACAAGAGTTTTTGAGAGTGCTGGCACTTACCATCACGCCAATTTGTAAGAACTGGATAGTGGTGTGGGGTTATTGAATTCGGATGAGCCCAAATGGAAGAGCTTTTTCAAAGCTCTGTTTTCTTTTTGCTCAAAAACTATGAAAATAAGAGCCCCAAATTACTAGTGATACTTTTTTTTAAAATTTTGTCCTGAGAAGCATAATAAAAAAAAATTAATGTCATAATGTTTAAGTGTTACTCCATCCAGGACAAGAAGATAATTATCCTCTGAAGACCTGCCCACCTTCCTTTTAATGTTGGGTTATCAGTAACAAGCTTACCTCTTTATAGCCCACTACTTGCCTGCAGATGACCTACTTTCCCTTGCCTCAGATAATTAAAAGGTCCCACAAATCAACTGTCATTTCTGACTGACCATTCATTTCCTTTTTTATTTAAGAAATATCTTTTTGTTGACAATATTTGATGTGAAGCCAGCAGGTTGAAACAGCTCCAATTTTGCAAACATATTCCATTATTAACTTCTTTCCTGCCAGTGGTTTTCATTTGCTGTCCTTTCTAGGGTACACAAATATAGGCAATGTTGGCTCTACAGCAATCCACAGTGGATCAAACACTCCAGGAAATATATAATTGTCACCATACACCTTTCTGAGTCCATCATGCTTTTTTTCACTATCCACTTCAAAGTCATTACTGTACCTAAGGCAACTTTCAACATAACTGACTTTCTTATAGTTTTTATATGCCGGCTCTTCTTTTAATTGGGACAGAGAAGGGAAGGCAGTACGTTAAAATACTTTTAGTTGAAATTAAGATTCTTTAACTGAAACATTTAAACTATTGAATAAATAAATTCATTTGAACACAGTTGCAATAAAAATGATCCTCTTGGAATTAGTAATAACTAGAAGTTGGCAAGCATTTTATACTAACAACATGCAATTAGCTGAAGGGATTTAACAACAGGCTTTTGCAAGAATTATTATTGAGTTTGTTTTCTTTCTGATTAATGCTATTAACTCTTGCTTACATGTCTTCACTGATCCAGTTCTCCAGATTCTATTATCTTTCCACCTGGGAAAAAATAAAAACTGGTCTTAAAATGACCACTTTTGAGCATGAATGTGCAGGGTCATGATTGACAGAGGATCTGAGCAATAAAGAGAACATGACTGTGCTGCTGTATGTCAGATGGAGGACTACAAGAAATTCTGATGTCATAATCCAGTTTTGCCTTCCTATGGTCTCTGAACATGATGAGGCACATATTACTATAGGCTGGTACTCCTTCTATTCATTGAAGTACTGAGTCAGCTGTTTGGGCTGCTTCTGAGATGTAGCATTCATAGGCTTGGTGATGAAGAGTGATGGGGCTTTGCAAGAAAGATGAATCATTGTCTATGATCAGCATAAAGCTCACACAAGGAAAGCAAAAGAAACTTTTCCCTTCTCACTGTCTCACACAGACATCAAGACTGATCTTTGTGAGTATGAATATGCCACTCATATTAGTAACTTGCATTCTACTAAAGCAAGTTTGGTTGGGAGGACCAGTAGGCAATCAGCAGTGGACTATAAAGAACCTGGTTTAGGCAACTTCCATGTCAGCAATCAATATTTAATTTTATATCTACATTTATTTATTCTAGTCATCTTCTCACACACTCTTAAGATTAGAAATTGTACATACTGATAAAAACATTAATTTGAAATTACCAGGGTGGAAAAAAAAAAAAAAAAGGTGTTTGTTTGGTCTTCTGAAAATCAGCTTTATTACTTGGCAAGTCTCCACAGTAGACAGCTTTCAGTTTTAGCTAAGTGCTTCACCTAATCAATTCCAATATTTGCTTTTTGCTTTATATATAACAAAGCAATAGAGTTCATTGATTAAACATTAAAGGGATGTGTGGTAGCTCCTAGTGATCTGAATAGATAAAAGGGCCTATGTCCCCTTTCTACTTGTAAACCACTGAGTTGCTCCAGGGAGCCCTCTGGAAGCAAGATCCTAAGCAGTGTCGAATGGCCTTACAAAACACTGATGATATCTGCTGCATTCTGTCTCTGTCCTTGTAGTCTATCCGAAAAGCAATGAAAAGGGAAAAAACTGATGCAGAAATCCTCAGAAACCTGAGCTGCTATAGAAGTGCTTCATTCTGTGTTTATAGAGAAAACAAATGATACCCACTTCCTTCTTGCCAAGGGGTAAGCTGAAGTTAGAAAAGTAGAGATCTCTTGAGGGAATCTTGTTTCTTACAATCTATGCCACAGAAAGTAAAAACCCCTTTGGGTCCTGATACCAAACCCAGCCAACAACAAATAAAAGGGACTTACAGTGAGAGACTGCTCTGGGCTGCAGCCATTCCCAGCCATGCCAAAGGTGATGTAGCACCCAAGGTCCACAAACTTGCCTGTTAGGGCTGTGGGTCCTGGGGTAGGATTAGAACAAGCACAAAGCTGTCAGTGTGCTGAGTAACAGGCACTTTCTGCCTCCCTGCAGTGCCCAGAACATATCCCCTACGGGTCATGTCTGTAATAGGGCATTCACTCACAGATTCCTGAGCTGTGTAAATCCTGCACATCATCTCTGCTGACGAGTGCCTCTGAGCAGCCTGGCCTCAGATAGCAGCCTGTTCCCTGGTTACAAGGAGATGTTTGAAAGGAGCCTAATTTTGTTATCTTTAGTTCCTGTGTGTGGAAAGTCTCTTACCATATATTCAGGGACCACTGCTCTGGTCTCGCTAACCTGTTCAGAGGAGAGATACAGGGAAAGAATCCCACTGCTACCAGAGTAGAAAACAAGTCCATGCTGGTACTGACAGCATAGCTGAGGACTTTTCCTCCACACACTTGAAAGTCTCTATAAACTCTTTATGGCTACACAGAGTTTCTGAACTTCGTTCTGCACAGCTCCTTTTAATTGTAGCAGAATACTGTCTGCAAGAAAGCTCAGTATGGACTAAACAAGTTACTCTAAATTTGCCCTGCACTGTGAACTTGTCACTGCACCAACACAATGACACTGATACAAAGCACAAACCCACTAACGTTTGAAGATAATAAATATTAAAGAATTCTGTTTATCCCTGCTAGTGAAATTTGCTCTGAAATCCTTCCAAGTTTGCACTCAATAGGATATTTATTTAAAAGGAATGGGAAGGAAAACAATAGAGGTAAATGAAAATCCATCAAAAGGCATCATTCCTCTGCCAGGTGCAACAGAAAGGAAGATAAGACAGATAATAACACTGCTGAAACAGAATGCTGTTCAGGTTGATGGATGGAAAGAGCTGACAGCTCACAGAGACCGAGAGGGCAAGCTGTCGGGTTCAGTGTCAGACAAAATAAATCTATACATCCTTGTTTCACCCAAACACAGCTCTATCACAAATGATACAGTCCATCGCTGTTGCCTTGTGCCAATTTTTTCATCTTCAAATGTGAAGTAACAGCACATTAAAAAAGGGTATATAGGAAGAACTCCTTCCCGCAGGAAGAGTTGCAGGAGCTGAGGTACCATAACTGAGAACCTTGATTCCTGTTTGTCCCACTATAACTTTTACACAACTGAGAACCCACCTATCAACAGAGATAGTATTCAGCAAGCTGATAAGATATAGCACTTGGCACCCTGTTCAGCGAACATATTAACTTCTCTGAAAATGGTGCTAATACGTTAAGGGACATGGGGAAATGAAGGCAGTTGTAAGGAAGAGCCTATGCATAGGAATTACTGAGGAATCTGATGAGAGGAAACGGAAAATAATTTGTGGTGCTGCACAATGAATATACCAAAAAATCTAGCGTTGAAAGTATTGCATTTCACTTATTGTTTGTTGGTTGGGGTTTTTAATTATCATGTGAAAGGCAACATTTTCAGGTAGCTGTGGGATTATATAAGGAAAAAAATGAGAAAGTTCTTAGATACACAAACTTCTTTAACAAACCTTAGACTTTCTCCTTAGATTAGAATGACTCTGACAACATTGAATGTCATAGTTGTCAGAGAGCACTTTTCACCTGTGTGCCACAAAACACTGAATAAAGGTAGAAAAAAAATTATGAGCAGCCACATCATACAGAGAGAATCTGAGGAACAGAGAGGCACAATGATTTCTCAAAGGTAATTCAACAATGAAAACTAAGTGCCATAATCCTTTCTTCATCACTGTATCTCCTGAACCACTGTGTGGCTTTCTTCTCCCTTTTAACCTTTCCTTAAAATTTCAGAATTGTCAGTGAAGTCATGTTTGAGGCATTACCTCTATGAATGTTGCATGACTTCTCCTTAGAGAACAATAACACCTCTATAGAAGTCAAACACACAGGAGACCATAGGTTCTCAGAAGAGTAATTGCACTTCCATTTCCAGGCTTTCCTCAGGCAGTTTTATCTCAAACAAAGTGGACAGAACCATTTTGGACAGATTGTTGCAAATGCCTTTTTACCCAGACTCCACTTCCACACAGGATTTGAAAGAGGTGATTGAGGTTGGGTGGTCAATTTGTAGCTGGAGGATGATGGGAAGGTGGGGAAGGATGCTGCTAAATTCTTTTATTTCTTTGGTTCGTGCTGCCTCTTACCTCTGAGTGCATCTACCGAGCCACAAACAGTGTAAATGAGGCAAGTGAGAAAATACAGATATCTTCCTTTAGTCTCTGCACATTTACAAGAAAAGTGGTTTTCTTTTTGGAGGGAATTAATTAATAATTATGCTACTGCAAACTCTGGATTATATACTGGTTTTACAGACCTCTAGAGCCCTCTTACTGCATAACTTCAGATTGCTATAAAGCTTGGTTTTGAGTACTCTGAATGTGACAGAATTTTCTTTTAGAAGGGTCAGGGAATTTGAAGCAAAAGTTTGTTAGGCCTTTCTGTAGCTGTCAGACTTGAAAAACATACTCTTTGGAATGACATCTGAGTCAACATCAGTGGTTTTATACTGCTATCATTAAAAATAGATTTCTTATAACACTTGAGTTTCACTCATCATGTAAAACTACATAAACCTTCTGTTCATCATCAGTGATACCTTAAAAGTTTAGTGCATTGATATCAAAATTTCTAGCAAATGGTCACATCACAGTCACTCTCTGTTCTGCAGTGCAAGACAAAACTACTGATAATTTAAAAGGTTTCAGGCATGGCTCTTATAGCCAGTGATGGATCAGGATAAGGAAGAGCCAGAGGTACTTTTATTCCTTCTAGTGCTCCATGATCCTAAGCCATCTCCTGTAAGCCATCTCCAGGAAACTGTGAGCTGGGCCCAGCTGGTCAGAGCCTGAGCAGCAGTCTCCACAACCATACAAAGGGATGGTTCCGATGACACCACTGTCGAATTCCCGTATGGATTTTTGACGTATTTATTATGTGCTTCCAAAGACTGCATCTTCCAGGGATTAGCACAGAAAGGTAAAACCTTCAACAGTACAGGTTATAAATAGGAATTCAACTTCCATAAGCTTTAATTCACTTTAAAAACTCCACTCCCAAGTTACTGGAAAACCCAGGAGCTCTGGATTTCAGGCAAGGCTGATGCTCTTCATAAGGTTTATTTGCTCCCCTAGCCTTCAGTGGCACCTAGTGGAAAAGAAGCAACTTGAAGGAAAGAACAGTTCTGAGGGAAAAAAGCAAATGCACAATCTTTTTCCAGCTCCATCAAGCAACTTTTCTGCAACCTCTCTGAAGGCATAAAGATGTGGAATGGCTACAGTGAAAAAAGAACAAGCTGCTGGTATGGAGCAGAGCTGGTGTCTACCGGCAACAGGAGACTGTTCACTTGAGAAAGGTTTGCTATTCAAAACCAGTTCAAAAGTTAGCTCTTAGTTAGTGGAGGTGGAAAAAGAGCTAAATGCAGCATGATGAAAAAGCCAGCAATCCTGAAAGAACAGAGAGGGTGCAAAAGTGATGAGGAAGGGTGGATCTGAGCTAGGAGAAAACTAGAATCATTTAACATTTCTTAGTGGAATTACATACAAGGTGTTACACCTATTTTACCAGAGCAGACATTGGGTCACCACTATCCATTTATAAGTCACAGTGGGTAGTATAACAAAGTCTTTGATTTTGGTTTTTTTTTTTTTCTTCTTCTTCTTTTCTGATCATGCCCCTGTAATTTAGTTCTGGAAGAATACATGCCTTGCATCTGTGCTCATTCTATTTTACTGGGGAGTCTTTTTACAAATGCTCTTTGTTGCTTCAGCTGCTCTTCAGGGATGAGACCTTAAGTTTCCCTGCTTCTCCTCTTCCCCCCCACTCCCAGCTGATGAAGTTCCTGATAACCTCATGAACTTAGCAGTGCCTATGTATGTGTTTTTTTTCAGATCTTCTGCACTTCAAACAGTACTTGAAGGGAACCTAAAAGAAAGATGGAAAGAGACTTTTTGCAAGAGCATGTAGTGACAGGACAAGGAGAAATGGCTTCAGACTGAAACAGCAGGTTGAGATTAAATAGAAGGAAAAAAATCCTTTAATTTGATGGTGGTGAGGCACTGGCACAGGTTACCCAGAGAAGCTGTGGATGTCCTATCCCTGGCAGTCTTCAAGATCTGGTTGAACGGGGCTCTGCACAACCTAGTCTAGTGAAAGGTGTCCCTGCTCATGGCAGGTGGGTTGGGAGAAGATATTCATTAAGGTCTCTTCTAACCCAAGTCATTCTATAATTCAATTATTCTAATTATTTGCCTTGAAGAAAAGTCCACCACCTCTTTTAGAGTAGTACTTCTTGGTCCTGTAGCTTCCATGTCTTATTCATCATGGGAGAAATCTATGCTGTAAAGCTCATCTAAAAGTTGTCCCCACTGTCAGTGCCATGCCACCTGCCATACCTCTGTTAGCCGCTGTGTCACAGGGTCACCGTAGGACCCCAAGTCTCAAAGCTATGAGCTCAAAAAAGGAGTTTTACTTTAAAAATACACAAGGCTCCAAAAATTCGCCTCCTGAATTTTTAGAAGAGCCCTTGGTTCTTTTAACACCCAAAGAGAGAGTACATAGGAGAAAAGCTGCACACATTTTCTCAGAGGATACCTTTACTGGTAAACTTTAGGAAATAAGAGAACTCAGCAAAAATTTAAAGTCTAACATACAACCAAAATAAAACACTCCACAAAGCGTTGACTTAGTGCATGCTAACACATACAACCTAGCAAAATCCAGCCCATGTAGTCCTGTTACCCAAAATATTAAGGGAAATTAAAAGAAGTAAAGAAAGAGAGAGAAAAAGAATAAATATAAATACCATTCCCAGATTCAGTGCAGGTCCAGCTACAGGAGTATAGAAAATGGAGGGTTTGACATTCACTCCTCCCACCACACACACACACTTGAGTTGGTCCAAGACAATAATTAATATAACAATCCAGTTGAGTTGGTCCAAGACAATAATTAATATAACAATCCAGTGTTTCACAGTCACCTTTTACATTTTTTCTCAAAAGAATTGTGAAGCTTCACTGATGGCAAAATGAATTAGATATTCAGCTTCCACCAAACATTTAAATATTCGTATAGTTCTGCTGCTTCACCCCATAGCTAACACTGGGGTGTTTGAGGAGTGCTCACGTATGTTAATACAAAGTTCTTTAATGAGTGTTTCTCCCTCCATAGTCAGAATAGCTCTTCCTGTGTATCATACTTTCACTGCCTTTCTGTGAAACATTTGTTATTATACTTCTGTACTGTACTCTCGCCATTTTTGTACTTATACATTCAGTTTTCAGTGATGCTGTCACCCCTGAACAGTTGAAAAATGCCAGGCTAAACAGTCCATTAGTGGATTCTTTCTCCCTTTCAACTTGTGCCACAAGATCAGACACTGGATTTGTTCTTGAAAGAACAACGTACTGCTCCCTCCAGTGCTCACGTATCTTTGGCAGAGTTTTCAAGCAAACAACTCGTTGAATGTTAAATACTGGACAGACTTTGAAAAGCTTCATTTCTCTCTATCCTGTGATTTTAGTCTTTTCTTGTGTATTTTTTTTGATTCATCTCCAAATACCAAGCGTGATGACTTGAGCATGTGGTAACTTTGCTGGGTAGGTGGTTTGTTTGTTTGTTCTACACATCCTGTCCTTTCATCCAATTTGGTATGTGCTCACCCATGGTACTGAGGCCAAAGGACAAAAAGTCCAGACAGGCAGTTTATCAGTTGCTCCATCATATGGAGCTACTGCATTCCCAGCAGTACAGATTTGTCCTCACTGAGTACAGTTTGTCCTCACAACGCCAAATACAGCACTACTAGACTCTGCTTTTTGCACTAATCCTATGGCATCACTCATATGAACTCCTTCAGTGGTAAACCATGGTAGAATAAAGGAGGGATTAAGAGCACCTTGATTGCAAGAAAATTACACCACCCTAAACCTGATGAAAATAGTGAGTATTTTCATCAGAGAGTATTTTCTAACAAACGGTATCCACTGTTTATTAGACAAGTTCAAACACCAGCTTCTTAGGGTGGTAAAAAGTTTGTAAATGTTAGTCTTTAATAGTAGCTTCCCATCCTGATATTTAAGAAGCTAAATATAAGCCTTCATATACATGTTTGAGTAAGAATTCAGAAGTGGACCTCAAATGTTCTGCTTTGAACATTCAACCTATGCACAGCATCATCAAGGAAACAAAATTTACTTAATAGGACAGAATATGGTAAATAGAAATTTGTGAATAAGATATAATGCTGCCCTTCTTGTGATCGTGAAGATGAGACAGCACACTGCTTTACTTTGTTTATACATTCTAACTTTCAGATATCAGAAATAAGACTTAAGTGTTAAGACTTCCTTTGATGTAAGTGGGTAGGTACAGAGGACCAAAGTTTGGTTCCACCAAAGTCAGAACATTTCCCGTTAACTTTATTTTGTATCGCAGTGTGATATGATTGACACCTCTGCTGCGCTCCAAGTCATGTACTGACTTATTTTCTGTATTGGATTTGAAATTAAATATCTTAATTTCCTGAGACCTAAGTTTTTCTAACAAATGTCCCACTTGTGCATTGCTTTGAAACACATCATATTTTCATGTGAATATCAAATAGTGTTTTATATTTTTCTACAGAGAGATTTCATTCCTTCAGCACACGCACCATTTTCTCTAACACCAATATGCTCTGCATTTATCTTATCTCTTCCTTCCTTTTTCCTCCTGTTAAGTGCTAACAATATAATGAAAACTGCAAACAGATAGGTTTCATATCTGGTGATCTGATTACCTTTAATTTTAAAATAAGGTACTGTAATTTCTTTCCCCCTCTTGGGCTGTGTAGTACCCTCTAAAACTATATTGCTTGTTGACATAACTTTAGAAAACATTTTTATACCCTTATAATATTGCTTGGGGAATACACAGTACATAAAGCACTTAGCAGGGTGAAAGGATATGGCTGTTTGTAGTGCTATTTAGTATGTTTCTGGGATAGCTGAAGCATTTCATTGCTCTGATTTTGGTTTGGTTTTTTTGTGGGTTTTTTTGTCTTAATAACCTAGATCTTTTTCCTTCTCTTGCATTCTTGGAGAATCACCAAAGTCCTGCTTGAACCAACCAGTCTAAATTTACTTCCAGAGTAAGTGCAGTCAGAATTTTTTTAACTTAAATCTGGCAGAAGATATTTATTCTACTCACTAAGAAGCGGTGCTAAGTGAGCTCTATGGGGTCTGCAGGGTCCAGTTCTGCACACAAGAAGTCCAGGAGCTTTACCTTTGTGAAAGGTGAGACCTCTCCAGCATAAACTCTCCCACAGAGGGGATAACCCCGGTACTGCCTACAGAATAGGGAAAAGACACTGTCTGCAGCCTTTGTACAATGCAAGCTGAAGACAGAGGCACTTTTAAATCCATGTAGGGACTATTCAGCCTTGCTAGTTCCACCTGCTTATTAATTCAAATGTGCCTGGTTTAATATGTATCTCCTGGGGAACTTTCATTATATGAGTAGCACTAGAAGCCAGTGCAGCAATAACACAGGTGAGAGTGAAAAAAGTTTGTAATGACATCAGGGTGATAGGTAGAAATCTTGTTTCGTGTCTGCCCATGCTCAGGTCAGTTTTAGCTACTTCCATGAAACCTTCCTTTCATAACTTTTTTTAAAAATCCAGAGAGGATAAAATTAATTAGGAAAACAGCTCTGTTTGGCAGATGAAGGTGTTACCTATCAAAATAATGTGCATCTGTTCAGGATTTACAAGCCTAATTTCCCCCAAATAGCTGCAGGATGGTAAGCTGCTATTTTTAGAATTTGTGTATAGCCAAGGGAAAAATAGAAGTGTCCAGTTGAAACAGTGCATATGTGTAATTAACTAGAAAAGCTTGTTTTCAAAGACCATTTGCAGCTGCCTTTTACAGATTCACTTTCCACCATCTGTAATAGCCTCCTTGTCCTTTTCTATCTGCTGAAGAACTGGATATTCTCCAGTAGCCTGATCTAGCAGGGACTAATACTTCTCAAGGACTGTGAGTAGTTATCACTGGTGACTTATTCTCTCTGGAGCCTCTGACATCCAGGACTCTCAGCATTTCACAGGATGAGCTCTTAGCTAAAGGATAATAAGAGTCAATGTTGACTGCTAATGTCTTTCCTCATTAACAACACAGGGAGTAAAATGAAAGGTATAGCACTATACTGCAGTGAGTAGAGCATGTGTTTGTATTCACATCTGAGGACGAGGGGAAACTTTGAAATTTAAGTAGTCATAAAAGAAAAAAAAAATCCTTAAAATAGTCTCCAGTAAAGGTAGAGTACTTTTGTGCTAAAGCTAACCTTGATACTCAGAATAGACATAAAAAGTGAGAAACAAACTGGTATTACCTTTTTTTCCAAAGGAATTATAGCAGACAGATCTTCCTTGCCAGCATCACAGAAGGTGGGAGCATGGGGACATGCTGGGAGAACTGGCACTGGTGGTTTCTTCTGCCTAGTCACCTGGTTGTGTTCCCTCAAATCCTCTTTCCCCCACATCTTATCCATTCTGGGTGAATAAGCCACATTTTTGCTTGTGGTAGGTGACATATGGTAATCAATTTTCAACGCTGTGTGCTCTGGGCAGGCCCAGGAGGTTGCTGGGTCCTACCAAGAGCACAGATTACCAGGCAAGTGCTTGGGGATGAGGCAGGTCCAAGGCTAACCCAGGAAGTCAGTTTGCAAGCTAGGGATGGCTCAAGGGAGTCAGTGGTCAGAAAGAGCCATGAGACCAGGATTGTCTCCAGCATGACTTGGGCAGGGGCTAAAGGGCTAGGGCTGAGCTTAGACAGAGCCCCTGGACCCATGAACAGGGTAGGGGAGAGATCCCATGTGAGACTGATTAGGACCATTAAAGCTTATTGTGCTCTCAGAGCTCCAGCAGTCCAAACAGGCAACTGATAAAGGAAAAGACCATTAACTATTAATTATTTTTTTCACCCTTGAAGAAATTCTGTAATAGCATCCAGCTATATATTGTTACCATGTAAAGGAAAAGGTGCTAATTGTCAGCTGGTAATGAAATGCTAACACGAATATATTGTAGCAAACCTAAGAACTGGCTCAACAGACAGCCCCTAACTGTGTGAAAAATGTAAATTCAATACTCACATCAAGGGATGCAGTCATGCACACAGCAAAGTAAACAAGCTCTGGGCAGTTATTGACCATTTCCATATTTAATGTCACGGGAAAGACCAGGATGGAGAGGAAGGATGGCTGGAGGGCTACATGCATATGCCTGTAGTTAACCTGTACCTTGTCTGAACCCAAATTCACAGATGGCTGTGGCCAGCCATTCAGAACTTAATTTATAAAACTATTTAATCATCTAAGCAAGCATGAATAACATTTTCAGTGAGGCTTAATCAGCTCCTTAAAATCTAGGGATATATTTGTGTGTCTTCATGCATTGAGATAGGTTTAAGAACCCATATACATCTTCTCCTGAGCTGGGGTCAGAGAGACTGAAAAGCAGAGATGATGATTTTTATCCTCTTACTGACACATGCCTTTCAGAATCTCACTACGTGCTTTCTATCATCAGGGCATAGACCATCACTTACTGTATGTATATGTATAAATACACTGAAATATATCTATGTTAGATTTAGATATAAATATAGATAGATTTAGATTATATAGGTAGATCACAGAATCAACTAGGTTGGAGATACAGATATAGATACATATAGATCTAAAGGGAGTGGGGCTAGTTTTGTAATTTGGCTGCTACAGGAATAGAACCTAGTATAATTACTGTTGTTTTGGCACTTCTTTATGTGTGTCAATAAAAAATAGTAATAAAGAATATATCATAGAATCATAGAATTAACTGGGTTGGAGGAGACCTCTGAGATCATCAAGTCCAACCCTTGATCCAACCCACTTAATCTTACAGTGCCTTAGATCTTAGTTACACATATCTGTGGGAAAGAAAGGCAAACCCTTCCACAAAGTGATGAGATAAAGGGTTTGAAATAGGAGACAAAGGACAGATTCCTCCCACTGCAAAGCAAATTAATCAGAGAATCACAGAATATGTTGAATTGAAAGGGACCCACAAGGATCACCAAGTCCAAATCTTAGCCATGCACAGGACCATCCCCAAGAGTCACACCATGGGCCTGAGAGTATTGTCCAAATGCTTCTTCAACTGTATCAGGCTTGTTGCTGTGGCCACTTCCCCAGAGAGCGTGTTCCAGTGCCCCACCACCCTCTGGATGAAGAATCCTTTTCTAATATCCAACCTAAACCTCCCCTGACAACTTCAGGCCATTCCCTTGGGTCCTCTCACTGGTCACCACAGAGGAGAGATCAGTGTCTGCCCCTCCTCTTCCCCTCCCAAGGAAGCTCTAACTGCAGTAAGGTCTCCACTCACTCCTCCTCCAGCATGAAAATACCTAGTGACCTCAGCCTCTCTCCGTAAAACTTCCCCTCAAGGCCCTTCGTCATCTTCCTTGCCCTCCTTTGGATGCTCTCTAATAGCTTAATATCTTTCTTATATTGTGGTGCCCAAAACTGTAAACAGTATTCAAGGTGAGACCACCCCAGAGCAGAGCAGGACACAGTTGGCCCTCCTGGCTGCCAGGGCACTGCTGACTCAGATTCAACTTGCCATCGACCAGGACCCCCAGGTACCTTTCCATGGCACTGCTTTCCAGCACCTCATTCCCCAATCTGTGCAAACAGCAAGAGTTGCCCCACCTCAGATGCAGAATCCATCACTTCCCCTCGTTGAACTTCATACTGTTGGTGATTGTCCAGTCCTCTAATTTTTCAAGGTCTCCCTGCAGGGCCTTCCTGCCTTTGAGGGAGTAAACATCTCCTCCCAGTTTTGTGTCATGTGCAAGCTTGCTTAGTTGACTGGGAGTTGATCATTCTCGCAGTCATGGTCTTCCAGCTCAGGACACTGAGACCCCTTGGTCCATCACCCCTGTTGAAGACAAAGGCTAAGAAAGCATTAAACACATCTGCCTTGTCTCTGTCCCTGTTGGTGAGGTGACCATCCTTATCCTGTAATGGGCTGATGACATTTCTATACTGCCTACTGCCATTAACATATTTGAAAAAAATCCTGTTTTTATTGTCTCCCACATTTCTGGCAGCTTCAACTCCGGCTGAGCTTTGGCCACATAAATTTTCTCCCCATAGCTGCAAGCAGCATTTCTGAATTCTTCCCATGTCACTTGACCTTTCTTCCACTGGGCAAGCACCTTCCTTTTTTGCCTTATTTCCAAGGGAAGATTCCTGTTCAGCAAAGCTGGCCTTTGTGCCTCACCTGCTACAACATTTGGGAATTGCTGTTCCTCTGCCCTTAGGAGGTGGTGTTTGAAAAGTGACCAGCACTGACGGACCCCAGCACCTACAAAAACATTTTCCCAAGGGTCCTACCTTACTAATTCCCTGAGAGCCTGAATCCTGATCTCCTCATGTCCATTGCTGAGGTTTTGCTGATGCTTTTCTTCCTGTCAACAGAGATTTTAAACTCAAGCACCTCATGGTCCCTGTGGTCAAGACCGTTTTGCTCACAAGATCCACTCTGTTAACAAGCAGCAGATCAAGGATGGCATCTTTCTGAGTCAACTCCCTTAGGACCTGCTCCATGAAGTTGTCATCCAGATTTTTAGGAATCTTCTGGTCTGAGTTGTAACTGCTGTGTGATGCTCCCAGTTAATTTCTGGCAAGCTGAAGTCCCCCATAAGGACAAGGGCAGTTGACTCAGAAATTAGGAAATTTTTGTTCTCTTTCAAACTGGAAAAACAGTCAACTTAGAAGTGATTATTTTTTTTTTTTACTGGAGCAGAATAAAGCACTGAGTTTGTCTGCAAACCTGCTGATGTCTGAGGGTGCTGTGGCATATTTAATCTGGTTTGTAAAACACCCCTGGCAGCTGACCAGCCATGCTCCAACGTGTCATACTCCTACAAGGATAAAGTAAAATTTGTAGCCTCAGCAGGGGACATGTTCAAGCTTTGTAGATGTGGGTATGGCATAACAGCAGCATAACAGCACTTTGTTGTAGATAACTTCTAACAGAATGTCCCACAGAGGGAAGTGTCATATTAGACAAATATTTTTGCAGCTGGTAAGCAACTGCATGCAATAACCATCATTTATATTTTACCAAAATTCCTCATCTAATATTTTTTCATATTAAATTTTGGATGCAAACATCTGTTGCTTAAAAACACCTTTCTGCAGCTGAGCATAGGAATTATGGGACTCTCACCAGAGTGTGTACCGCATGTGATGTGACGACACTTGGCAAGTCTCACTTCTTCACCCTGGAAAATCTCAGTGCTTGGGAATAGTCTTGTACTGAAGTCCTGTGAGAGGCATAGAAATCTACACATAACAAACCAATATTCTTCAGAACAGAATGAAAATATAGTTATCTTAGGGGTCAGTAAACTTATATGGAGGACTGCGAAATCCAAAATACAGCACACTGCTGCATAACTACTGAAAGCACCCGAGGCAGAGAGCCTGCTAGGATGGTGTTTTACATCTGTATTTCAATTTACCCTTCACCGTACTCAACGAAAATAGAGGCCCTTTTGTAAAAAGCTGAGCACAGCTCTTGCCGGTTGACAGGGAATGCACATGGTGGGATTTATGTGGTGGAGCTCCTACCTGTGAATCACAAAAACCCAAGAGGATTAGTGCTTCAGACTGAGAAATATGCTCAGCAGTAGGTCTCAGCCCTGGATGGGAGACTCTAGCCATTACTCACTCTGTTTTCCAGACACTAGATATGAGCAAGCAAAGCACCAAACAAAACAAAACAAATAAAAGAAAATCAGTGAATTGATTCTAATTCTAGTGGTGTAGAGAGACGCTTAATAAGAAAGTAGACATGGAGTAAAATAAATGTACTGCACTATAATACTTCTTGATCATAAATCTAAATGCCAACTAAATGGTATTGTTGTTCTGAATCAAAACAAAGTATATTTGTCTAAAACACATCAAGACAGACAGATGCATATGTATTTGTGGTTTAGAAGCACATTTACAGCCTGCAATTTAAATGGAATCTGAACCATTTCATCTATTCTTTATGCTGCCATCAGTCTGGGTTTCTAGAGGTACTTCTAGCAAGCATCAGTTTTGAGACACAGACATGTCTATGATTTATTTATATGGGACTGAATCAGAAAATATTTAATTCAAAATTAGAAAACAAGTCCTGCTGTCCATGGAAATTTTGTTTTCAGAATAATTACAAGGTTTCAAGAGTCGGTTCATTTAAATGGCTAATTTGTATTAGACAAATCTGGCTTTGCATAAAATTAGGAGAACCATCTGAGTGGAAGTAAAATTACTCTTCATGGTAAAGAGTTATCTAACCATCATTTCCATTTTATACGATGTCATTTATTACACTGTTATGACCACACAACGTATCACATTTGGATTTTAGGAGATTTCCCTGCATAGGACAAAAGATGAAAGTGAAGGCAAATTTTTTAGAAGACTGCATAATTTAAAAAAAAAAATCATAAAAATATATCTACTTCTGAGAGTAGTACGATCAGTCCAGTTTCAGACATGGGGCATAAGTTGCTTGAAGGATGGGTTGTAAAGTAATTTTTCTTTTCCTATCATAAAGGGCTCTACACAGGGCTCACCATAGAAAGTGAGGGGCAGTGCCTCCTTTTGAGGAACATGATACTGCTCACTGTAGCATGAGTAGGAGTTTGTGCCCTGGTTATGACCTGGTTTATATGTCTCATGTAGGTACATTTGGGGATGTGCATGTGTAGGAAGTCAGGAAGTCCTCTCTTTGGTGCAGTGCAGAGGTGGATAACGTTCAAATGCCCACTGTGAGGTAGGGAATATAACAAGATGCTCCACTGAGAGTACACCCCAGGGAAACACTGAACAGGTAACACAAAGAGGCAGCTTTACCTTCCCTGACCCACTAGACCGCAGAACTTGTGGGCTACAGAGTAAGACACAGGTGCTTCACTACAGCAATAACTCCCTGCTCCCTGTGCCAGAACAGACCATACCTTGCTCCTTGCTTACTGCTGGGATCATCACAGCTCTCAACCATCCATTTGCCTCACATATTCATTTCTTTCTGAACCAAGCAATCCATCCTACGCAATCCTGGTAAGAAATACAGTGAAGAATTATGCCGTGCTCCTGTGAAGACTGAGTTTTCTCATTAGCTGTTGAAAATACGTGTGAACTGTTTCACACTTAGCATTAAGCAATGATATCATATTTTTTGGCTTTGTGATATAACAGCAATTCTCCTTACTTATCCATATCTCCCCTTTTTCTTCTTCCATTCACATCTGTGAGAATGTGCTGCTCTAATTTAGTGACTTAGATGGAGACAAAAGTGTAGAAAACAATAATTCAAAATCTCATTAAAACGACTCAGCTCCAAGTGGGTCTGGTAATCATGAGAATATAAAAAAAATGAAGAGAAAAATGCTGTTAAAAATGAAGATATCAAAATCATGGCACTTTCTGTTTTTTTCAACATTTTACAAAGATCATCCCCTCTCTAACACAGATTCCATCTATTTATAATAACTATCACATCCAGAAAAACAAATTCTCCTACTCTTGTTCGTGTCTCCTTCACCACCCTGAGGTAATCCCTTTTGAAATTTTCTCTGTGTTTATCAACTCAGTCTGATAAGAGAACATAGTGCCAAGAGGTTGTGGAGGCCTGTTGCTCCTGCTGCTAAGCAAAGCAGCTATGCTTTTATAATGCTTAAATCTGTGGCCGTCTCAGGCAATGGTCTTGGTAAGTAGTTTCCCTATTTTTTAAAGGGCAAAAGGAGGCTGCTGATATCAGCCTTGGCAGGAGGAATATGTCCAAAATGTGCAGTTGTCTGGCTTCAAAGGAATGGTCACAAGCCCTGTGAGCAAAGTGAGACTCCTCCCTGTCCACACTGGCAGTGATGCAGATGTGCCTGGTACCCATAGGGGCACAGAGCAAGAGGGGTTTCACCTTTGGAGGGACCAGCTGTGGGCTGAAGGCTTGAGATAGATCACTCAATATCAGTTTACCTGACAAGAATCATTTCTGAGCATGGTCCTGTCTCCTAATATCATGTTTCAAAATAAGATGGAGCTCTGGAAATAGTGATAATGATCTGAATAGGTTTGATTGCCTGTGGCTGAAAATCAGGCAATTTCATCAAATTTACAGAAAAGTCTTCGGGTTGTGATTTTTTTTTTCCTGTTTGGTGTAAATACAACAATTTCTGATGTCACACTGATTTTCCTACATAGCTTTCTGCTAAGCCTGTTGCACGAATAGGTTATAGCTATAATCTATATTTATTTCACATTTTACTTAAGATCCCTTATAATTAAATTATTTCTTGAAGCTAATGTACTAATTCTTGTTAATTTTATTAGGAGCTGATTAAATATTTACCAAAATGCACTTCTGACAAAGCTAATTAGAAATGCTACTAAAAAAGCTAAAAATATTTCATTGTTTATGAAATATTTACATATCTGAAATAAACCATTTAAAAACTGCATTTAAAATTTACTTTGATAAAAAAATGAAATTTCAAAATCAAAGTAAAACCTCCTGAATTTAATTAACATATTTTTCATAACCCAAACACATTTGTAAGTATTTTTCTATAATAGCTTTGGAACACTGGCTTTCCATGTTGATATAATCATCATATCTTCTGTGGAAAATTGATAGTTGTTTTGTGCAGACAATATTTTTGTAACTGATTCTAACTGCATTTGCTCTGGTGAAAGCTAAATTCAGATCACATAAGTGCTCTCATGAAGCTACAGTACTTTATTTATTAACACAGATCTAACCATGGACTAAAAGCATTTACTGAGCTAAAATATTTTTTTTTAATGTTTGCTGCATCTCAAATGTCTCAATGAGCATTAATAGCTCCATTTCAAAGACAGTTTTTCCGGGAGGAAAGTGAACACAAACACCACCATCATTCCCAGTCCCAATCTACTCCATATTGTCCCATCAGCATCAGAGAAATGTGATTGGTCCTGAAGATTCTGCATGACCAAACTGGAGGACAGTCAGTTTTGAGGTGGAAGATACATACAAGTCAGTTTATCTTGTATTCTGTTTTAAGAGCATTTACTTTCTATGTTCCTTCATGACTGAAAATACTCCTACTCCTACCACATGGAGAAATCACGCTTCTGAGGGAATAATGCCTGTGTACAGGGGTAGGGGAGTGCTGGAGTGCTGTTCCCTATTCCCATTCCAGAGTAATAGCTCTTTTTTTAAACCTTTCCTGGTACTTTGCACAGAGATTGCACAGGATTTTAATTCTCCATGTGCCTGTTCAAGGCACTGTGCCATTGATTAGTCTCTTTTTTTCTAAACTTGGTTGCATGAAGGCAACCTCATCATTCAGCAGTAAGGAAATGCATCACATCATGTCACATAAAAATTAGTCACTGAGATGAGAGTAGGATGGGTTTCCCTGTTCCTTTATTATGGGTCAAACAATCTTGTTTTGCAGCAATCTCAGAGTTCCTACCATGAGCAATTCCTGAGGTCTTTTTGATGACCTTTTTGAAGAGCAGTCAGGAAATTCCCTGGTGTCACTTTCAACAAAATTGATTACTTTGCCTTCAGGCATTGCTGGTAGGAAGGTATCTTCAGTCATGTGGTGTTTCATCTACAGTCTTTGAAGAATGCTGCTAACTGGTCAAACTTTATCTTAAAAAGTGCATGGAGGTGCAGTGCTAGTCAGACATACCACCACCCCCTCATGCACCTTTTTCTAAATCTCAGCAAATCCCAGACAAGGGCGGAGAAAAGGTGAATATTTTTTGGATAACAGGGAAAGAGATAGCCTGGCTACTTCAGAGAATAATAAGAAGAAAGTATACTTGGTTTGCCCATTTGAAATATGCCCTAACAACCATTTCATAGGGAGGTCCTTTGAAGATGACACTTGAAATTCATCAGAGCTACTTCCCTTTTTCTTCCTTTGCTCTCTTATGCATATGGCAGTGATATGCATCTTACAGCTCCCAGGAAATTTCTTCCACTTTTGGTTATAGACTTTGAAAAATCTCGCTGTACACAGATACAACCAAAACTTGTTAAGAGCTCAGAGAGCTTGTCTGCAGTGAAATGTTCCTACCTGGGTATGCAGGGACAGACAGAGCAGGACTTTCTCTTCAGCATCATCTATGTTTTTCACAAGGGAGAAGTGATCTCTGTGGCAGAGCCTTGGAGAGACTCTGCAAGACCCAGGGCTGTTTTGAACTGTGGTTTTGCCCTCCCCTCCCCTCATTCACTTTTTTGCTCTGCCAAGAGGGAAGAAAGACAAAGGAAGCTGAGCCCCTTTGCCCAGGTTCCAGCCCTCCTGAGTGCAGGACAAGCACCTGTCTCGTCTTGAGTGTGACTTTATGCTGAGGTGAACACAGACCGGAGAGCACAAATTCCCCCTCAGTGGTGCCCAGGTCATGCAAGAGAGGGAAGTAGCAAGGAAGCTTGCAGGAGCAGAACAGAACAAGGATGCAGAGAAACTGGGAAGAGATTGGAATTTTAAACAGGAAGTAGAAGGCAGCAGAAGAGAGAAAAATATGAATAATGGAGATGTTGATCTGCAGGGGAAAATCATAAAAAGGATATGAAAGAGAGGGGCAAAGAAGCAGCAAAAGTAGGTGAGAGTGGAGTGGGAGGGAGGCAGGGTGTAGACACAGGGACTGAAGAATTTGCAGCCACTGATGAATCCCATCCTGCACAACCCAGAGCTGAATTCCAAGAGCTGTGAAAAAAAATAAAAGTTCACCCATCATTTTTTCTGTGCTTTATTTTATAACTAAACAAACATGGTGCTTGGGTAATCCAAGAATGGTCCCTATAGAAAAGGAGTTACACAGGTGAATGGAGTGAAGATATTGGTTATGTGACATTTCTCAACTGTGACTATTATAAAATGAGAGCTGATAAGAGAAAGAGAGGCATAAGTAAAGAAAAAAAGGAATAAAAGGAAGATAGAAAACAATAGACTTAATGGAATAGAAATGCTGTGAAGATAAGAAGACAGAATGAAATTGGGAGATGAAAGGAAAAAAGATAACAGTGAAGGAAGGTGCTTAGAATAGCGTTTCTCAAACTTCCTGAAAGCATGGGTGTGTTTGGTCTCATCTGTCTCTGTATGACCTCCAGTGGGTCCAGACACGTGGTAAAATATCTTAGGTGTAGTAACAGCAGCAAGGATCTCCATTAATGAGTTTATTAGTCATACAGGTACATAACTAGACAAAAACAATAGTAATGAGAGTAAAAAGAATATTAATAAGTAAATAAAATCTCAGGCCTGAGGGACTCGAGCTGGTTGCCTGGAGAGCTGAAAAATGCAGCTCATTCAGCCTCAGACTACTATATCCAGGAGAGTAAAGTGAATTAATTACAGCAAGGGCTCCTTAGCCATAATTTGGTCTCTAAAGTACAAGGTCACTGCCTAATCCTGCTCTGGGAGAGTAAGCCCAATTCTCACTTCACCCATATTCATACAGTAAGATGATTTCTGATGCAGAGCATTTGGTTTTAAAATAAGCAGGATGGAATCGTCCTTTCAACGTGTCTGGAAATCTCCTGGAAGCCTCCTATAAAAAAGTGACCTCTCCATACCAGATGCCCTTCTTTCTTTTGTTTAAAGACCCAAAGATTCTGAGCTGAGAAACAATATCACTTACATGTGTGCTGCTGGTTTTAGTCTGTGAACTATAACTGTGTTTTGCTCAGTAATAAAAAATATAGGAACCAGGACTTTGGAGTGAGGTTCAATAAGACGACATGACCCTTTACTTCATGGTAGGGCACCCTCAAGAAATTAAAAGGTTTAGACTTGAATCTGTGCCCCTGGTCGAAACTACATATGTAAATTCTTGAACCTGTTCATTAAAATTGTAAAACAACTACTTGATTTTTCAGATGACAAAGACTCAGAGCTGCAGCTTCACAACCAATTAAAATAACACAAGTAATGAAACAGAAAGATGCTAATTACATGTCATAAAAGTGGCTGTCTCCAGTGCATTTCACATTGCCTATTTCCTCCCTATAAAAATGTGCATATTTATCTCTTTTCACTAAACAAATAAGAATAAAATGAAAAAACAAACTTTATGCTTATCTGAAAATAAATATTAAAACTTGGTATCAGCTTTATTGGATGCAAATTTATTTATCTTTTTTTGTCTCAAGGGGCTTTTAAATAAAAGGACATTCAACCAAGAATCAGTGAAGGCAAAAGGGTTGTTGATCATCTGAGCTTTGCATTTGATCCTGCTCTCCAACCTTGATCCTAATATCTATCTACCCCCCCTAGGCATTTGTATGTCCAGCAGTGTAACATTATGACAAAGAGTTTTGGTTTATTTTTGCATTAGAAAAAAACAGAGGAAATACTTTTTACTGAACTTTTTCAGCATTTTTAAGCTGTTGAAGAGAGACATCATGAAAAAGGTCTCTGTATGAGATCAGGACCGCAAATATTAAGCAAAAAAGAAAAGGAAACTTCATAAATTCCCACCCTGTGTTTTATAGTCAACTCTAGTTACTAAAATTAAAACCCAGACTATTGCTTTTGGCACTTTATTTTTCACTCTCCTTGTAACTCTTTAATTTTGGTGAGCAGAATAACTACACTGTATATTAAGAACAGGCTCAAGGCCAAACTTCCTGACTTTCCATATGGCTGAAACACTGCTGGAGCAGGTAACCTGATGGGAACATCTGTAAGGTGTCCTGGGAGACTTCTACATACCTATGACTCAGAGCTGCCATGTAGCCATAAGTGAAACACAGATCTTTTAATTTTAGAAACATTAGAATAGGGCCTGAAACATAATACATTTGTTGACACCTGCTGCTCTCTGTGCACTGAGTGCAGTGGATGATGATGACTCAGGGAAAAAAATTAAAAATAAAGAAAATAAACTTTTACTTTATACATACCATGACATCAGTATTTTAGAAGTGCTGAATAGATTGTTCACATGTATCGCTTCTGGGCTGAGTCAGGCTTATAGCTCACTTCCTATGATTAAATCCTTTTTTGTAAATGCACAACGAAACAATTTGTTCATACTGAGGAGGGAAACCAGGTGTCTGTAGCTCATTCTCATTGTTGCAAAAATTAATCCTAGGTGTATATCTTGCACTATTATTTAAAGTCTGTTTCTTTTGCCATTGAGATCTACCTCCCAGTTCTGAACCAACTGCTGTTGGAGTTTGTGACCACTCAGCACATCTTTCTACCAGAAACCCACCCATCCAATGTAGAAATTCAAACTAACCAGCTAAGAAGGGTGCAGTCTCCAATACAAGGGATCATAGAAAGCCAGGATAGAAAGGGCCCAAGGCTGATGGAGGAATTCTTCAGAATGGAGTTTAGGAATAAAGAACAGACAGGAGCACGCTTGCCCTTACAGCTGCACAGCAAGCAATTTTCATCTAACATCCTTTCTGCCTTCTCTTCATGCAGTCCAAGTTTCTTGTTCCTTCACACCTGAGGGAAGTTTGCTTGCTGCTGCACACACCACTGAGGTCACTGGCAGAAGATTAACTGTCTCTGATGAGAGCGCAGGAACTAATTGAACTGTTATCACCGAGCATCTCAACCCATTCTTCCTGAGATTTAAATCAGTGCTTTGCAGCCTGGTTATTGAAATACTGATTATCAAAAGGTTGCTCCCTTTGTGTATATGCATCACTGATTCACATTATAGGAATACAAAGCAGCTGCCATTGTCAGTGCTGTAGGAACTGCACTTGCTAAAGTTTTCTGGACAAGGCAAAGTGCAGAAATCATTTTGTCCCCTCCATCCATAAAATGGGAACAAAGTTGTATTGCACAAGGGACAGTTAAAGGGAGGTAATCTCTGCAAGAGCCCATATGAGTCTAATTGTGCTATTTTATCCATAAGAAAAATCTCCTTATAAAAGCTGTCAACTAGAAAGCTGTCAACTAGAAAGCTGTCATATGAGTCACAGCAGGAAACTGACTGCCCAGGAGTAGCTTTTGTCCATGCATGAGTCCTCCTGTTCTGTAAAAGAAAAGCTCACACATTGGGTTTGTTTCTGCAGACCAGCTTCTACATAGTTCTGGTAAGCAGGTCAACTAAATAACTGTTTCATTTGTACCATTTATTCCCTAGAAGTTCTGAAAAAACTATGGTTACTTTCTCAAAACGGATGGCTAGAAATAAGGCTAGAAAACTGAATCCCTGGTCAGTTTCCATAGTTTGCATTTCTAAACCCTTGGGATAGACTGTGCAATGAGAGATGTGGAGAGGACCCCCAGCAACTCAGGATATCCATCATCCCTGGCAGAGAGAACTTACCAATGCAGACAGCAACCTGATGTTTTGGCTCTGGACAGGAGAGACAAAATGAAGTGTTTTAACTCTTTTCCATTATGAAACCGGAAAAAAAAGGTACTAAGAGTTAAAAACTCAGTGCAGGAAATTATATCACTGTTTCTTTGAAAATCCAGCACAGCCTGTTCCTAAAACATCTGACCCCACAATGCTTAAGAGGTGTTAGAAAGCATATGTGAAACAGGAGGAAATTGGAAGATCAAGACTGAAGTCAGACACGTGGCACAGAGGTGTTCACAAATACAGTATTTCTTGGCTGTAATTCAATATTTTACATTCCGTCATACTGGCCCTTAAATGACAACTGTAAATTCTTTAGCATGTCAATATTATTTTTATAGATTTTTTTTTTGGTCAACCTTTTTTTTAAGGTTTTACAACCAGTTATTAAGTATAGGGCTTTAAATATAGCAAATGACATAAATTTTTAACAGCACAAAACTGTAGCTGACTATAAACTAATAAATCAGTTATTATATATTGCCTTATTTTTATTTCCATGCAAAGGCCCCAGTCCTGAAACTCCCTCTACAGGTCAGTTAAGGCAATCTGTGGCTTTAGACACAGCATAAAGCTGGACGTAATCTCACCTGTCTACTCTAACCTTCTTCCTTTAGTAGGGACCACACTTTACCTGTGATGCTCTTGAGGAGGGCTGACCATGCCTCTGTTTGGATCAGTTGGATTTACACCTCTTAATCAGATGGGCCTTCATCAGTATCAGGTGTTTCAGGCTTGTGACATAAACATACAGGATTAGAACTCCAGCACACTCTGAAGATCTACTGCCCAAATCCAACTTCTTTTAGTGGCAGGACAGATATTTTCTGTGGCCAGCATGAAGAATTGGCATCGATATTTAAGTTTAGGCAGAACCAGCTTAGATGATCCTCTGAAGTTTCTAGATG
>JAWWES010000041.1:59848785-59867091 GCA_035583135.1 Lophotriccus pileatus
CATCATTTCTTACATAAGTGATTGTATCTTTTACAGATAGTCCAGATGAAGATGTTGGGAATATCCACATGACCAATCATCTGCACTTGCAGTACAGAAGTACCTAAGTTGGAAATGGATAATCTGTTCTACTGAGGCCAGTCCTTGGACATAAAATTACTCATTTCTCCTCTGCCTGACCTTCTCCATGACATTGGAGGGCCTTTCCATACTCATTCACACATATTTCTTCTTTGTCCAAGTTTTCTGCCCAAGTTTGTGATTTTGCTTTGAGAAAGAGAGTTTTCCTTTGTTTTGTTTAAATAAATAGACATGGGGTGAAGGAAGTAGCCCAGGATGTGGGGGAATGCACAGATCTCAAAGAATGTGAGATACTGCAAGGACTAGTTAATTATAGATTATGTGATGTGAAATAAAAGGTTAGGGAAAGAAGAGAGGTTCAAAGAAAAAAAAGCTAAAATTAAATAGTGTCTGGCTTTGAAAGCTAAGAGATATTTTGAGGATGACAGTGGAAAATTTATTCATTATTTTATGTCTTTGAGAATTTTTATAAAGTAGCTTTTATGAAAACACTCTAAATCCTCTGGCTGCAGTGGAACCAAGAAACAGCTTTACCTGCACTCCCAGGTTACACATGCTGGAATGTATTATTGATTCATTGATCTGGAAAGGCTACTGAACTGGTAATGGGCACTTCTTGGAGGTGCTTATCCAAGCACTGATGCCATGGCTGCTTAAACACTGAGACCTGATGGATTTGTGGCATAGGGTGAGACAATTTGCAAGACATCTTACTAACTTCTACGATTCTATATTTTTTTTTACTGTGTTGCTACAAAAGGCTCTGCTGTTGAAATTGAGTCAAATAAAATTTACTTAAGAAATCCTGGGTTCAAACTGGCAAAGTTTTCCAAGCTGCACAAGATCAGGGGGCCCGGAGGTGTCATCACTCAGGCTTTAAAATGTTAATCAGTGACTAGGGCAAAAATGAGCCATTCAAAATCACAAAATACTCTTGTGGGTCCAGTTTATGAGTTACACTCCCAAACTCGTTAGTTCCCAAAGTCACTGTGTTACTGAATGTGAATGATGTCTACTTCAGAGACTCCAAGAAATCATTCTCAGCCTTCCAAAGCAATTTTCCAGCCTCTGATTTTTGGTATAAAATCGTTACATGCTTCTTCTTCTCAGATATGCAGTAATTTGAATGGAGTGTGGTTGCTGCGGGGAATTAATCAGAGGAAGTGGCTGAACTTCACTTCCAAGTCATTAGTCGAAACTGTTAGAGTCAGTCACAGAGGTCAGTGGAGTGAGTAAACCACAGCCATAGAGCTGTGAGCCACAAAGACAGTAATCCACCTTCAATTTGTTATCTTTGTTTGTTTTTTTTAAAGGGACAAAAAGAGATTTGGAGAGTTTCAAAATCCTGGCTTGCTGTCTAATGCCTACAAGCAGATGATCTCAGGAGCAAAAACCTTTCCATCCCCAGTCAGGAGTAGCCTGGTGGCCTGAAACCTATTTTCACTGATTTAATATTCAGAGAAAAGATAGTTCAGCACACACACACAGAAATGCTGATGTATGTTATGGAAGAGCATGAGAACAAACCATAAGTACTGGAAAAAGTATCTTTTGAGAAATTATACAAAATTTATCCTTTAGATGCAGCCAAAGAATTTAAACTAAAATTTCAATAGTACAGTTGAAGATGGAGATTGCTTAAAGTTTTTCCGGTCCCCCAGTCAAACCAAAGTCAATATGCCACACTCCCTTTCTCAGAGATCAAGCCATATAACAAATCAAAGAAGATTGTATTGTTACGAAACTATCACTGGTGAGTTTTTCATTTCTGTATTGAAATCGTTATAGGTATCAGTGGGACTGTCAGGTCAATGCCAATGCTTTGGGAAATCTTGCTGATGAGATGCACTTTAGCTCATTGAACTTCCTCATTTACCAAGGTAAGAACAGATTCTACCTTCATAGTTTCATCTGGAGAGAATTGTTTTTGCCACACTAAAAAGAGTGTTACAACCTTTCTCTCTGTTGAACTGCTTCATTTATTTTCCTTACAAAATATCATGTCAGATCTACACAGACTGTCTCTCTTTTCTGAAGTCTTCCATATCTTGGTTGCTTAGTTTTTGATACATTTATGAAATTATTAAACTGAGTTCCCTTTTCCCATTGCCTTTAAACAAAGAGAAACACATGACAGCTTTGATCTCTGTCTATAGCCTCTATATCTTTCTAATATATAGAGGTGTCTTCACATGTTAACCATCAGTGCATTTGATTCCTATAGTAAATCACGCATTTTAAATGCTCCCTATCTTTGACTTCCCTTTTTTTCTTTTCTGCTACAATATAATCTAATAAAGAGATGATAATACTTGCAAAATGTGTGAAATTGTTCCTCTGCAAGTAACATATATTTAAACATTGGAAGGATTTTTACCTCTGCTTAGCTAAAAAATATTAAATTGCCAAAGTGTATCAAAACTATGCTCATGCTCTGGATTTGTTATATTTGCTGGACATAGTGGAAACAATAATTTTTTCTTCTTTTTGTTTTACTTTTGGAGAGAAGAGGAGATTAACTTGTGATATTTTTATAACGTGTCCCAGATAAGTCACTGCCATTGCAATTTAGTATAGTCTTTCTTCAATTCAAGGATTTTTTAATCATTATGAGACACTGAAGTTCACATATTGCAACTAAAACTGATGTTAACATTCTTTTCAGACCACTGCACGGTTACTGATTCAGTCTTACATCTAATCTGGCTTGGGCACTCAGCCCAGCCTCTTGAAAACAGACATTATATATACAAGAGTTGTATAACAATAGTTTCATCCAGAACATTTAGTTGGAAAAAAGAATGAGGAGAAACAAAATTATATGACAATCAGTATAGTATTTAGCAAATAGTTTTGATGGAAAATGAGAAAAAAGAACATTTCATGAACATATTTCCGAAAGAAAATTCTCGTTTTGAAGAAGCCTTTGTTGCTTTAAAATTACGAAACAAACAGAACCTCAAACAAAATGCCAGGCAAATAAGTGTGTGTGTGTGTGTGGGGGGGCGGTTTAGAAATAAAATACTTTGGTTAACCAAAGTGATGTGTTTTTATAACTTAATCAAGAGAAAGCATTTCAGAAGTATTTTCAAGATTTTCCTGGCAGGAGTGAGGGCAGTCATTAATTACACATCATTAGTCTATCAGTGCTGGAGTCAAGGGCAAAACAATTCTTACAGGCATACCCAGGTTTAATTTCTCAGCCCACACTGAGCACCACATCAATGCAGAGCTCTTGTGGCTCCCAGAACTCCAAGATAGCTGCAACACAAGAACAGAACTTATAACAAATAGTGAGGACTTTAATCTGAAATAGTGGTTTGAGAGCAATAAAATACTCTACAACAAACCTAGGTACAAAAGCCTTGCCCAGATGTTTTTCCTCTGCTTGGGCTTTGAACAGTCTTTCTTCTTCCAAATCACCATTTATATAATTTTTTTGTCCTAGCTTTTCAACTTCTACACTGCTTTTGTGCGGTTTTTTTTTCATTATGCCATTCATCACCTTCTCGATAAACAACAAACTACTTGTGTGAGAGACATGACATATTTAAAGGGAGATTCACAGCTCTTTTTCTTCAGGCACCTAAGTTAACCTGCTTAAATTAGGGCACTAGGTGCCATCAGAGTACTAGGTCTCTGTTATAGATGCAGAGAGACGATGTTTTCTGGGGGATAACTCAGTAGATCCAGATAGGGATTCCACCCCTAGATACAGTCAGAGTCTGGAAAATGAAGCTGGATGTCACAAATGTATTTTTTATTCGTTTACTTAATAATTTTAATTCTTATTTTTGTGTTTGTTTTTTTGTGTTTGTTTTTGTTTGTTTGTTTGGTTGGTTGGTTGGTTTTTTTTGTTTTGTTTTTTTTACCTAGTAATGTTGTCAAAGAGGAAATTATTGGTTTTTAGTTTATACTTCGAAGTGGGGGTTTAACCTCATAATTTGAGCTGCATAGAGCAATTCTTTATAGGAAAAGGGCTATGTGTGCAAGCCTGATAAAGTTTTCTGAAACCAATAGAATATGATCAGGTGCTGTTTCTGTAGAGTTGAAAGGCATTAACTGAGGCAGTCAAACCATAGTTGGACTCCTATAATAGATTGCTAAATAATGAAATATATTCGAGTTAAAGAGGCGTTAATCTAGGAGTATTAGCCTGCACTATGTAGAATAAAACTCTGCTTGGGGTTTTGGTGAAAAACAAAGCAGCATATGATATCAGTTATTGTATGGCAATAAGATAAATTAGACAAATACGAGTTACTGAGGTCCTTTGAATTTTTCACCATAGCAGTCCTCATGAAAACAACCATGTAATTTTCTCAGATTGACTGATGAGCTTATATGTCATTGACTTGATTATAGTTAAACTACTTTAGGCAACAGGGGTTTGTCGGGTTTGTTAGTTTGTTTGGGGGGTTTTAATGATTACCAGAACATCTAACATCTAATTTTCTTACTTTTATAGTTTATATGATTTAAATGACTGGCAGATACATGATGCCACCTGTGTAATATAAACACACAGCATCACTTCTACATGCTTCAGTGTAAACTCGTACTTTGGCTCATCTGTAAATCTTCACAGACAACTTTGAAAGTTTGTTCTAATTGCTGAGGATTAGTAATAACAGATAGCCAAAGTGGTCTGAAATTAAAACCAGGTTAAAGGGATTTATAGTGTACCTGCCATTTTTACCTCTTATGAGTAAAAATGTAACACTTTACAAAGGAGGCCAATGTCTTTTTTACTTTAGGGGTTTTTTTTAATGTTTTTGTTTGCTTGTTTGTTTGTTTGTTTTTATTAAATTCTAATGCCCAGTTAAAAAACTGTAAAAGCTTCTAGGGATCCTAGAACCAATTACACATTCATTGTCCTAAAAGTTTTAAGCAGAACAGGTGAATAAGCTTAAAAGGATTGTGAATTACTTGTTTGCTCAAACAGCTCTAAAAAATATGTTTAACAAGATATAACACAACTTGCTTCTGGACACACTACCTTTTTTCTAGGTACAGATGTTTGATGATGGAAGGTTCTCTGACATTTCAGTTCTCAGGTATGCAAACACTTTTTGTATTGTGGGGTGAAAACACCAATAGTCAGCAAATAATCAAACTACTGAAGTTGTGATGTTGCTGTGGAGTCATTCTAGGGCTTCACAGAGGTAGATCAAGCCACTAGCTGGAGAAGATATGAAACCTTTCCCAGATTAAGGCTGTTGTGATGTGGATTTTTCAGGTTTGGTTTGGTTTGGTTTGGTTTATTTACTTGTTTTCACCTAACTCATGAAAGCTGTGGCTGAAAAGTAGAACTGGCTTTCCTCCTCAGTTAAATTTGTACTCTTATTAAGGCTATGTGATGCTAGGAAGCATTTGGAAAATGGGATTTGCTTTGCAGATCCAAGTTACTTTCTCATTTGAAGGAATAAAATTTACTGCCTCAAAATAAGTAATTTGGACAACACAGGAAAACATTAAAGGAAATATTTCCAGTGAGACAGAGCCTTTTCTTGGGCTCAATGCCCAATGATGCCAGCTTATACCAATGGAGGACGGCACCAGTTTGTGAAGAATATCAGACAGATAAATTTCTGTGCAACCAGCAGTTCACCATTTTGCTGCCCTTTGTGCAGATATTTATGCCAGGAAAGATGAGTGCAATGTGTTTTCCAAATTATTTATATCTGCTCCCATTCAGTGAAAAGATGACACCAGATAGTCATGGTAAATCTAAATCACGGCCTCTAATGTTAACTTCTGAATTGTTCATTTATTCAAGATGGCAAGAAATCAATCCCTAAAAATGTTTCAGTTATTTTTCCCAAACCTCATGTTTCTCTTTTTATCGAAGTCTCCAATTTGACTTCCTGATAACTAGTAAGTTATGACAAATTAGTTAAAGTATCATGCTCTTCATGTACAATATGACTGAAAAAGGTACTCACAATCTCTTGGGTTGTATATTTTAGAACCTCAATTTAAATGCAGATTTTTAGGTCTCCAGTTAAGCATCCATGAGGGATGCCTCTCATTTGATTAAAATACCAGTAGTGAAAATATTTTGGATTTAACATATTCTTCTGCACAGTGAACACAGTTAATAGGGACTCCCAGAGAGGATAAAGTTTAATGGATGATTTTTTTTCAGGTAATGCAGTAATTCTCCAAGTAGGCTTACTTCAGTATAACATAATCACAATGTACTTACTCACAAAGGAGCTAATACATTACAGTGAATGCTTAAGTAATATTTCCTTTTGTCATGCAAATTAATATTTACCTGTAAGATAACTCTTGAACAACAAGACTGAAGGTGAAAAGTCCAGAACTTCAGTTTACCACACTGCATCCTGACTATGTTTTACACAGCCTTGTAGCTAAAAGACATATCTTCACAGATTAAGTGGAGTTGTATTATTTGGCTGTATAAGAACAAATGCTAGTCTTTAAAGCTCTGCTCTACAATCAGCTGGGATTGGTGGCCTCTTTCAGAGCAGGAATCAATTATACAGAACTTAGGCAGGCCAGCCAGGTAACTCAGCTGGATACAATAGGTTCCTCTGAAACTTAAGACAGCATCTTCCAGGCATGCCTTTACTGCATTAAATCCATGCATGCATTCCAAATGATATCAAACAGCTACTACAAGGCAAATAAATGCTTAACTATTTGCAGATTTGTGGGTTTGAATTATAAAAGATTACCCCAAAAATATTTAATAGAACTTGAATTAAATGCAGTTTCATTTCAGGAAGTTGTATAGCAATTACGAGACCCCAAGGAAAAATTCTATAGCAAGACTGAAAATTTGTCACTGTTACCTCTTGTTTTAGCAATTTTATTACTCTCTAAAACAACCTTGAAATCAAATGCCTTTCATACAGTGGATTGCCTGAGCAGATCTACAGATTATGGAAATAAGCCAACCTAATGTGGGTTATATTTTTTATCTTCAAGCCTAATGAAGGAACACAATGAAAAGAACAACAATCAGTGTTTTAGCACATGTTTCTCTGCAGTTATCTTATGCTGGCTGATAAGAAGCAGAGGGGGTTTGCACGATGACCTGAGCATGTCAAAGGTTGTACAGGTGTGTTTCAGAATAGGAAGGCTTCCTTCCCTTTCCAGTTGGCTTTGCTCAGTCTCAGCCCAGCCCACTGAAGGGCTGCTGACCTTGTGCGCTACAGGAACAAGGAGCAGCAGAGATGGACCCAGATCACCATGCAAAGCTAATTATTCAGACAACTTGTATTTGCTCCTGGCTCCAGAGAAATGAATTTAAGGCAAGATAGTCGAAATCAGTCTTGACAGATACGGATGCATAACAATGTATGAGGAAATATCACTTAAAATGATGATCAAAAGCAGCCAGCAGCCAAACCTTCTTCTAATCTTCCTGAGGCTGGGGGTATTTCAGTGAGGAGGCTGAGTAAATAATGAGACACTCTGAGATGCTTACAGAGAGCTCCTCTTGAATTTTGTCTCACCTAGACCTCTTTAACACATTGTGTTTGCTCTGCGCAGTTCCCTAATTCTTTATTTTTGTGTTGTAGTTGTTGTTTAAATGCTTTTGGTCTACAAATAATACAAATCCCCAACATAATTAGCATTCTTTCAAATAAAGCTCCAGGGACCTCCAGACCATAGCAATGAATATGACATGCAGCCTCCTCTTAGTCCTTTTGAGATAGAGTCCAAGACAGATACGTGACTCAATCTTGAGTGACTCATCAACAATAAAAGTCCTCATCGACATTAATCGTAGGACACCCAGACTGTCCTCTCTCTACCTCTCACTGTCACTAACTCTATTTCTGCCCTTCTGAGGCATCTATCTAATATGTTTAACCTCATGTAGCTGTGGTAGAGAATACTTTATTGTTTTATTTTTTAAACTCCACTGAGCTAACATCAGTTACTGATGCTGTTGATGACCAGTAATGTCATAAATGTCACAACAGTCAGGGTCACACACAGCCGTCTTAGTTCATATTTCTCTACTCCTTAAATATTTCTTGATGTAGCATGCGCTTTTATCAGAAGTGTTCTGGAATTTGGTTTTCTCCTTCTCACATGGTGATTTATTTCGCTGTAAAACAGCCAGGTTTATTCTTTCATGTCCACATTATTTAATTGCTATGTTTGTTAGCAGTGTTTTTCCTTGTAAGCTCTATTCTGTTTTTCAAAATTGCTTTCAACTTCCAGATTCAACACAATATTGTTGTAGCAGTTTGCCTAGAAACAAACAACCGCTAGTATTCTCCCACACATCAAATCCTGGCACAAAACTAAGACCTACACTATAAAATGATTGGTTTTCTTCACTTCTAACCTTACCTAAACCTCACTCTCAAATGTCTCGCAGTTCAGCCTCAGTGTCATACTACATGAGATCAACATGCTGTTACAAGGATGGCTTGTGTGGGAAGCAAAATCAACCTCATTTAATCTTGTTTGCTCTGGTGTGAGCTAATCCCCAGGAGGCACCAGGCACACCTGGATTCCACTGCAGTTGCCCACAAATACAGGAGCCCTGCAGTTACTCAGATTTCTAGAAACTAACTCCGTTGTGGCATTAGCACATCCTTTCCTTGAGATTCAGGAAAGGGTGATTCCAGTTCCTGCTTTGAGATTTTATGCCTGCTCAGATGTTTGTGATTTTTTTTGGTCCTGTAACCATTAGTCTTTTCTTTCTCTATTTTCCAGCTTCATCTGAAACATCTAATGATTTTAACTGAAATCACCAGGTACAGTGGATTTGGATCTTTAGAAAGTCTTCATGATGCAGTACCTTAATCTTCTTTGAAAGCAGGAATGGGGGCTCCCTGTAAATTGTGAAAAACAACAGAGGAACTAGTTTTTTAATCATACTGCAGAGAATTATTTTACAGTGCTGCATGATGTGTTTAAACTGTAATAATAAAAATGCATAAAAGTAAGGATCATTTCATTTCTCCAGATGCATCAATTCTGTTACATTTTCCTTATCAATGATTGTAGATAGGTGTGGTGGTTATTATTCTGGAGTAAACAACAGTCCTCACCTTATTCTTATCCCAGTAACTCCATAGTAACCAGCTGACATCACTGACATGTGGCGTATGTCTGTGTGGACATAGACAACCAAAAAAAATAAATCTGACCAGATCCTACTCTAAGCTCTGTTTGAAAGTCTTTTTTTGTACTGTCTGCAGGATGGAAGACTGGATAGCAGAATGAATTCTCCAGATGTTGGGGGAAAAAAGACAGCAATACTACTTACAGAAGTTTCAGCCGAGTGCTACTCTTCTTGTTAAACCTTTGCAGTGGTCAGCAAGACCAGGCAAACAACCATCAGAAAAAAAAAGAAAATAATTTGCAGTACTTCAACTCCTTTTCACATCCAGACCCTGAGTCACTCAAGACATCTGAGTAATTTTTAAACAATTTCATCTCATGAAACAAGTTTCTCACGAAACTGAGGAACGACTTTATTGGGGCAGCTTTTTACACGTGACATCCTCTCTTTGGAAAAGCTGCTCTTTTCAGCTACAAGCATCCAAGGTCTTCTACCTGCCTAAGGTCCACTGAAGTCCTGCTGACTGAAATGAGCTCTACTTGGCTTAAAGGATCAGCTGGAAAGGAAGTCCTTTCTCCTTTTTTTTTTATTGTGACTTTCTTAATATTTTCAGTTTCTGTTGCATTCAAGTTCTTAAGAAAAGCTAGGAGATTTGTATCTGCCTTCAGTGTGGTTTCTGGAATTCCAAACTTACTTTACTCTGACCTGCCATGTGAGCTACTGGAACTTTCTGCCAAGGGCTAAGATGAAATGTATCATAAACACTGCATTCCCAGCAGCCTTCAGGATTTTCCAGACAATGTGCCAAACACAGCGGCTTGTGTAAACTGGCTTTGTACTGGATTCTAACTGCAATAAAGTCTTTCATTTCAAAACTCCCTGGAAAGTGGGATTGTAATACTTCTCTGAAATGTTACTTTCCAGTACTTTTTAAAAGAAAAGCCAAGACCTTTATAAAATCACAAAAGCCATCTTCATTTTCAGTAAGTCATTAGCCCATCGATTGTCAGAAAATCTGAAAATGTGGGTCCTAATGCTGCTAAAAAGGCGACCATAAATGTACTCAAGAAGTAGTTCCTTTTTAGAAAAACTCCAAGAGTATGAATACCTTGGCTACTTTAATTTTCTACAACTTCTGATCATCCAGGCTGTAAACATAAGATTTCACCTCCTGGTACAGCTACAATGATTAGGTGACCCAGCTGGAGTTCAGGAGACCTAGTATTACCTTTTCTCCTGCTACGTCCATGGGCTCTGGGCAAGTCATTTAGTTTTACATACAATAGTATGTAAGCATCTGAATTTGTCATAATTGCTTCTGTTAGTTCTTCTTTCCAACGTAATAATTTTTAAAGGCCCCTTCATCAGCCATTTAACTCAGGAATTACCTGAACTTTTATGCTTTTCACCTGAGGTGTCTGAACAGCTTTTTATATCCTACATGCTTATTGCTCTGTAGTGTTTGAAGTGGTCCAATGCCCCAAATCATAGCTGCGCTCAAGGCCCATGTGCTGATTTGGCCCTCAACACATGCAAAACAACCTCCCTTCCACCTTCCTTGGGATGTGAGGGATTATTCTGCTGCTCCTAGAGAAGGGTCTGATCTGTGACTAGTCCACATGTTCCAGGCTATCAACCATCAGGTGAGCTGAGGTTGTTCCAGACAGAATATTTATGCATTTGCTGGCTTTTCAAAGCAAGCTAATGACCCTGTAGCCTGTTAAAAGATCCCCAAGTGTAGCAATAAGAGAGCAGTGCAAAGCATTGAGGCATTACTCAGTAGCACGTTAATATTCTAACAGTCAAAAAGTATCATGAATTTGAATTTACTTGATTTAATTTGGGATAAAAAAGAAAAATCACTGAAACGGCTTGGATGTCAGGGGTATTTGCCAGGAACTCAGGGACCCTGGTTTCAGTCCATTATCCAGTATGTTCCCTAATTAAATTAAATATTGTTACATCAAGAACTAAGACCACTTCAGAAATGCTAGACCATTTTGACTTTCTTCCACACATTTTTTTTTTCTGTTTTCCAAAATCTGAAGAAGATGTAGGACTTCCCTGAATAGGAAAATTTTTTCTGCATTGCAACACATGCTATAACTTCAATAACTTTGAGTATGTACTCAAAGGGCAGCTACTATGTGCAGAAAGGTTGAGGTAGGAAGTGATCTGCTGAGATCACCCAGTCAAACCCTGCTGCTCCAGCAGGGTCACCTACAGCTGCTGCCTGGGGTCATGGCCAACCCAATTTTTAATATCTCCACTGATGAGAATCTGAATCCCCTCTGAGAAACTTGTTGCAGTGTTTGACCACCCTCATGATAAAAACACATTTACTTGAATTTACTACATTTACTAGAGATTGAATTTCCCAAATTTCAATTTCTGCTCATTGTCCATTGTCCTAAAAATGGGCACTCTAGAGAAGAGTCTGGCTGTCTCATCTTCACTCCCTAACATCAGATATTTATAATCACTGAAAAGAACCTCCCCTGAACCTCCTCATCTCCAGGTTACTGGTAGCTTAATGCTTGTTCTGCTGAGATACCAGGGAAAAACCTTTTTCTGGTTGTGCTTCATTTTCTGAGGAGTTTGGGCACTCCTCTGAATCCCAGAAAAGCTTCTTAAATGTTTGATAAGCAGGCTTAAAGTAAATGACCAACCTCAGTGGTATTTGTTAATCTAGGAAACTCTCCAAGCACTTTTCTGGCATTTTTTTCTTGGTTTTAGTCAGCTTTTCTTTGAGACAAACCTGCAACTAAAATGGCATATGGAATCTAATAAATCTATGAGTGTGTGTGTCCTTATTTATATACTCATGGTCATCCTTACAGTAAAAGGCTCATAATTTCAGGGGAAAAAATTTAATTATATTTTCAAGTATTCCATGAAATAAATAAAAACCAAAAGATGTTTGCTATAAATATTTTATGTGTTTCTACATGACTGAGATATTAGAAATAGTAGGAAGTGCTGAAGAAAGGGTATTCTGTTTAATCTGAAGCATCAATATATGCTGGAGTGCTACACAACAGATGGCAGATAGCTAGAAATAAAGCAAAGAAATGTAGTGTAGAGTTTTCTAAATTCGTGGCAAAAATCAATCGCAGCGAGCACAGAATTTGATCCCACAGTTTAAATGGGAATTGGTGCCGCCCCCACATACGGTGTCACAGCCCAGTGGATAGCCTATCGCTAGATCCAGAACCACCAACATGCTCTCACTGACTTCATTTAGCTCTGGGATTGATTAATTTTGTTGACAAGCCCAGAAGTGAAATAATTGCAAAATATCATCTGCAACTCATGAAAGAAAGAACATGATAACTTGCTGAAAAAATAAAAAGGGATTGCAATAGTTTTGTCCATACTGGGCACGTTTGCTACCTGAAAGCTGGAAAAAAAGTTCTTCAACTATAGTAAATTGTTCTTCAATTACAGTAAAACTCTCACCTATAGAATATAATTTCAAGGTAATTGGACTGGAGCCCTTCATCTGTTACCCATGTGTCTGATACTGGAATCTCACTGATTTTGTTTACAGATGGACTGCAATTGTCCTGTCTGTTAGAGATGTGGTGTGGGCTCTCCTACTGCCCACTGAGTCTCTAAAACACATAGTTTAGTGTTTTCACTCTTCAGGTAAACGAACACCTGATTAAAGGCAGGGCTATATTTATTCCTCAGCAAAACTGCGATTGAATTCCATCACAATTATAACCTCAGCATCAGCGTGGGTGTAACTCAGGAGAGACCTTAATTGTGTTTGAGGGTGTAGTCTCTGAGAAGTGACATTGGAAAGGTGAAGTGACTAAGAACAGAGTGAATAGAAGGGCAGGTAACAGAGATAAAGGAGGTAATTGAGTGGCACTATATTTTATTGCTTTAACCAGCAGGAAAAACTACCAATGAAACAGCTGTGCTGTGAGATAAACACAAGCTGGTGAGCAGCAGAGAAGTTAAAAAAAAAATGGCCACGTATCAAAATATTTTGTTTTCATAAAAGAGAAGCTTTTTTTTCGTTTTATCCTGGTGTCAAATCTCTTATGTAGAAGATCTCTGTATTAATTTCCAAACTTTTTTTTTGATTGAAAACCCCAAATATTCCAACAGGATCAAAAGAAAAAAAATTGCAACATTACAGTAATATATAATTTAGGAAAAGAAGTTCCAACTGAAATGTCAGCAAAACTGACAGCTTTCAAACATGTTTCAACAATAAACATAAAAGAAAATAATTTCCAGTATATCCACTAGATACAGAAGATAAACACACACACACACCAAAATACTGCCAATCAACGCTAGTCTAAGTCTTCATCTGTAAAGAATAATTATTAACACCAAGGTGTTTAGAACAAGAATAAAGAAAATCAAAATATCTCAAGTTTTTCTACATTTTAGTAAGGTGGAAAAAGAGTATATAGAAGTGCCCTGGAGTTTTTTACTTAAATTCTTACAACTGAGTTGAAAGTGTCGTTATGTGTATTCTGCAGGAGGCAATAATATGATTTGGTGCTCAGTTATCTCTTCCTATTTTGTGCCCTGTGCAGTAGCTGTAACTCACAGGGGCCTGTAGATTTGTTAAACTATGGTCCAGCTTTTTAAACAATTTTCCACATCTACCAGTCACAGAATAGAATGAGGCATCTAAAAGATTTCAAATGTGTCCCATATCCTTTTACACATACATAGCCCAGGCTTACATCCTGAGCAAGTGCTTCATCATGGCTAGATTACATTCAAACTTTGCCTATAAAAAAACATCACTTTTATCAAAATAATCCTATAGTATTACTCAAAAATGCAAGCATTGAACTTTTACTTATTATATGTTAGAAACACCTCATATTGATCTAGAAAAGGTAGGGCTAAAAGGAGCCCTTTGTATGTCACAGCAACAAGACACCTGTGTTTGCACAGATTTCTCCAGGGATTTGTAGACTGGAATTCAAGGTGTTGGATTTCCAACTGTATTGCCTTTGCCTCTCAGAAATCCAGTGTGCACAGAAGGGGGAAAAGGGTGGCTTACCTACTGAAAGCAAGAGAAAAGCTCCCTGTCCTTCAAATAGGATGTCAGCTTTTGGGTTTTCTCTCCAGGGCACAGGCACAAGCAGCTGAGGGCTGTGCAAGTGTGGGGCCAGTGGGAAGAGCTCCGAAGGCTGTCTCCTCCACGTGGCTGAGCATCCTTGACCTTTGTAAATGCTAACTAATCAGAAAAACTTTCATAGGAATAACTAAAAATCTGTTCTGAAATAGAATTACAATTATAATATTAAATAGGCAAAATGGAAAAGCACTGGTTTTCCCCTTCTCAGTGCCTACTTCACAGCCTTCACTCCCTGGCAGCACTCAACACAATGCCTGAAAACCACTTCAAAACAAAGGGTTTCCCAATAAGTTCATGGCCCAGTAGTAACAGTGAACATCACAATCAAAAAAGATGTTCATATAACAGATAAAAAAGGAGTTAGGTTACAGGGAAGCAAAATGTGGTGTGGTGTGTCCCCTGGAGTGAACAGAAGCAGTGTAGGGCCCCAGCTGCCAGTGCTGTAGCCAGGGATGGAGCAGCAGCTTTTTTCATCCCTTGCCAAGATGCTTAATCACACTCACTGAGACCTTGCTGTGAGCTGGAGGTTAAAACATGTAACAATGAGTAGGTTAACACATGTGCAAAGCTGGTAGAGAAGGAGAAAGTGTTGTTGGTCTTTTTCTGTACACAAGTTCAAGTGTTTTGAAGTAAAACTGGGGGAAATTAGATTTCAGCCCAGGTGTCACAAACTTCTGGTTATCCTCTTTAGCAGAAGCGAAGGAGGAACCCATTTTGATGACATGGTTAATAGTACAGCTATAGTCTAGTTGCTTCTACAGGCTGGGCTATACATGCCATGTATTTCTTCCCTGCACTTACATCCTTTTGGATGATTCCTTATGCTTTCACTCCCCTGCTTCTCTTTTTCTTCATATTTTTTCCATTCCATTTCTCTGCCTTCTATCTCCAACCTTAGCTACCACTTACTAACTACTCCGTTGCTGTCCTCTGATCATACTTGCCTTTTCTCCAACTTGCCCAAGAAACTGTCTCCACTGACTGACTAATACAGGAGTGCTTCACTTACTGCTACTCATCAGAAGAGCTGTCAAAGTGTGAATATATATATATATATATATATATATATACACACACAAGTCAGATAGGAAGAGCAATTTCTAGCCGACCAAGAAAACAACCTAAGTATTTTCTTTAATTATGGAAAAACATTCATTATTTCAGTCCTTGTTCTCAACAAGGCCCAGGTGTGTGAAAAGGGATGGTATTGTGAGAAAATCCAGCATTAGGAAAAGATGAGGCACATCCATACTTATGACTGTAATTCAAGCATAGCTCAAGTTGAGCATGTGTTTAAGGGCTTTCATAGAATTTGGGACTGAGAGATGATGGCAGATGTATTAAATATGTGCTTTGGTAGAAACTCTTCATAGAGATAAGATCCTCTTTAATTAAGTGCAGCTAATTAAAGTAAACAGCAGATTTCAGACTGCAGAGTTTATCTTGTTTGCAGCACTGAGACAAAAACAACCAAAGCCTTGTCGCATTAAGACTGTACAACAATATACAGATCCCAGGTCAGGTGCTCCAAATTTTTCCAGACTTATTCATAATTTGATCTCTGTGTGTAATTAATAGGGGTCAGGTTTAGAGGGAAAAGGGAGTTTATTAGAGTGGAGGACAGGAAAGAGGCACAGTCTATTTCTTCGCAAGAAGAAAGGAAGACAGTCAGCATTAAACAAAGAGGAAATCAATTCTGCTACAAAATCATTTGTGACACTTCCTTTTCCTGTGGGAAATGAAAAAGTGATAAATGCTGTAGTACTAGTAAAAACTGTTTCACCTACTAAAACGTATATCATTTCCTAAGAGAGTCAGACATTTCTATTAATCTGATGTTACAACAAAAAATTTTGGCAACATGTAGAAAGAGAGAATAAGAAATGTATTGGCAGACACTAAGCACAGGGCTCTAAAACTAAATACATCCCTTTTTCCATCTCTGGAAACATTGAAGGTCAGGTTGAATGAGGCTCTGAGCAACTTAATCCAGTTGAAAATGTCCCTGCTCATTGCAGTGGGCTTGCACTGTATGGCCTTTAAAGGTCCCTTCCAACCCAAACTATTCAAGAATTCTGGGATTCCTAATTTTTCAAATATTCTCAATATTAGGACACATTCTAAACCCCTGTCAGGGCACTAGGGTATGGAAACAGGAGGAAAGGAGTAGTAAGACTATTAATGAATGATGGTCTAGCACTTATTGGAAAAGCCATCGTCATTTCATTGCTCTCCACTGCTACTCCATCATCATCTGCTTGAGAAATGCTCTACAGCAGCAGCCAAAACCTGAGAAAGTTGTGAAGTAAACAGAGAGCATACAGGGTTTAAAAGATATTGTTGCCTGCTCTCCATTCCTTCCCACACTCCTTACTGTACCCCATGGAACCTACATTCATCCCTTGAGCAATTCATCCCTTGCTTCAGCCTTTAAGTATTTCCCCAGAAAGGATTGAGGTGAGGGACCTGGGCAGCCTGAGGAGGTTGTAAAGAGCAGGTGAAAATAAGCATCGAGGAGAGAAACATGCCCTGAAAGTGCTAGATATGGTCACTTCAGCCCTGACTTAAATGAATTAAGAACTGAGGGGCTTAACCCCTCTACCTCAGTTCCAAACGTGTCAGATGCAAATAATAAACGCTCCTCAACCCACTCAGCTGTTGCACAACTAAATCCATGAAGGAATGTAAAGTCCTAAGTTAATGGAGTGAAAGCATCATAAAAATACCCTAAGGAAATGAATAATTCTGTTTACATTGAAGGAAGGAAGGACTCAAAGTACCTCACCAGGCAACAAACTAGAAGAAGTGAAAACTGAATTAGTATTGGGTCCAGTCACTGACTAAGCTTTTTTTTTTCCTTCTTTAGGATTTCCCATAGAAACAAATCTTACTGCAAGGAGCAAAATTGATAAAGCCTTGTTTCTTCTGGATTTATGTCTCTTTTTTGATTGACTTTTTAACTGAATTATAGCAACATTTTCTTTTATCTCCATATATAATTGGATTATGAAGCTGAGGTAACTTGTTTTTCCATCTCTTCCCCCTCAAACTGTCCTCCAGCAAAGCAGGAACAAAAAATTCCATCTCTTTGTCCACTCAAGTATCTGAAGAATTAGGCTAAAATAATCTATTTCCCCTACATTATCTCCCACTACCTGCATGTATATGAGCAGTGACAGCCAAGAGAATGCAAACTTACCCAGGACAGTGTTACAAGTGTTTATAAGTAAATGTTTCTTATCCTCTACAGCCCATTCTTCAGCAAATCTAGCAGAACAGAATTGCTCTTGAAACTTCTATATCTGGAAACCAATTGAAATTCTCCACTGGATATGGATGTTTTTAGGAGGTGATATCACACCCTGGAAGTGTGATTTCCTAAGCTTTGTTTCCGCCAAAATTAGCATAAAAATAGCGAGTGATTACATAAGAAGGCATGCTGTAATAATGCAAGTACACAAAGAAAAGGGAAAAAAACCCCAACTAAATCAGGTTTTCTTTGGCTTTTGAATCTTAGAAGTTTCTGCAGCCATAATATTTAGTTAATGGAATGTTGAATACCTCTTTCTCTCCAAATATGTTTAGAATATATAATCATATATTGTTTAACAAAATAGAATTATATTTAAAGTGTAGATACTTAAATGCATACATATATATATATATACACAAGACAGTGCAGTTTATATATTTAAACATATTCAGTTATACCCCCCGGGATTATATTATTTGATTTTATTATTATTTATGCAGCTGGAATAATTGCTCTTCAAGCCTATAAAGTCCCAGCTATGAACTACAATATTTCTCCAGGAAAAACTGCAGTGCAAAAAAAGAGGCTTAAGCTTTGTTTCTGTCTCCTGCTATAACAGAAGAAGTGTTAATTGCAAACTGGGGATTCCACTATTAAGATTCCAATAATGGTCATATCACTCGGGAAGTAAGTAATAAATCTTCTTTGTAAAAGCAGCTTAAGTGACAATTGTTCATCTTTACATACAGAAAATATATCTGCATGACAGGAAGCAGTGTGTTATTGCAGTCAAAAAGC
>JAWWES010000041.1:59871360-59885809 GCA_035583135.1 Lophotriccus pileatus
TAGAACCTTTGTTTGCCCACATCTTGAGTCCTGTGACCAGTTCTGATCTCTGTAACTCAAGAAGGATGTAGTAGAGTACAGATGAGAGAAGCTAAGATGATCAAGGTGATGGAGAAGCTACTTTATGAGAAGACACTATAAAGGATGTCATTCTTCAATTTGGAGAAGGACAGGATGGAGGAAGGTGAGATAAATATTTCCAAGATAATTAACGCAGTGTGAAGAACTGTTATTCACTGTATCATAATACAGGAACTAGAGGATACACATCAAAACTATTCAGAAATCAATTTAAAATGGATAAAAGAATGATTCTTAACACAAAGGGTAGTCAACCTCTGGAATTTATCATCAAAGATATTTGTGGATTTAGGAAGTGTATGGGTAAGTTACGAAATGGTTAGATAGAGTCATTGACAACATGTCTCTAAGCAGATACTTCTAACAATTCTAGCACCATAATCTTGGATGGATGGAGTGTAAGGAAAACACACTGAAGAAAGCACCAAGACTGACATACACTCTCTAAACAACATCTCCTAGTGCCACTGAAACACAATGGTAAGCTTGATGGACCGTCAGTCTGAGCTAAGTAAGACATTTCTCACATCCTTATAGTTCATATATGGAACTTCTGAGTAATAATACAAAACAATAGAAGTGTTTAGGTTGATAAAGACCTCTAAGATCGAGTTCAGCCATTAATTTAGCTCTGCCAAGTCCACCACTAATCCACATCCTTATGTGCCACATCTACGTCTTTTAAATACCTTTAAGGTTGGTGACTCAACCACCTCCCCAGGCAGCCTGTTCCAATGTTTGATAATCTCTACAGTGAAGAAACTGAAAAGGATTACTTATGTACATTCACAGCATAAAGATTTCAGGTTAGAGTAGGAATTTTTCTAGGTGCTTAGTTATTATAGACTTATAGTGAGATATCACTGTGCCTTACAGGAATTTACTGATTAAAAACTGATTTGGGGCTTTTGAAATGCATGCAGAAAAGCTACACAACATATCTGGAGGAGAGATGAGGCACACAGTAAAGTCTCCAGTGAGAATGTAGCAGACAAGCTGTTAGCTTCAAGCATCCTAGCTCCAGCAGATAGCAATCACGCTCCTAACAAAGTCAGCAGTCTGCAGATCAAAAGAACTGTAATGTGTTTTAAAGCACTTCTGAAGAAGGGACAGAAGGTCAATTATCAGAATTGATGCCAAGCTGACAGGCAGAGTCTGTGAAGGGATTCTAAGGATATTTAGCCTTCTTGGATCCAGGAAACATTAAGACTTAGGAAAAAGAGTACACACATTTTTTGTTTACTGATTTTGTGATACACTTTTCTTGAAAATATTTTATTCTAAGAAAATGTTATATGGCTCTTAGAAGAGAGTTTGATAACTGTATGAGTTACTGTTAGTGCCCCACATGGACAATGTAAGGTATCTCTGCTTGCTGAGAAACTCACAGCATGTACTGGGAAGTGAAGATCAGATCTGAGGGTAGGAAATGAAACTGGTCCCATGCAGAAAGAGATGATGCTGAGAAGCTAGACATAGTAGGGTGGGGAAGGTTGTGCTCTTCCTGAATTGAAGGTGACTAAGAGTGGTTTTCAGCTGGCACGGCTGACAGGGAGGCTTTGAATATAAAGTCTGTTGTGTGCTGCTAATTAATTAACTTTACCCTCAACTCTGACTGTTAAAATGACCTCTCTATGCTAGAAAGAGTTTCTACCCATACAACTGCAAACTATACAGGTATGGCAATAGGAAAGAAAAAGGGATAGGCACTCATTTTATACATGGAGAACACAAACATGGGATGATAAAAGATTTGTCTAAAACAGCACAGGTGTCTCAGCCACAACCAGGGACTGATCCTTCAATTCCTGAATCCTTATTTGGACCCTCAGTCCCAGGACCACTTTCCCATTTAGAGTAATACTGTCATATTAGGCAGGCACATACCAGGTGGAGGAGGTAATATGTTGCATAAGAATGACTCCATATAATAAATCAGGTGCAAGTCAGCATCTGGCATAATAATCTTGCTTTCCTCTCCTTCTGCTCCTTTTCTTGTTTCCTTACCTGGTGACTTCTTCCTTTTAAGGAAAAGCTCCATCATTCTATCTCCAATGATTAGGTGACAGAGAAAACTATATCAGGAGCTTGCTAGCATTGTAATAGAATATCTTTTTACAGAAAAAGCTTTCAATAAACTACCATCTTTCCATGCCTTGCTCAGCTGTCACATATATGCCGCTCTTCTATGTTATCAGAACTAAACAAAAAAGTAAAAGGAAAATATTCAGCGATGCTCATTCATAGATTTAATGAAATTCACTTCAGTAATGTTTGTGCCTGTGGATGTGTTTGGAAAGCAGGGCAAAAGGAGTGAAACTGACTGACAGAAAATATATCTTCAAAGCAGGGCAATTAAATATAACCTACCAGGTAGGTGGATAGGACACCCAGAAACTCAAATCAGCCTCCTCTCAACAATTGTGTCAGTCATCCCTGTAGTAATTTTCCTACCCATACAGTTTCCCTTTAGATTTTTTCATGTTTTCTTCATATACATACAACAATATTCATATTTAGTCTATATAGTTTAAAAAGGCAGATGATGAGGAGAATTTTGGGGGAACAATCCCAAAGCTCTAGGCCCACTAAGTGTCCCCATCATATTTAGAATGAGATGAGGAAGGCAAAAGAGCATCTTGAAGAGTCAGAAAACACAAAATGTCGACTTAAATGACCAATTACAACACAGTCTGTATTTAAAGTACTTCTGTTAATCACAATCTTGAAAGATAAAAATTCAAAAATGCACTTATCAAAAAATTAGTATCAGGAAGCTACAATTTGCTCATGGATATTTCATGATCTAAGAAAAATGTCAAACTCATCAGATAAATTTTTTGCTGTGAATTCACTTGGGTCTAAATTGCTACCCTTTCAAGCAAAGACAATGAAAACCTATGACTCCTTGTCACCAGATTTGCTCTTCGGGAGCTGCATCACATTCACTGTTCTTAGCAAAACAGGCCTTGTGTGACAGTTAACAATATAACAGTAACAAAGGGGTTTTGTCACCTTTTCCTCCTGATTTTAAATTAGCTTCCTCTATATTCCTATTCTAACTCTACCTTTCACATGCAGACCCTGATTCAGCAGAAGATTTCAACTTCCTTGCCTGTAGTTAAGCGAGGCTGAGGAAAGGTCTTAAAACAACAGGAGGAAGAATGTATGGTGAAGGGCACGCTTCTTTCCCCTGCTGAACTGGCACATTAAAGTGTTTTCTAGCTGGTATGAACTTTACATTCCAAAGGCAAATACTTTTGTCAGTTAACCTAAGCACAGCCGAGGTCTGACAAAGGCCCTGTTATCGCTGCCCTTTAAGCTGCAGCAGGTTGTGAGCCCACTAGAGCGCAGTCCTTTCTCCTCGCATATCAATATTGGGCATTGCATAAAGAAACGGTTGAGTAAGGAGCCCTCAAAAAAAAATATCATAGGCAAGCAAATCAAAGTACTAGAGAAAATGACCTTGCTACTGGAAAAAAATTGTAAAGAATCAGTTAAAAAATAATTATATGAAGTGACTACAATATATTAATTCGAGAAACTTACAAAACTTGAATCTTTTTCTCTGCTTGACCCATCCAGAAAAAAATAGCTTAATGTTTTCAGTTTAAGAAGTCTGGCTTCCTCTTCTGCCTGTTATATATTAATATACCCACGAAAGGCAGTATTTTTTCCCCTCCCAGCTCTCTCTATTATGATGAATAATGAACTTATATTTCATTGCCATATCCTTGACAATCTCCTTCAGCATTTTTGAAAAGGGGTTATTTCAGTTGCAGAGTGCTTAGAGTAGTACTTATATTTTTGTTTTGTCCTGCTTCAGTCAGTTGTCTTGAGATAGATGATTCAAACATAAAGCAGGTACCATAAAAGTACAGCTGATGCACTATAAATCTGCACACCTATCTGTGATTAATAGAGATGGGTGTTTTAGCCAGTGATTGTACAAGGGACTCTGGTGAAGAGGAACAGAAAGAGATCTAAAAAACCATAGAGGAGAATAAATTGTCCTGACAAAAGGGGCAAAATATATATACAAATGTTAACTATCTGCATAAGATAAATGGTGGGTCAACTGTAGAGAATGTCATTTGCAACAGTGGAAAACAGGACAGTCCTTTCTTACCAGGGAGCAAGAGCACAGTGTCTTTGGCTGAGCATGTAATTTTTTCTTCTATTTGAGAAATCCAGCCCAAGATAAAACTAAATGTCATGGATCACTTTAAGTTTAAAAAAAAAAAAAAAAAAAAAAAAAAAAAAAAAAAAAAGTGACTTAGGGTGGTTTTTAAAGGTCTGAAGAAGGCATTGGAATGAGTGACCTCCACACACAATGAAAAGAGTTCTGGACTATTTTAATGATGTCTGCACAGAGAAAAATGAAATAGTTCCTGCCTCTCACGTGTCCTCTCACGTATATCCATACAATGAAAAAAAGAGAGAGCTATCACTCCCCCAGAGCAACAAAATATCCTTTCAGAAACTTACTAAATAGCACTTCAGCAAAGCACATAATGGTAACTTAGAGAAGCTACCATGAAACTAGATAACCTTTCAAATCCATTTATCAAAGTAGTTACATTTCTCATTTCAAGGCAAGTGGCAGATAATAAATATAGATAAAAGGAAGCCTGTCAGTATATACAATATTGTATTAAATGAAAAATTGATTCACAAAATAGCATTATATATTTTATAGCCTCTTCACAGCTCCTCTTATTTATAAACTGTGTTTTGTTTCCTATGTTGAACTTCAACAGCTATCATATCACAACAGATATTGGGAGAAAAAATCTCCACAGAGTAAAGATCTATAGTGACTAGAGATGGTTCCAACCACATTCCAGAAGTGAGACGTGAATTCTTTAAGGTTCTGAGGGGATTTAAAATGAGATTTCAGTTTGGAAGTACAAACAAATACTTTAGCTAAGCAAATTCATGCTAGAAAACAGATTTAGTAAATGCTTCCAGCCATTCAGCTGAGCACAGACAGACATTTCAGATTTCTTTTTCTGAAGTTCAAGAGAGAGCACTGCATCTTCCCATCAGGCAAGAGGCATTCCCAGAGCTTCAGGTCATGCAGCTGGGAAAAACCACCACTCCAGGCTTTGGGTGCAGATTGTGTGACTCAGCAGGACAATGTTACATGCCAGGTCTGACTGGTAACCAGCTCCTTTGCAGCAACACAGTGTCTCTATTTCTTCTCAATTTTATGACCTCAGCCCATGTCCTCATGGGTGGTCTCCTTCACAGCTGCCCTTGATAAGGATATCAGGAGAAAATGTCAAAGACGAGTCCTGCCAGTATGGGAGACAAACCCACTGCTGTGGGGAGCAGTGAAGGAGAAGTCAGATGGATAAAGCTTGTGCTGAGTAGCCAACACTTGACAGATGTGTAGGTGCAGCCTACACTGCTTCTCTTGGGACAAAATAAATGGTGCTGGTGATAACCCTTCACATCCAGCCTGCACGTCAATCCTTTTCAACCCACAAGAAGTGACAATGACAACACAAGGTGTTATTTCCATCTTCCCCAGCTAGTTTTAGCCAATTTGCTCCCTTAATGCACTACAGTTTTCTCTTTGAACCTGACAGAAAATATGGATTTTCTAGAGAGTTGAAGTCTGCCTTTTAACAAAAAATTTGCTCGTTATTGCAGATTTCATAATGTACTTTGTCACCACTGGCTATTTGATCCCTTCCATTCCTACAGTACAAATTGAAATATTGCCTTGAAACTGTGGAAACTGAAGGAAGGATGCTGCATCCCCTAATACCTTGGGGATGTTAGACTGTCAAATTTGCACACAGTTTATTTGATAACCTATCATTATTTTAATAGACTTTAAAATGTCAAATGTCACCTGCTCACTTAATTTTTCAGGATAATTCACTTTTTGAACATGAGTATATTACAGAGAAAATTTTAAATGTTCCATCCATTCAACAGCTTATGCCTGAAGTTTTGTTAGAGATTATTTGTAATGGATGGAGTGAAAACCTAGCTTCTGTTCTGGAAACAACAAATATGAAAACTGCATGAAAATTCTATAGCTTGTCAGATCTAAATGTAAATTGTATCATTTCTACAGATCCTGGCACTTTCTCCTGCATTTGAAACATCAGTAAGGAAAATATGTTTTAGACACAGTTCACAAAGAAAATAATAATAAAACAAAGCAAGGAAGCAGGAGAAAATATTCATGTATTTGTGAAATAAATGACAGTTTGCTTCCTGGAATGCCATGAGAAAAACAGGGAAACAAATCACAATCCTTTGGGGTTAGTGACTCTGTTCTTGTGCTAGCAAAATGCTGTATAAAGTCATGCTGATTTGCCTATGGTCTCTGCAGAGGTTTGCAACTTTGAAGAGCAGGTATGGCACTGAGAGATTAAACTTTCTTTTATTCTCCTCTTCTGTATCATTCCTGAGCAAGAAATCACTGCATATTTGGGAGTCAATGATCCACATGACAGCTAACCTGCATAGGAGCAAGTCTGTGCTGTGCTGTCCTTCACATCCAGAATGACCCTCTGGCTTGTCTGGTACTGCACAGCATCCTTGGCCGCAGGATAACCACCAGGTCATAGAATCAAAGAATGGTTTGGTTTGGAAGGGACCTTACAGATCACTTAATTTCCCTCCTGCCATGGGCAGGGACACCTTCCTCTAGATCAGGCTGCTCAGAGCCCCATCTAGCCTGGCCTTGAATATTTCCAGAGATGGGGCATCCATAAGTTCTCTGGGCAACCTGTGCCAGTGTCTCACCACAGTCCTAGTGATGAATTTCTAGCTAATATCTAATCTAAACCTGCCCTCCTTCAGTTTAAAGCCAGTACATGCCCTTATAAAAATCCCTCTCAAGCCCTTTTGCAGCCCCCTTTAGGTACTGGAAGGTGCTCTAAGGTCTTCCTGGAGTCTTCTCTTCTCCAGGCTGAACAACCCCAACTCTCTCAGCCTGTCTTCACGGGAGAGGAGCTCCATCCCCCTGATCATCTCTGAGCCCTCCTTTCATTGCAACTGAGGAGGATGCAGACAGATCCCACACTGTGCCAGCACTGGCACCACCTGCCTTCCTGGCCTTGCCTTTATCTAAAAGTGAAGCAAGAAGCTCTCATGAGATCATCCTGTAGGAACAGAGAGTTTTGTTCTTATAAGGAAATTATATATTAGCTTGAATGACCAAAAGGGAGAGCTTCTCTCTCTTCTGTTCTGCTCTGTGCAGTGCTGTGGGAAAATCTATCCAGGCTCCATCAGATGCTCCACTAACTTCCTGTGTCCAGAATCTGAAGGGACATAAGATTTACTGGCCATCTATATTCTTCTTATTATTTTATCTTATTAAAGCAGTTGTCTTATTAAGCCACTTGTTTCTCTTATTGAGGTTCAGACAGGATCCTGCACCATCCCTCTCTTCTCTCACCTCCCCATCCCCATAAAGAACAGCTTCCAGATGAACTCAGTCTAATACCATCTCATTTAAAAAGGTACCAAATCACTATGCCACTCCCCAAAAATATCTCGAAGCATTTCTTCTCCAAGATTAACACTCTAGGATTGCATTAAGGACAGGAGCATGAGCTAACTGCTGCCTCCATCCACTCTGACAGGAAGGCAATGCTGAATCCCTCCATTTGAAGAAGGCACAGGCAGTTTACTGACAGGATAGCAGAACAAAGCTTCTATTTGCATCCCGTTACAGGTGCTGTGCTGACATCTATAAATTAACTCTTTCTGTTTCCTTCAATTGGAATCGCTCCATTAAGGACAGCAGCAAAAAATATATGACTCCCAAATAAAAGTGCCCTGAATTATTTTAGATACATAATGAATCATGGACAGGGAATAATATGTTTTATATGGTGTTCACTAGTAAAAAAGGTAAACATTTCAAAACATCAGTGCAGATTAAATCCAGTTCTTAGTTTCTTAGAAAGTGAATCTCAGTAACGCCAAACCCAACTGCTGGGATACCTATCACAGCTAGCAAGGCTAAAACTGGGTTTACCCTTTACCTCTATCTAATTCTTTTTCTCAGAGCAGCAGTGAATGGTGATTTTAATTAAGGCTGCCTGTTCATTATCCCAATTCTTCTTAATTTTGCTAAATTTTAGCCCCTGGTTAATAATTGTAAAGAGGACAATAATTATTCTGGTACATCCTGACTTAGAAGTGCTTGACCTTGCATTTTTAATTTACTTTCATTAACAATGATCTTGAGCAGGTAAAGCCTACTTATGATGGTCAAAACTCTGCACAGACACCATATACTTCAATTACATCATTACCTGATTCATAAAGCCTTGATAGAATATGTTTAATATTACTAGCTCAAGGCTATAAAAGTAGATAATATCAAAATTGCCAATGGATTACAGAAGTTTTTTGCCTCCAATCTCACGATTCATCATCATTAATATTTTTTATTAGCATTTTATTTCATATTATATTCTTCTGATATTCTGTAATACTGAATTGAAACACTAGTTACTGTTTTGATGTCAGATGACTACAGAGTAAAATTCCCCTAACTGTAAGCAAATGGAACAGTTACTCACTGATTGTAGTGTAGAATATTACACAGAACTTTAAGTTCAGCTCCAAAACTGCAGTTTACTAAGGTAATACTTTAAATATCACAGCTGGTTCATCAACCACACAAGGTGCAATAACAGAAAATTAAATTAAAAATTTAATATTTTAAAGCAGTAGTTAGCTGTAACAGTGACAGGCTCCAGAGGAAAAAAAATTGTTTACTGTTACTCAGAGTACATTCCCACACTTTCTCCTATTTTCTCTTGCTACGTGCATAGAAACCTTATTTCCTTCTTAGATGTTCAGACTATGATACACTGAGGTTTTATACCATTACCCAGTCTGGTGGATCTATTTACCAGAAATCCCTTCCAAATACAGGAAGGCTTCTCCTACCAATTTTAGAATCTGCAATAGAGACAGGAAACATTAATGTCAGGCTTAAAACAAAAATCAGTAACATCAACGTGTTGAAGCAGAACTGCTATTGTCAAAATCATTACAAAGAGAAAATGGTGTATGCACTGACATCAAATATTCTAATGCCACATCCGCTATTCTAGGAGGAAAAGCTACATATAGTGATCATTTTTCAGAAGTAGGTGCACACTGAACAGCAAGACTGTTTTTTTATTAGCATAGTAAATGTAGCCAAAAAGTTTCTAGATGGAAAGGTGCAGGAGCATCTGGAATTTGGTGGAGCTGATCTGCTGAGATACAAATCATGCCCTTTCATTTCACAGGTAACTTGGTTATTTACATGTCTGTTCTGGTGATTATGAATTACTTATGCTTCATCCATAGTTTGTTATAGCAGTTGTTAAGTAAGAAGGCAGTTATGAAATGTTTAAATACACAGAATAGGAACATGACTAATGCTCAAAGGAAAAACAGGTTGGAGGACATCAGATTGATTTTGCACCCACTGAAACAGGATTACACCACACAGAAATCTGCATGAAGATTCAACATGCAGAAATATGTACAAACATATATCTACATAATCTACATGTACATGCACGCAGGCAAGCTTCGTAATTACCTGCAAAGAGAGAAGACAGGCATCCTTCATAATTACCTGAAAAGGGATAAGACATATAATTACTGTGATGTCTTAATTTGATCTTACAAGCACTAGAGATAACCTTTGAGTATGCAGGCACTGGTGTATGATGAATACATACATAACAATGATAGTAGACACATGGTTACATAGATTTAGAAGATCATTCCTCCTTTATAACATTAGGTCAGGATAGCTCCTGTTTTGTGTTCAACACTGGTAGATCAAGTTGACCTAAACTCATGAAAAATTTATCCATAGATTTCAAAGCACCACCTAAAGATGGTGCTTTGAACTATTTCAACTCGAAGATGTGTAGAAGATATGCCTAAACTCATGCAGGGAGCTTCGAGTCTTTAACGACATGCAACTAATCATGCAATCCTTCGTGCAACAACCTTAATTGAGAAAAAAAATCATAGAATCATAAAATTATTTATGTTGGAAAAGACGTCTAAGACCATTGAGTCCCACCATTAACCTAACACTGCAAAGTCCTACTACTTACCCATGTTTTTAAGTGCCATATCTACAAGTCTTTTACATACCTCCAGGGATGGTGATTCCACCACTTCCCAAGCCTGTTTCAGTGCTTGTCAACCCTTCCAGTGAAGAATTTTTTCCTAAATCCAATCTAATCCCCTCCTGGCACAACTCGAGCCCATTTCCTCTTCTCCTATTTCTTGTTTACTTGGGAGAAGAGACTGGCATCCACCTGGCTGCAACTTCCTTTGGGACAGTTGTAGGGGTCTCCCCTGAGCCTCCTTTTCTCCAAGCTAAACGACCTCTGGTCCCTCAGCTGCTCCTCATGAGACTTGTGATCCAGACCCTTCATTGTCTTTGTTGCCCTCCTCTGGACATGCTCCAACACCTCAATGTCTTTCTTATAGTGAGGCTCCAAAACTGGACACTGGATTCGCGGTGTGGCATCACCAGTGCTGAGTATAAGGGGATATACACTGCCCCGGTCCTTCTGGACACACTATTCCTGATACAGGCTGGGATGCCATTGGCATGGCCCTGGGATCCAATTTAATTTCTCTTTGTGTTGCACTCTCTTAAACCTGAGGTAGTCTTAAATCTGTGCTCATCCCTTTCCAGACTGCCAAAACTAAGAAGTGAACTCTGTACGCAGGAGACTCAGTTCAGGAAGAAACCACTAGAGGTCAGGCGGGATATAATCATGGCCACAAAGGGAAGGGAGATATTTCTGAGCGTGCCATTAGCAAGAGAAATAAGCAACCAGAGTGACACTTAAATAAAAAAGATTTAAATATTGGCTACTTTTCCTGTCAGAAATGAAAACTGTGCTCTTGAAAACTGATATATTCAAGACAGATCACATGTACTGGTATGAAGGTATCAGTGAGGAAATACTTTTATAGTTTTATTTAAAGCAGGTGTGCAGCTAAATACGTGCATTCTATATATGTAGAAGTTGGTCACAGTAAACACAGTTGGTCCTTGAACACCCAGCAAGTCTTCAAATCTACCCAAAGTTTACTTGTTTACTGGATCTTCAAATTGCCACCTGAAACAGGTTTTCCACATTGCTTTCTTTACACAAAGGTGTGCCTGGAGAAGATAAGACGTAGAAAAACACTATAATACTCTTTTTTTCTTCTCTGAATGAGAAATGCAGTCCCAGTCTTAGAAATGCAGTCCCAGTCTTAGAATACGTGCAGAATATCATACTGAAATGTGCAAAATCGATCCGCAGCTACTTCCTTGAATCTTCCACTCAGTTGTCGTTGTTGTGGTGAGCTCCTCAGGGACATCTATTCCTTCAGTGGAAATGGATTAGTTAAGCTCAGTAGGTGCACTGTTGACCACTTCTTGTCACAAAACCAGTAGCACCACTCAGTGGGAGAGCTGACCCGCCCTGCAAGGGCCTCCTTTGCCTCACAGGATTTCCTGGCCACAAAAGTGGTACTTCTGATCAAAATGCCCTTCCAACACACATGCTCATATTCCCCTGCATCCTATATTGGGTTGTAAGCTCAAAGGCTAGGTAGCATTTTGTACTTCAGAGTATGTCTCAGAGAACCTCCTCAAACAATCATGTCTCTTTTTCCCATGTGCCACTTCACCACCTGGTGCACTCATCATCCTGCCTGATGTGCAGCTGAGTGCTCTGACAGCAATTCTATACTTCTTGAAAGCTTATTTCCTTGGAAGCATTTAAATAATTCTACCAACATTGAAGTAGCATCAGTTATCCAAAAGAAGGCTGCAGTGGCTTTGGTTTGCTTACTCACTTGCAAATAGCTGTATTTTATCAGATACCATACCCAGAGTGAACAGAAGAAATAATTGAAAATTCAGTAACATGTGCTAAGCTTCACATCTATCTGTATGTCCTACATTCCTAATTCAGTATAGATCTCTGAATCTATATTTAGAGATACCTGTCTCTGATAGCTCTTTCAAAACCAGCACATCCAGCAGAAACATCACTTTATTCACTAGCCAGAATCTGTACAGGTACTTGCCATCTACTGGACTGTGAGAGAGCTGTGTTAAGTATGTAAGTACTTAGTGGTATTAGACAAAAAAAGAAACACAAAAAAATTTACACCTACTTGCCACAATATGACAGGAAATTTAAAAAAAGGAAAACATGCATATCATATATTACTCATTAAAAGAGAATCTGCCAATATTTTAATAATTGATTTCTGATTAACCTTTTCCTCCTACAACAGTTCATGTCATGTTTAACAGATATTAAAAATAAGTACTACATCTTCTATGCAGCTGCTTCAATGCCAGAACTGGCATCACACAAAGTGGGAAAAACTGGGAACCCTTCTGTTCTAAATTGTGTGGTATTTATCTGAATAGATACACAAAAAATGAATGTCTAATTGTTGCCTGTAATGGTGTAAACTTGTTTCTGCAACTGTGGCTCATACTGGCTTGCTTATTTTTCATAGGAGTGATCTACCTCTTGCCACTATGAACAGAGACTACAGAGGCAAACTGAAAATGTTAATAAAGTCTTCTGTGGTTCATGTGTCTCTGTACATTTTATATATGTGACATTACTGTTTTAACTAAACCATGTGCATAGGCAAATACCCATGTATCCTTCAGTTTCCTTAGATTAAAAAAAAAAAAATCCCCCACAAAACAAACAAACAAATAATGGAAAAAAAACACCAGAGAGGTCCAAGTGCTCATCAGTTTCCATGGAGAACAACAAGGAAATATACAGACATAAGAAAATTCAGTTTGTCTCTTGTTTGTATTTCCACCTCCACTGCTAGGCCCTGAATTTCACATTGCACAGCACCTGGAATTTGGAGAGTAACACCTGGTGGATGGATAGAGAAATAAATGTCACATCTCTGTGCATAACAGAGTACAGGCTTTATTATTACCACGTACACAATGTAATCTGCAATTGCCTTTCAAATGGGAATTGTGAGAAAACACTCCAGATACTCAGTAGGGTACTATTAGTGATTTTGCAAGGTAACCAAGATCATACTAGAAACGGAGAAGAGATATGGGATAAGGCATTGCATATTGATTTATCCAAGGAGGCTGTCGACACACTGCATTTGTACTCCATCCCCTTTGGCAGAAACAGACAGGTACCTTCACAAGAACAGTGGTGGAGCTCCTGAGCATACTGACTGCATGGAGCAAAGCACGGATAATAAGTCGCTCTGCCAGTTCATGGTGGATGAGCACAAAGCTTCAGGAACAGCTATAGCTGCAGAAATATTCTGGGCATAGGACTCTCCCTCTCCTTTTCTGTGTTGAGACTTCATAATCTCATGAACCTGGTAAGAAATTAATCAGAGGTGTGCCATTCTTGGTTGATTAAGAGTACCAATAAACTCTAAGTGGCAGAATCAGGAGGGGCTATGGTGCACAGTCTTTTCCATTATCAAGGATACTGCAGACTGTCTGGGAAGCACTGGACAGCACAGCACAAAGGCTGGTCTCACTGCTCCTGCAAAGCATCTCCAGGGATGAGGAAGAGCAATGCAGATGTTTATGTGTAAAGGGCACAAGGGTGACGGAGAGTTACAGCCTGTTAATAATACTGAGAGCTGGGTACTGTGTCACTGCACCTTTCATCACAAGCATTGGCAGCTGTGTTCCTGGTGTGACATACACAGAACAGGAACGTTCTGACAGAATACACTGAGCATTACCTAGCTATTCTCTTGAGATTACTAAGGCTCCTGCAGTATTCCCACACACATTGTAGCACTAATGAATGTCACAAGTTTGCCAGGGCCTTCGGTAACTGTGCTATTAAAGGTGAAAGATAAACTTTAAGCCATTTAAATTTAGCATGTCATTTAGTCCTTCCAATGCCTGCTAAGACCATGGAAAATGCAGCAAAACATGCCTTGGGAGGATGGAATGGGCAGCACTGCAACACAACACTGCTCCAGACCGTACTGTACTTTAGATCCTCACCAAATTGAGAGCACAATGTTTCATAATCCATACAGTCAGTGTAGCAAGAAGAAATATATACTCACTCAAGGAAGCTATTCCCCTTTGCAAAAAAGGAGAACGTAGCCCAAACTGTTACATAAATAGATTATGGTAAGAGCATTACCACAGTTCTGGATCTCCTAATATGAAGGGATAGTCCATGTATTAAACAGGAAATGGGTAAGAGAAAGAGAAAAATATGAAAGAGAGAAAGAGAGAAAGAGAGAAAGAAAGAGAGAAAGAAAGAGAGAAAGAAAGAAAGAAAGAAAGAAAGAAAGAAAGAAAGAAAGAAAGAAAGAAAGAAAGAAA
>JAWWES010000041.1:59894749-59927467 GCA_035583135.1 Lophotriccus pileatus
CCGCCCGGCCGCCGGGGAGGGGCTCGCGCCACCGCCCGCGCGCCGTCCCCGTGAGCTGCCGCCGGCCCCGCGCGCGCCCCGCCCGGCTCAGAGCCCGCCCGGCCGCGATGTCCGACAAGGAGTTCATGTGGGCCCTCAAGAACGGAGACCTGGACGAGGTGAAGGACTACGTGGCCAAGGTAGGCGGAGGCGGCGGCGGCGGCGGGTTCGGGGTGGGCGAGCGAGCGAGCGAGGCGGCGCTGCGGGATGAGGGGGGAGGGATGTGCGCGGAGCCCCCCGAAGGGAGCCGGGGCGGCGGGAACCTTGGCCCGGCCGCGCTCGGTGAGCTCTGTGCGGGGCCGGGGGTCCCCTCCCCCTCCCTGGGGCCTCTCGCTTCCTGGGCTTCCTCCTTCCTGGGTTTCTCCTGCTGCCCCTGGCCGGCCCTCTCGCGTCTTGGCGGAGTTGTTCTGTGTCACTACGTGGAACTTAAATGGATTGACAGGCAATGTCCTGGTCCTGTCCTGCTGATCTCTTGTGTATTTGTGGCCTCGGTTTGGTTATCCTTCCTCCCTGTGCCTCAGGACTCATCCTTAATAGGGTGATGTTAAGCTACCGGGTGTGTTGGGGCTTAATTCATTAACCTTCTGCGAATTGTTTTGATATCTAGTTAGGGTGAGTGCTGCGGGAGCAGTGGACACCTGTGCAATGGGTGAAAAGCCTTCAGGTGCACAGCAGTGTTTGGAGGCTGGATTCTGGCCTCCTTTGCCTTGTGGTTGTCCATGAGGTTTGTGGGAAAAGTGCATAAGGACAGGATTCTGCTTCGGTGGGTCTTTACTGTTCAGGAATATTGTCTGGAAACTGTTACATCAGAGCAGAAGTTCACATGTAATTTAGCCATAATTACTTAGATCTCTGAACAAGTTAATGATCGCCTTCGGGAGCTTGACACATGCTGACACAACTTGCTGGGATGATTTAAGTTCTTTCTACTCCAGTTGTCAACTTTAAAACTTGAAGGGCTCCTGGCAAAGAGAAATGTGTGCAAGTACTTCCAGCTGCTTTGGTACAAAGTCCAACAGCTTAGCTTGAATAGTCTTCTCTGACAGTTTCAGCTAAGCTACTGGACTTTGCATCAAAGTGGCTGTGCACTCACATGCTGTCTATAAAGGGCTGGAGGTAATAACTGGGAGTAATGAAATTATCCCACTTCAGCCGCTTGTTAGAAGTTGTGTACAATGTCTTGTGTAATAAAGTTGGATAACACCTTCATGTGTCTAATTTCTTCTCAGATTTGGGGACTTGCAGAGTCTGTCAGCAGCAGATTTGAATTCTTCCTACAGCTTTTAAAGGAATTCCATGTGTATCTAGAAAATTCACTGCACACTAGTAATTATTGGATCCTTTGGCAAAGGGTTTGGCAGTAACCATCTTGATTCAGTTTATAGCTACAAGATCACTGTAGTACTAATTAGAAAGGTTTTTTTATATTCCCACTCTTCCTGAGTGGCACTGCAACTCTTAGCAAATGGATTTATGTGATCACTCTTCATCTGCTTCAGTGCAAAGTCAAATACGTGGTTCCATATGCTATGAAAGAGGCTTGAGCCAGCCTGGAAGGTGCTGTAGTAAAGAGGCTGAAGGGCATCATCTAACTGCACTAATGGGGCAGAAATCCTTAAAAGAGAGATACTGATGGTGGTTAGATTTTTAGAGTGAAAGAAACCTGCAGTTCTTGAACAACCCTACATTTTGGATCTGCCTGTAATGTAGAAGGGGAGTAAATGATGGGAACTTTCTGTTTGTTTGTGATCTAACCTTATTCACACTTTTCTCCCACATGCAAATGTTTTCTATTGTCAGTTGTTAAACATCCTACTTGACAATAACACAAGAAGTCAAATGTTCTCAATCCTTTCTGTTTTCTTGACAGATTGTGGGCTAGTAAACTCTCAGGCTGGTTTCCTGTGGAAACAAAGCTTATTTGAGCAAGTTTTGACTCTTCCGTCCTAATGATTTTTAAAATTTTTGGCTAATTTTTTGTAAAAGAGATGCAGGTAGGTGGGTTTTGTGAAACTAAATGAAAAAGAGGGAGGCACTATCAGGGAAGAAAAGAACACCAAGAACGAGCTTATGTTTTACTGCACAACAGGAAATGTATGTTGAGGAGGGGCAAGAGCACTCTATAAATCCTCTGAATGTAGGAGAAACCTCGGTTTGAACTTCACATTCTTGGTTCCAAAATTAATGAAGTATGTGAGGGCAAATCATGCTTTGGTAGTTACAGTTCTCAGAAAAGTATCTGTTCTGTTCTGCATGTTCTTTTTTGACTTTATTCCTTATCAGTTATGTGGCTTCTGCTCCCTGCTGCTTTCCTGTTCTAAGTATGATTTCGCATTCAGGAATTTTACTTATATAAACTTTGCAGTAGCAGAAATTTCCTCTCCCTGTAATGGGGGAGGCAGTCATATACCTTACATCTGCATCTTCATAAAAATTTTTCTTGTCTCTCTTCCTGAAATTTTTGTTTCCCAACTTCTCGTTTGTTTTGTTTCTTGTTCTGGTGTTGTTTCCTCATTATGTGATTGGAAACAATACAGTTTTTAACTATGCTCTTCCAGTTTTGCTGCTGATTACCACATGAATGGTTTGACCTCTGAATTTGTTTCATATCTGAATGGCAGGCCTTGAAATGCTAAGATGAACCTGAGCACTTTAGAAATAATAGTATAGATTGGTGTTATCAGTGGGACTGTAAGAGTTGAACTCTGTTAATCAGTCATGGCTTTTCTTCACTTGTGCACAGTGAGCTTTGGAGGTTCTGTCTTTGGAGTTATTACTATCTCTTTTTTTTTTTTTCATATAAGGCTTGGTTAGTAGGTACCAAGGGGAAAGTATCTTACTGGTTCTCAGACTTTGATTCAAACAGCAGGTGAAACTTACAGTATAATATGAAAACCTTTCTTTCCAATGACACGGCTTATCCTCTTTAACTAAAGAAGGTTTCTGCCACTTCAACAGTTCCTGGACAAAGAAAGGATACAGTAACAGGAGCAAGAGTCTCTGTTTTTCTTTTTATATATTTCTTTTAAAGAGATCTTGCATTCTCTTGAAGATACTTCAGAAAAAAATCTTTCATAGAAACAGTAGTTCTGAGGGGTGGCAGTGAACAGACAAATGCAAATGATACTGCTCTGTTGCTTAGCAAAAGAGATATTAGTGCTGCCAGTCTGTGCATTTGGAAGACATTTTTGGCTTCTACTTGATAAAAATATAAAAGATTATTTTTACAGTTTGAATAGTCTTCTAAGACTTCTTTTTTTTTTGTAAGAAACATCTTATTAGCATCTGCATTTTTTAAACTTTAAACAGTGTCAACTTTTTCTTTATGGTAATGTTAAGTTCTCCTGAAGTATTGTAGCTAGTGTGTTCTACCAGCAGTTAAGTATGGTGTCAGCTATTTTTATGATGACTAGATTAAAAAGTAGTTTTTACTGTTTGCTTTCTTTGATGTCCTACTTCTGAGTATAGCCAGCATATGTTGGCTTCAGAGGTGTCTTTGCAGGAATCTCAGGGATTGAAGGAATTCTGCACCCTTCCCACGTACATCCACTCAGATTTTTAAAATTCCTCAAGGAAGCAGAAGCTTTCCTGGGAACAGATGAATCAAATGTGCAGTTTAATAGGCGAGGAGGACCCACGCAGATTAGAAAGATTTCCTTCTCTCGAGGAAGGGAAGGGGTTAAAAAGTATTAGAACAAGAGCAGGTTATGTTAAGCCTACATGAATGGTGTTTGCCCTTTTACCTTTTCTTTAGCCTTCTTCCCCAGTGGAATTAGATAAACTGTACAGTTGCTCAAAAAGACTTCTCTATCAGCATGTGAACATAACATTTCCAGTCAGCAGCAGATTGTTCAGGCTAAGTACAGTTTCTATTCATTCACCAGGCAGAAAGTTTAAACTTATATTTGTAGCAAAGAGGCTTGAATAAATGTTTGTTCTAAAGTAATTTCATCTCCTGTAGCTTAACTGAGAACTCCTTCACTTCATGAGCTGCCTTAATCCCCTACATCGTTTCTTAAACCCCCCACTGCTTACAGTTATGTTTGGTAAATCAACTAACCTAATACCATAAGAAGATAGGACAGCCAACCAAACTGGAAGCACCAGGTTTTTACTGCTGAGGGGACTGGGATATTGAAGGGGTGGTAGGCTGTGAAATGGATGTTTTTAGTAAGTATGTATATGCTGTACTGGCCTGGTAGGCATTTCTATTGTAAAGTCTTGGGTTTTTTTTAAATAACAAAACAAACCAACACAAATGCCTAGGGGACCTCCAAGAACTGTACTTGAAAACAGCAACCACCTATGTATTCATGACAAAACTGTGATACCACAAACAGTCTTGCAGTTCTTTGGGATGTAATGACGTTTGAATACCTCTTGAGAAATGTGAAAAACTTTACTGCAAAATGAACAGGAGAGATTAAAGTAAAACCATTGTTTAGAAATACCTTTTTGAAACAGAAGTAGCAGTCAGGGGTATACTTAAGCTGTAAGTGTCACGAAAAAGAGAAGTGACTTAAATATGTCTGAGAGAAGAAAGATTGACATGGAGAAATAAGTATGGAGCAACCTCTGTTTTTTTGAGTGTCAATTCAAATGACTTTTCCACCTTCAGTTACAAACCAAATGAAAACTAAGTCTGACGTGGTTGGTATATATGGGCGGGTTACTTGAGTTACAGAATAAGCATACCATGGATACATTGAAATTCACCTCATCTCATTATGTTGAATGCTGAAGCGCACTTTATTATTAGCGCTACATTGATACCTGAGTTGATTCTGGTTGGGCAACAGATTTCTTGCTCTTAAGTGACAGCCTGAAAGCCTGTCTGGATTACAGTGCAGGGTATCTATGCCTCAGTAGTTTGTCCAGGAACATATCAGGGCTAGCTCTGACCTGGGAACTGGAGCCTCTTGGATGTCTCTGTATTGTAACTCCTCAGTGTTATGCCAATACTTCTACTGTGTGGGTTTGTCTTTATCTGGAGATTCTAGGCCTTCTGTTATTTTCCGCTTTCCAGACTCTTGCTATGGAGTCTGGTGGAGTGTGATTGCCAAAGGTACAGGGTTTTTTACTGCTTAGTTCTAATTAAACTTTGTGTTCAATTCACATTTTGTAAATTTGAACATGATCACTTAAATCTTTCTTTTGTGGGACAAGACACTTGTTTGCTACTGTAACCTGCTGTTAGCAGATTCTATATTCATGGTAGAGTTACTCATAACTAAAACCCCACAAGTGTGCTAGAAAAACACAGCACAGCCACTGCTTTTTAGTAGTGTGTACAATCAAATTAATGAGGCTGTTAAAAAGCACCTTTTCAGGATGGCTTATTAATTTCCCCAGTCTGATCTGAAAGAGTCTGAGGACATGAAAAAGAATTGCTCACAAGTATTAATAGTTTGTGGATCAGCTCCTCAAGTAGTTTATAGGAACAGCATGGAATAACAAACTTGCCTGCAAACCTGGCATTGTGGTGGAATGTGTGACTCACTGATTGAATGAACATCCCAGGATTCTCAAGTCTTGTGATATCTTTTGTGAAGGTAAACATATAACTGATTCTTAAACCGTTTTAGTTTGAAATGTACATGGAGGTCACCCCAGCTGTGATCAATTGATTGATCATGGATCTGTAACTGCTAATGTAGTGTTTTCTCGCTGGGATGTTGTCATCAGGGCTATGATGGTCTTCTTCACTGAGTTAGTTTCTGTGCTCTGAAACTCTTGGTGGCCTTACCATATTGTCTAAGTGACTCATGTTTGACTTTTTTATGTTTAAAAATACCAAGTCAAGTACTTCCTTATTTGTTTCTGTTTGGGCTGTTATTATACTGACTTGTCCTTTGTCTAATTGGTGTTTGCTGCAAAAACTAGAGAGTTATTAAAATCAGATTTTAATAAAAGATGAAGTTTTTTGTTTGTTTGTTTTGTTTTGTTTTGTTTTTTCTGATGTGCTAATGTATTTCATTCCCTAAATTGAAGGCGAATTTTCTCTACAGTGAATATATCCTGTATTCTCTGAGTTTGTGGTATATAGCATGTGCATTTCTAAGTATGACAGTCAAAGTTAGGAATAGGTTATAAGTAACAAGCAAAGAATGCAAGAGTGTGAGGAAAAATATTTACTTCTAATACTGCTTTTCTTTCTTCCCTCCTTTATTCTAACCACAGTTTTCCTTCTTGCATCAGTTTTATCTTTAATAAATCCTTGCTTTTCAAGCCTAACTCTTTTCTTCCAATTCAGTTAGTTAATTTTGACTTCAACAGGAAGACCTCCAAAAAATAAGTTAGGCTTTCTAAAAGTCCAGGAGAACGGTTCTGCAGTGGTTTGTATCTGTATTCATTTGGAATATGAAAAGTTGTTAGTTGTGAAGGTTGTGCATTGAATGTTGACTTGGGTACCATGGGATTGGTGACTCACGCAGAACACATAAGTAAAAATACTGAATGAATGAATCCTGAGGCAATGTCAAAATGCATAAATAAGGATTCCTTTAGATGGTTAAAACAGACCAATCAACTTTCATTTGCTTATTCTGAAGGACCATATGGTTAGTTGTTAAGATATCTGAATTTGAAGTCCTGATTTTCTACTGAAGTTCAACGAGAACATAGTGGACTCAGAAATGAGGGTTCTCATGTTCAAGAATTTCTAAGGCCAAAGATCAGAAGAGAAAATTTAGGGAAGATACAGAAAACCAGGGGATGTTTACAGTTGCATTGCTTGAGTCACATACACATTTTTATGTGTATCCTCAGCTGAGTTTAGCAGATTTTTTAATGGGTTTTTGTTCATGCTTGTTTGGACTTTCGAATATGCATCCAGACAAAAGTGTGAGCAAATTTGCTTCTTTTTACCTAATTTGCACACTTCACAAGTTGAAGGTTGTGTTAAGTTAATCTTAATTTTTTATCCTCCATAGCAAGATGAATGTTGAATTTACCAGCCAGTACAATTCTGTGGAAAAAGGCAGTTGTCATATGTGTGGAGAGATCTTACTAAGGACAAAAGCATTAGCTGGAATTAATGAGGGCCAATAACTGACCAGTTGGTTATACAACAATTGTTTTTCTTACGAGTTGCACTTTCAGCAGTTTTAAACAATTAGATGTTTTTCTGCTTTAGCTCATTATGAGGAGGGGTAGGTACAAATCAGCACAGCTGACATTAAGATGAATTTGAAACCTTTATTGGATGCTGCAAGTCATATTGCATTCTTTTTACAGCAGTGATGTTAAATCCTCTGTTGATTGTGATCAGTGATGGCAAATTCAACAATCTCAGGCCAGAGATGGGGAGGGAAATAACAGTTTCCTTTAAATGTTTAAGGGGCTAATATCTGTAGTGTTGCTCTCTTGACTTGGAAGGCAATCAGTATTTAATAAGTTCTATTGAACAAGCTATATTTCTTGTCTTAATTCCCTCTTTGACTGAAGAGTACTTGTGTGTGTTTTGTGGTAGGGTTTTTTTCTGTCTTTTTAATAAAGACAAGAATAGCAAACAACTTGATGTTATCCTGAAAGCAGTTGAAATCCTGATGAGGGAGAACAGGAAGGGAAAGAAAAATGTGGTCTTGAAAACTCATAATGAACACAAATATGGCTTTGAAATAACTTGGGGGACTTGGGTTTTGGTACTTTTAGCACTTTGCCCATTTTTACAGCCTTTAATACTATTTTGTATGCAGTGCAATTCTGTAGCTCAGTACAGATTCATAATATGCCAAGGATTATTGCCTTTCTCCAAAGAAAGAATTTTTGTGTCTTTCTTGCTGCATCAAGAATTAAAGGATGGTCTGCAGTTTTTTCTTTTCTTATATATACTACTGCCTTCCTCCCTGGTTTCAGCCCAGAAGGGAAATGATGAAATCATTTTAGTTAGCCTTCAGCTGCACTTTGAAAATCAGATGGAGTAATTGCATGCAGTGGCTAATAAGCTGAACAGACCAAAACACCACTAGAAAGGTATTCTGGAGATTTCCCTGTCATACTTCCAGCCAAAGTTCAGAGAATGTTCTAAAGGATATCTAATTATGGAGTCAGTTTTTAAAACAAATTTGCCTGCTCCAAGTTTCTTCTAAGCCAAGATCATTATTGTTGAAAGACTAACACTTTCATTTCCCAAACTCCAGTAATTTATGAACTTGTTTTTGAACACACTTGTGACCTATAAATTAGTGATAAGCTTCAAGCAGGAAAGATGAGCCGAAAGGCCATCCGAGAGCTGGACAGAGAGAGCTGCCCACAGAGCAATTACCATTAGCATCTCTCTTTTAAACTGATTTGTTAATTATGCTATGAATGCAAATACCATAGGCAATAAATGTTTAAAAAGTATTTTTATGTTTGTTTAAAATACTTCCAGTACTTGATTCATGTAATGCAATCGGAAGGAGAAGGTTTAGAGTCCTTAAATAAAACAGACAGGTCAGGAAAGTTCCTGTGAGGTGAGATCTGCATTTCTGTGTATGCCCTGTATAAAATAACCAATAATAACAAAAAAATCACAGAATCCTTTGTATTCAAGTAAGGCATTTTGGATAATTTTTATTTTTTTGGATTGCTGACTTAATACTATTAACTCTTCCTTGGCTAAAATAGTGGATATTTAGCATGGTTTAAAAAAACTTGAATTTTGCTTATGATAAAGCAGTAATTGTTTGTTATTTAAATTTATCTTGGACATAGCAACAGTAAATACATTTAATTTTGAAGTATGCTCCTCTAATGAGATTATAACATGAAAGTCTGTAGTTCAATGCCTGTGACAAGTTAGTAGACTGTATTTACCAAAACATTTTCAGCAGTAATTCCTGGTGAAATCTGGAGACCATAGCTTAACTTTTGTAGGTGGATTATTTAAAATTTAAAAGTGCAGTATGAATATTTGTAAGTTTTAATAAAAGTATTACAGTGAAGCTGAATATTTCAAGTGTATATAATTGATTTAGGGAGCCATTCTGTCTATGCTAATGTGTATTTTTTTAAGTATGTACCTCTTAGAAAGCAGCATTTATATTATGGATGTAAAATTAGCTTTTCTGATCAAATTTTTTGCTTCTGTGTCATGTTTTTGCATGATTCCAATCATCAACTGCTTCAGCATGTCAGCAAAACTTAAGGCACAGAACTTCTAGAACTCATTAATGCTGCTTTTGATATTTCATATCTTTTTATGCATTGCTGCATGAAGACAATGTAAATTCAAAGTGCACAGGAAAATAATGCCTGTTTTATTATAGAAAAACCAATTTAGAAGCTTTGGATTTGACAGAACACTTGATTTTGCCTTGGACATATCCTTTGTTCAAATTCTAGAGAAGTAATTCCTGCTTATGATTCTAAGCCCCAAATATAGCATTTAAATTCATTATTTTTCATTATTCAGTATTTTTGTAACTAAAGCAGTAATCTTTGGGAGATACGCTCATCTTCCTGTTTATTCTCTCATATCTTCCTGAGAGAGTACAACCTTAACTTTGAGAACTCATATTTGTTATTGTTGTGAGGTTTTTTTTTTTTTAATTACTGTGTCTTTAGATCTTGCTGAGAATTCAAAATATCAACCCGGCATCTATTGAAACTGAAACCCAGTAGCTGGCGCCGACTGTTTGCTTTGAAGGAAAACACCCACTTCCTGTGCATTCTTTGGACAAACCTGTGCTGAGGAGTTTAATACTGATGTTAATGTGGGGCTCTTACAGAAAGTGTTTTAATTTAGCAGCTCGGTGCAGACGTCATGGTAATGGCTGTTGTTTTTTGCTCAGCTGGTTAAATTTTGGAGTGATGTCTCACATGTTAAACGTGAGTTTATGTGAAACTGTGGGAACAGGTGTTTTGCAGATTTTTCAATGGTGTCATCTGTTGTCAGTCTGCTGATGGGTTACTGAGACCTTCTCTGATTTCTGGTTTAAGTATGTTTGGTGTCTCCTGTTTAGCCATCATCTGGTACCCATGTGAGCTGGAATATTTTCTGCTCAGTATACCCTTAGAGCAGATATTGTCCAGATCAGGTCAGCCAAAATGCAGCAGTGCTAGAACACGGTGTGTGGCCAATTACTTCTGGGGAAAAAAAAAAAAAATTTAGGCCAGCTCAGTGTGAGAATGGGCATTGCCCTGTGTTCAATAGATACAGTATTTCCACATCTCTTCAGAGTGAGCATTACATTAGACTGATCTGCAATTCCTTCAGAATTAATTGTTAAAGGCTTTTATTTATGTTTGTGCCCCTGGATCATATCTAGAGCTATAACTAAATCAATTTAATTACATATTCTAACCATCTTTCTAAGCAGAGATAGCTTGGAAAGTGTCTGATCATTGGGTGTTTCAGTTCATGATGTAGAATATTTAGTGTAGTAACATTCATCAAGTAAAATGGTAATCAGGACAGAGAGTCTTGTTAGAAGTAATAATACCTTTGTCTGCATCAGCTTATTCTGTCAGAACTGGATGCTTACATTACTCTGAGCTGCTGCCGAACTGAGAGACAAGTGCTTTTGGAACAGATTTTAGAATGAGAATTCATAGGAGCTGACCATGCACAACTGGTCCCTTCATTCCTCTTTCATCACTTGCTAATGCAAATAATGACACTATTTGTCACTCAAGTCTTACACAGATTAATTGGGGAGGGGAGAACAACTGTATTCAATAACTCATGGATTTGGCACACCTTTGAAGCTGGGATTGTAGCACAAGTTTCTAGAAGCTGTAGCTGGGAAGCACTTGGTTCATTACTCTTCTACAGAACAACTCATGTATCAGGTTTGTTTGTCTCCCAAAATGCTGATACAACTGAAGCACAGATGGCTCAGTAGTTCAATTTATTTAGCAGTTGTTTCTGGAACTGTATTCTTTTGACTGAGACAAAGGACTTCAGATTGCATTTGATTATGGTGGATAAGCTAGATGCTTGTTTACCACTAACAAAACCTGAAAAGTATGCTAGTTAAGCACCTTTTTGTTGGCTTAAGCCAGAATAAGTGTAACAGTGCTTCTAAAACCTTTTCAGAGTACTTTAAATACCATATCAAAACAGGCAAAATTCATCAACAGGTTCATAAATCATAGTCTTAATTTGCGTAGACCAACTGTTAGTGTTGGTTAAGTAGAAGTTAAGCTTTCTACTAAAGTAGAGAATTGCAAAGTAGGTATCCATTTTAAGCATCCAAAGGAGGAAAGTGTGGATGACGAAGGGCCTTGAGGGGAAGCTGTAGGAGGGGGGCTGAGGTCACTTGGTCTGTTCAGCCTGGAGGAGACTGAGGGGAAACCTCACTGCAGTTACAACTTCCTTGGGGAGGGGAAGAGGAGGGGCAGGCGCTGATCTCTTCTCTGTGGTGACTGGTGACAGAACCTGAGGGAATAGCCTGAAGTTGTGTCAAGGAGTTTTAGGTTGGATATTGAAAAAAGTTCTTCCCCCAGAGGGTGGTTGTGCACTGGAACAGGGTCCCCAGGGTAGTGGTCACAGCACCAAGACTGACAGAGCTCAAGAAGCGTTTGGACGACACACTCAGGCACGTGGTGATTCTTGGGGATGGTCTTGTGCAGGGCTGAGGGTTGGACTCGATGATCCTTGTGAGTCCGTCCCGACAACATAATCTGTGATATTTGTCACTCCACTCTGGTTGTAGAACTTGGTACAAAATGCCAACTAGAGAGACACACACCATCATCAGAACAGATACCCCTTTTTGATAAACTAATGAGGGTCATTTAATGGGAATGTTATGCTGAAATTCTTTGAGTAGCCTTTTTACAGAAATACTGAAGCTCATATGGATGTGGCAGGCAAAGCTAATAGCAAATACTAGGTACGGATCCAGCTGCTTCTACAGAGATTTAACTTTCTGTGTTTAAGTTCCCTTCTCAACATCTGTTAACTTGAATTTGCTTTTTGATCACTATTTACAGGATTTCTTGAGGATGTTTTTGCTATTTCTGTTTGTTTCAGTAAGATGTGATAAGGGGCAGGTGTAAAGACAGCTTGTCTCATATATTTCCCAAAGCATACAGGGCAGAAAGAAGACAGCTTTAGGTAATTAAGTTTAGAGGACAGGGAATAAAACACCCAGCAGTGTTGAAAAGGTGTTATTAAATATCTCTTTGGGTGAACATAAAAATAATCAGTAGAAAGACTTAGCTAATGGAATTGGTCTGAGCTGTTAAACAAAAAGCAAAAAGCTTCTAGGTTTTCTGAATTGCTTCAAGTGGAAGATAGTTATCCCATACAATAAATCTAGGTCATTTGCTTCAGTTCAGTTGTCCACAGACAACTGTAGTCCACTCAGGCTGCAGTTGGAAAAGTACTGGAATGGTCAGAATTTGCTGAACCACAGAGCAACAGCAGCAGTAGTCTCTCTGTGGCAGGCTGAAAGAGGCCGGGTTATGTTAATTTTTTTTTAGTGGACTGAAAGTAAGTAATTTTTTGAAAGTATAGGGGATTCAAATGAAAACTTGGATCCTGCACAAAATTTTTGCAGTTGCCATGGAAAACTGCCTACTTACAGTTAGAATGAGTTGATTTCTCGGCTTTGGTAGGATCTTCCTGCAAGTTTTTAACCTGAAGAAATCTGCTGCAAAATCATAAACAATTCACAAGTTAGAACATTAATCTTTTTACTTCCCTTTCTGCTCCTTGGACTTCACCCAGCCTTTGAGTTATTAGTTATTACACCAGGTTCCACTCTTGCTCTTGAGTTGAATGTTCTTGACCACGTGAAACAGGATAATTTTTCTTGTGAATCAGAAGATAGAGATAAGAAAACTTGAGATTCATACTAGCTGAACAGAAGCCATAGGAAGTTGTTCCTTCTTCTTTGGCCTTCTGTATTGTTTCAGTAGTTCTTTCATTGCACCAGGTTGAGTGGAAATGTGAAGTTTGTTATTTTCAGCTGCTCTACCCAATTCTTAGGTCTGCAGTCTCTGAAGTGCCGCTGTCAAGAGGTTTTTTCTTCTTACAGCAAAAAAAAATGTATAGATATTTAAATAATATGCTTCACTGACTTGTGTTAGGAGCTGGTCATTTGAATTATTCTTGGTCCTGGTTAATAAAACCAGATGGGAGTGTGATAACAGCATGTTAGGCTAGGGTTATGATGAAGTACCCAAAGGTTTACAAAAATAGTTTTCTTGTCTGAAGCAATGGACTAGTGATTCAGTTACCTTACCTGGGATTTGTATTAAGGCAGATGATGTGAGGGTCTATCTACTGTATCAATTTCAAACTGTGACAGTTTCACTAATAGATATAGATATTTAACCTCTCTGCTCTACCCAGCAGAAACTGCTTCAGGCTAGTGCTTCATTTCAGTTACCATAAGAAAATATTTAGAGAAAATGGTATAGCAGCTTGGTGGAAGAAATTAATTTATTCTTCCTGCTATTTAAAGGTATTTCAAGTAGTGTTAATTTTAACACCTGAAAACAATGAATACGTTTTTTAGAAACACCGTTAAAATTATTTCAGTAATTCAGTCCTAATGTCTTTTCCTATTGGTAATCTCCAAGGACCCATAGAAGGGCTAGTGTGGATTTTAGTTGGCTAAATCAGTTTGTCTTGACAAGAATGAAAACTGCTTGATCAGAGTTAATTCTGCTTTTTATTCCTTGAGACTATTCTTTGAGTGGGGGCAAAAGTCAACTGAACTGCAACACTGCTTCAAAAGACTGGATGGAATGTTTTGGGATCATTGAATTGAAGGCCTAAAGGGCAGATCAGGTGGACACTTTTGTGTATTGAGCTGTGTTGTTAAGAACTAGTATTCTATAATGTTGTCAGATTTCTATAATGTATTTTACATAAATACATATATTTATAGCTGTCTTTGTTCCAGCTTCGAGTCAAGGTTAGCAGTATGTGAATCAGCATGTTAGCAGTCATAAGGTGAGAATTGGGGTTACAGAATGGAATACATATGGAACCACTCCAGAGGCAGACTGAGGAGTGTGAAAGCACTCTCCTTCAGGTCTCATGAGATATCTGGGTGATTTAAATAGTGATAAAAACCCAATAGGAAGAAAACTGAGGTAGTAGGACTTGAGTTTGTCATTCGTAAAACTCAGCTTATTATTTTGTTTTGGCTTTTTGTGTTCGAACTCATAATATTCGATTTTAGTTCTTAAGTCTTTAAAATTAGAATTTGAGGCTACAGTTCTGTTCTTAAGCAGCTGATTAGTGGAAGAAGAATTCGGGGGAGGTAAGCTATAAAAATCTGTTTCTGTGATGGAAGATCAGATTCCTCTTTTTTCTGTTATTTCATAGAATCATAGAGTGGTTTAGGTTGGAAGGAACCTTAAAGATCATCTAGTTCCAAGCCCCTTGCCATGGGCAGGAACACCTTGCACTAGATCAGATTGTCCAACCTGGTCTTGAACACACTTGCAGGGCTGGGCAACCTGTTCCGTATCTCACCACCCTCACAGTGAAGAATTTCTTCCTAATATCCTATCTAAACCTACTGTCTGTCAGTTTAAAGCCATTGCCCCTTTTTCTATCACTGCATGCCCTTGTAAATAGTCCTTCTCCAGTCATCTTATAGCCCCTTTCAGGTACTGGAAGTTTTCCCCAGAGCCTTCTCTTCTCCAGGCAGAACAATCGTAAGTTTCTCAGCCTGTCATCCTAGGAGAGGAGTTCCTGCCTTCTGATCATCTTTGTGGCTCCTCTCTGGCCTTGCTCCAATGGGTCTATGTCCTCCTTATGCTGTGGGCCCCAGAGCTGGACACAGTACTCCAGGTGGGGTCTCAGGAGAGTGGAGTAGAGGAGGACCTGCTGGCCATGCTGTGTTTGATACAGCGGCTTTCTGGGCTGCAAGCACACACTGCTGGGACATGTCAAGCTTCTTATCTACCAACACCCCCAAGTCGTTCTCTCCAGGGCAGCTCTCCATCCATTCTCTGCCCAGATTGTACTTGTGCTTATTTGTGCTTGTGCTGTTTGAATACAGATGAGATGATACTGCAGCCTTTGTGAAGTAAAGAAGCTTAAGATCCTTTAGGGGCCTTTTTTAAGATTCTGGAACTCGCTTATGGCAGCATGAGAGATGTGGAGTGTTTTTCAGTGCTGCAACTTATGTCCCAGGTCACATATTTTAAGAAATCTCTAACCAATACACAGAGTTTTTCAGAAGGTAAAAGCAAAATGGTCTGCTGGAAAGGAAGTAGAAGCATTGCTCAAACGTGCAGAGATGGAAGTGTGACAGCTGAAGTTCAGTTAAATTAGCAAGGGGTCTGGAAGGCAAAGGAAGATCTGTATCTACTGCTTTATGGAGCAGAGGACCTGTTGATAAAATATGTACAAGCTTTTTTGCCTCAGTTTTTATTGGCAGATGAAGGATGTACAAGGAGATGCTGTGGAATTGTGCTGGTTTGGTTTTTTGGGTTTTGTTGTGGTGGATTTGTTTTGGTGGTTTTGATTTTTTTCCCCTGAAGAAGATAAAGGGGAGATTTTATAGTTACCTTTCTGTACAAAGGGCAGGATATAGGGAGGTTTGCTTAGTTGTGCACAGTGAAAGTGTAAGAGACAACAGTTCCAGTTGAAATGTGAGAAATTCTAATCAGGTATAAGACAAAAAATGTGAGGATGAGCAAACCCTGGGAAGGGCTTATTCCCCGAAACCTTGTATAATCCTCTGTCCTCAGAGGTGTATGGAACTCAGCTGGGCAATGTCCTGAGGAGCCTGATCTGATTGGGCCTACTTTGAGCAAGTGTTGGACTACATAACCTCCAGAGTTCCCTTTCAGCCTTAAATAGTCTGTGTTTCTGAGTCACTAGACTGTCAAGCTTGTAGCATTAAACTCTCCTTGTATTTTTAGATTATTAGTCAGATTTCAGGAAGCATGGTATTTGAGTTTTCCCTCATTACCACCAGTGTTTATGACCCATGGATTAGATATACTCTTAGAGTAAGGGCTGAATTTTTTGTTTAGGTTACAGTATTTTTAAGCTCACAGTTTTTTTAGAGACTGTAGAATGATTGACCTTGTGAGTAGAAAATGGGTGTTTTTTTCAGTTGTTTTTAAGGATTCTCAGTCAAGTTGTTTACATCTTCAGTGCTAGAGAGGTAACTTTTGGGTTAGATGACATGGCAGGGCTGACATGTGGCAGCAGGAAACACTTGAAAAGTCTGTGAACATACGACTGAAACAAACACAGCTTAAGCAGTAAACTTTGGCTTAAAATGCAAGCAATTAGTTTGATCTAAACACTAAAAATTAGATTGGCGGGAAAGATTTAATTCAGTGGTTACCTATATAATTTCTGTTATGTCAAAATATGTCTTGAGATTGCATCCAAAAGCATCAATTAGTTTACTTCTGCCAGTTTCATTTTACGAAGTTAGAATTAGAATTGGGCATCTGAACATGGCATTTTCAATCAGAGGGGAATCTCTATTCCAAATATCACAATATAAAAGAAGATTTTACATTTCGGTTATACCTTCATCATTGCTATTGTGTGTATCAAAGCTTACCTAGCTTTTTTTTCTAAAAGATATCTTGTAAAGATTAACATAGAAAGCAAATACTACACTGAATTTCACCTGTTTGTTTCTGAGTGTTTCTTCTGGTGTAAAACCCCACGAGGGTTCTTTTTTGGTGTTACACCATGCACTTTAAAGTGAAGAATGTTGCTAATGTTGCATAAAGGAACATTACACGTGGTCCTTCTGATGTAAAGGCCGTACACTGTGATGTGACAAAGAAAAAGGTACAACGCCTAAATTTTACTTTTCTCTTTCATCTGGACATATTTGCTTATTGTTTTAACACCTGAGTAATATAAATGCTCAAATCCTGAGACACTCCAAACCTGAGACAGTCCTGCTTTCTGCAAGTTGGATTCTTAATGGCTTTTGCTATAGATCCATACAAGGAGATTGGTTGGAAATATTTTTGATGAACTATTTCACTTAATCTCTTTGAATTTATAAAAACAAATAATACAACCAACATGAACAAAGGCCTGTGGGGAAGACCATAAAGTATGAAGTATTTGGAAGTATTCCAAATATGCGACAAGATATTCAAAATATCTCGTCCAGAGGACTTAAGGTTTTCTGTATAGAAAGAGAATTTTTCATTCTTCCTCTTTGCCGCTCAGACAATAACAATAAGGTTGTTGATGTATTTAAAATGTCAGAGTTATCTAAAACTGTGTAAGAATGGCCATCCTATGTGTACAAAGAGATGGAAGCAACACAACAGACTGTACAGTGAGTTATTTTTTTCCCAGAATAACGAAGATAGAAATTACACAGTAATGTAGCTCCTGTAAGATGCTTCCCTGCGCTCTAGGGACATCTGACTGCTGATTTCCTTCATTAAACCTGAAATGAAAGGAATGCATGAAATGGGGAGATGAAGTTATTTTTGCATGGCAGGATAAGTACAGATGGGGCTGTGGGGTTGTTTCAAAATCTGAAAGGGCGTTTTAATGCCACCAGTATTACAGACACTGCTCTACTAATACAGTTAACCTATGCAGTAGGATTTAATGAGGCCACAATTTTCAGTTTCTCTTCCTATGGTAGAACTGCGACATAAATCCCAGCTACTAATTTTTGCTGTGTTCAGATGCTAAGTTGTGGAACAGATGAAGGAACAGATTCGTCTGAGAAGAAGAAAATGATCAAATTAATTCTCAGACTGATGAGTTCCCTTGTTGGATTCATCATTCAGCCACTAATTCTGGTGAGGGGTGGGAAGGATCAAACTGTGGCTGGGAGTAGTGAAGCTGTAGCTGCCACACAGGAGAAAATCAGTGCTAGACTGATGGGTGAGCTGTGACATGAGTAGCATGGCAGTAATGTTCTAGAGCAACACTCCTGACTGACAAACCAGAGTGCCCATGTGAAGAGCTGGCTCAGGTTTGCCTTCAGTGGGTGTGCCACTGCAAAATAGGCCTGTGATTGAGGCACAGGGAGTGTTGAGTTGAGCTCATTTGGCTTTAAGTGTTGATGCTTTTGAAACTGGCAGGAACCAGGAAAAGAGGGAGTTAGCAGATAAAGCTAGACCAAGGAAGGCATAGAATAGTCTTGTGTAATAAAGGCTACAGAAAGGTGGGGGCTGTTCAAGGGCAGTGTCAGTTTGGTGTGGCTGAATAATCTGCGTGGAAAATAATGAGCTTTAGAACTTGTACTTTATGACTAAACTTGTTCGTTCAACATTTTCAATGAGCTGATGTCATAATGTGCATTAGGGACAAAGTCAGTGAACTCTGATTCATTCCTTTAACTAGGGCTGAAAAAGAATAAGGAATTAAATTTGGCAGAACTTATTCAGGGCAGCTGTTAAGGTGCAGGTCCTTCCAGATTACTCTGGGACATCCAGCAGGTGTGACAGAAGGGCAGCTTGGCTTTCAGGGAAGGAACTGAAAAAGCCAAAGCCTTGAGTAGAGCTAAACTGGAAAAGGACATGAGATACAACCAGGGCTTTTGTCTAAGTGTATTGGCAAGAAAAGGTAAAGCAAGGAAATTGTGTGAGATAGAGGGTAATGGAAGAATTAAGTTCAAGAGTAACTAATTTTGACAGTACTCACTTAAGAAATTAGTTAGAATAGATCTTTTTATGGATTAAATTACTCCATTACAGAAAGTGGGTGATAGTTGCATTCGGAGGATGCTATAATGAATCCTACTATTAGTTATTTAAAAAGCAGCTAAAGTTCTTAAAAGTATTTGGAAGTGAGCTTCATGTTTTTATTTTCCTGTCCTTCAGGGAAAAGTTGATAGCCAGCTTTCAACTGATGGTGATATTTAGAGTCCTTCTAATTGAATATTCTGTTATCCGTGTATGTGACTTTTTGAAATAGGGCATAAAAATCTTCTTTCATGCTCTCTTGTTTAGTAATTAGAGATTCACAGAAGCTTTTCTTTACCCATAATCAGATTTTAATTGAGGGGATTAAAGCAGGTACCTGTGATCTGCTGTTTCTGATGTTTCGTGTGTTGAACTGGTTTTTAATGTTATTGCATAGCAGGTGCCCAAGGTCTTTGATCTGCAATGAAAAACATCACTGATGTGGTTTATGCCAGACTTAGCCTTAAATATCTGACTGAGTAAACTCAATATATTCTGGAAGGTCGTTAAAGATGTGATCATGGCTTTCCTTTTGCATGGGGAAAACTTTCTGAGGCTTTGCACGAACATCTGCACAATTGTTACTGAATTTGTAGCTCTACTGTAGAAAGTGAAAATGAATACTCTTCTTTCAGGAGAAGCGTGACCTTTGACTGAAGGTATGTTTTATTTTGAGGTTGATATGATTCCTTGATGCTGGCTTAATTGTACCTCCTTCAGAGGGCTCTTGTAACTATTAACCTTGTTGCTGCTCTGTTAAGACTCTAGGAGTTGACAGAAGTCCTGTAAAACTTCCCTGGGGAATCATTCTGTCATTTTTTGTCAGTGCATGTAAGATTTTGTTCCTGGAAGCATAAAGGAAAAACTTTGCTCCTTTTTGGCACTTCCTGTAGATTTGGACCATGTGCCTGTGCAGAGTGTGGTCTTTTTTTTTTAAAGTCAACTTTTAGCAACTATTTAATACGGTCTTAGTTTCAGTCCAGTATATTGGTTACTTTGCCGTCTCAGGGTTCAGTTTTGAGAATCATCACCTGTGACAAGATTGCTGATATCCAGTTTTATAACGTTCAGTGTGATGTGTTTGGCCAATAAATATTAAAAACCACAGTAATTTCAGAAAACTTTGCATAGAGATAACTCTTTTCTTTAAATCTTTACTTCCTGTGCTGTTTCCTGCTGCAACATATTACAGGGCTTGTGAGACCACTTTGCCTCATTCTGTTGACACCATTAACCTCTCCTTCACCAGACCTGCTCTGTTTATGAGAGGAGCTTAAATCTTTACCTTATGCTTAGACTTTCTTTTAGCATGCGTAGATGTGAATCAACATTCAAAGCTTGGTGCTATAACTCCAACATATAATTTCTTCACTAAGGTGAATCCTTAAATTCTCAACTGTGTAGTCAATCATATATAGCTGTCACCATATAGAGAAGATCTGTTCCCTGCATAAAATGTCTGTTATGGCTGGCTGGTCTGTCAAAACTGAGAACCCAACTGCCCACATAAGTCAACATCTTCCCCTGGCTTAGCTGAACAGAAAACTTCTCATGGAATAGTGAGCAAATCCAACTTGGAGTTCTCATCCAGTGAAGGCAAAAATCATCACCCGCAGGACTGCACACTCAAACCTTAAAGGAAAACTGCAGCTTATTTAGATAACCTTTGACAACCTTATCTAGGATATTAGCTGTGTTTCACATCTCTGTCTAGCCAAGTAAATGGGTTGTTGGTAACTGCGGTAACTGCCTGTGGCACCAGTGTACCACCAGTTTGGATCACAAGGACTCAGGCAGTTCTCTGACTTTGCCATTTCACAGGTGATTTTATGTGAAACTTATCTTGGAGACTTTATATAAGCACATAAATGGCAACTGGTATAGATAAATATTGAAACTTAAAATACAATTTAATTAAATATATAAAATCAGTATTTTCACATGTAAAGGCGCTTTGCAAAAGTGGAACTATAAGAATATTCTGCTGAGCTTTATAACAGTTGGTCTTGAATCTGAATAATTTGTGTGTAGGGGTAAAGTTTAGGGTTTTTTTTTTTTAGTTGACCTATAGAATTACCACTGAAAGTGCTTAGTCTTCCAGAGTGAAACACCCCCTGAAAAATAATTATTGTTTCCATGGATACTGATACAGCTCTTGACCAAACATGTTGATCATACACCCCATCAGTAAAAAAAATTGAGCATGCACCACCAGTATCTATTTATTTATAAATATGGAGTCATAGAATGGTTTGAGTTGGAAGGGACCTTAAAGACTGAGTTACAATCCCCTTGCCATGGGCAGGGGACACCTTCCACTAGACCAGGTTGCTCAGAGCTCCATCCAAACTGGCCCTGGGCAGGGTGGTTGGAATTTAATGATTTTTGAGGCAGCTTTAGTATGTAGTATGGTACTCTGTAAGATGCTGTTACAAAACATAATCAAGAAAATGGAAATTAGAGATGAGATAAAGGTTAAATAAATACTATTTTTACACTTTTTTTGTAGCGCAAAAATATTTTCACACCCTAATGGATTGTCTTGCACACCTTTCTGAGTTTTCACACCCCACTTTGGAGACCACTGCTTTTCTTATGGAGAGATACCCTAGGCAGTATAAATAGGAGATCTAAAGGACAGAGAGAAATTACCTATGAAGAGTGCTGCAAATTTTCTGATGTACATGTGATAGAAACTGTGTTTGAAACAGGTGTTTTTGCCAGGGTTTGATCCCTGTATATTAAATAGGTTGGTTTATCTTCCCTTCCTACTTTTATATGTCTTGGACTGGCAGTAGGAAAGGCCAAATAAAGCTTTAGAATGTTTAGTGGTCTGTTTTACAGTGGATTCTCATTCATAAAACAACTGTATTTATTGCAGAATCTACTTGCCTTTTTTTTTTTTTTTTTTCTCTAAATTTTTGTAACTTACCAAACACCTTGGTTCTGTTAACTCAGACTAAAACATTCTCATGTTTAACTTTGAATGCTTCTAATATGTATTCTCAGTCCTAGTATTCAAATCCGTGTAATCTGTGTTTGCGACATGGTTGTTTGCCGACTTTTTGCTAAGAACTCCCCTATAAACAAGCTTCCATCATCTTTTAGAGAACTAGGTGTTTGAAAAACTTGCTGTTTTTTCCTTCTGAAAGTTCATTGTCCAGCAGGAATTCATTCCACAACCAGCTTAGGCGAGAACAGAGGGATCTGTGTTTCATTCTTTAAAAAGAAAGAAAAAAATCCTATAGTGCAAGCCAGTGAGCCAAATAATCTTTATAAGCTTAAGGAAGTGGGAGCTTTGCTGGACTGTCCTAATCTTAAGAGGTGATGCTTCTAACTTTCCTTTTGAATGTGAACTTTGTGGCTTTACTGTGTGCAGTCCCAGGAGTTAGCTTGCTTGTCCTTCTTCCAGGCCACTTTATTTACCATGTCTTGGCATGTGTCAGACTTTACCGGAGTTTTTGGAGCCTGTTTTGGTTTAGTGATTGTGTGGCTTTCATGTGGTTGACTTCTTAAACTTCTGCGCCCAAACCCTAATGTATCTGCAAATGTGATGGCTTATTTAAATGTCAGCTATGTTAAAATTCATGGGAAGGGTCAAGGTGCAAATAAGAATATGGGTAGAGCTTAACTTTCTTCACGAGTCTACGTTGCTTCCTTATATGCTCTTCAGACTAATGTGTCTGTGTGCTTTCAGTGTATTTTGATCTGAATTACTTTTTTTGTTGAAACACAGTTGTTAACATATCCCCACTAATGTTCTGTACTGAAATTCAGCAAAAGAGAACTTACATCACCATGTTATCTGCAACAACTTCACTGGTAAAAAAAGAATTAGACCTTGAAGTCTCATTGGAATATTATGTTACAAGCTATTGTACAGTGTTGATAGTCCACATAGCTTAAGTTGTAGTAGGCTTTGTTTACAAGTACAGTTTGTTGCTGTTCTGAAAATCATAGATAAAGCTTCCTTTTTCCTGATGTACAACATGCTTCAGAAGCCAGAGCTGACTATGTCTCAGGGTCAGTAACAGCAGTTGCAGAGATTTGTTTTTTTCCATTGTGCTACTTTGAAGACAGAACCTCCAATAGTGTGAGAACCAGGGCCTGACCTTTGAGGCCACAGAATGTGTGCAGTGTTTCTGTTACATAAACGCCTGTTAAACAACTGTTCTGTTGCTTTGACTTGCAGCAGGGTATATTACGAGAATATCCTGTTGAGAAGAGGGGAGAATCCTGAGGTCGTCTTATTTGACTAGTAGCATAAAACTCCATAATATAGAACATCAAAAGCAGAATAAGATTGCCTTCTGACAGATTTTCCACTCTTAAAGGGAAGCGGTATTTGGAAGATTTATGTCACTCCCTCTATATTGTGCACTTCCTAGAAATTTGGGGCAGGACTGAGGGAACTGCAGGAGCTCTGTAGAGAAGGATGAATTGGTACTGCAGCTGAAATTCTTTTTATTGCTTTTCTGTGGAGATGCAGGGCTTGAGGTATGAGGCTAAATTTAGCCATTTCCTAAAATACTAGGATTGCTTACACCTACAAACAAGAAGCCACTTACCACATAGCTTGCTGGTAGTTGGTTTCCAGTAACTTCTTGTCATTACTGAAGGCCAGCAAATCAGTTTATCCTTAGTTGCACAACCCAAGGTGAGGAAACAAAGCTGATTAGGCACTCAGTAAATTAAATTTTGTTTACGCCTTAAGAGATGTCTCAATCCACTAGTTTGAGTGGCATTAGAATACAACTTCCTGTGTCCTGATTTGGTTTACTGTCTTCAGAGTTGTTTGCATCACGTGGAATTGGCAATTACCACTTATAAAACAGGGTGGACAGTTTTCAAAATTGAGTTTTAAATAATGGCCCGTACTCACTTTCTCGTAGTTATGATGCTGACTTACTTCTATGCAGCTTTCTTAGTATGCAAAACCTCAATATTCATAGAGACAGATGAAGTAACTTAACCAGGTAACTTGGATCTCCACTGTGGGGAAGGAGAAATGAACTGAACCAATGTGAGCATTTTTTACAAGCTCTAATGATTTTCTTATTAATTTCTTCTTTTTTTTTTTTTTTTTTATTTTAATCATGAGTTTCCTGGTGCACTTGGGTACTCACTACACTTGAGATGCAGGAAGGAGGGACCAAGGTGGTCTTACAGTCTTAAATGCATGGGTGAGGGAAAAGATGTTGAGCCACTTAATTTTCATTTTTCTTGGGCAAAGACTGAAATACTTCAATGGAACATTTTTCAGCATATTTGAAGGTGTTGGATTTCTTTCAAGCTCTTCATGGTGTGTTAGTTCTAAATTTTTTCTCATTAGGTTATTTTTACATTGAAGGGTGAAGATGTCAACCGGACACTTGAAGGTGGGAGGAAGCCTCTTCACTATGCAGCAGACTGCGGACAGCTTGAGATTCTGGAATTTCTGCTATTGAAAGGAGCTGACATTAATGTATGTACATCAGTTTGCAAACAGGTGTTAGGAACTTCCCACACACACTCATGTAAGGGGTTGGTGTAAGTGCCTAAATGGTTACTGAAAGATGTAATCAAACTAAACAATTTGATGCATTTAAAATTATTTGAGATGTGATCTCCTAGAGGTTAGAAGCTTAAAATTCTGTTTACTAAATGTTTTAATTCTTTGTGGACACACTAGAAAAAGCTGTGTGTAGCTATAAAAAGTTTAAATTTAATTTGACCACAATTAGAAAAATAAATCTAGTAATCACATCAATATAACATTTGAATGAAATGTGTATGACGTTTGTTGAAAGGGGTTTCAGAAGGCATCCTTGGCCAAGACAGGGGCAACTGTTTAAATTACTGTGCTTTTTTTTCTGCTTTGGAGACCTTCTTTCTTGTACAAACTTAGTCATTTTGCTGTAGCTTGACATGCATGGGTTTTTGTTGTGAAAAGACTTGACTAAGCTACATCAGCACTTCAAAATAGTGTATTTCTCCCTAAAGTTAAGTTTCTAAATGCTTTAACCAAATGTTGTGCCTTAGAATACTTGTCTGAAAGTTAACATGTTAATCTTAATATTTTAGTTTTAGTTCGTAACAGAAAAGCTTGATTTCTTTTTTTTTAACCCCTTGGTGTCTTGAAAGATAATCTTCAACTTAGGGGTTCTTCATTGGAAAAGGGTTAAAAATAACATTTCTGTTCTTACATTTCTTATTCTTTCTAGGACTATAGTTTATAGAGAAGACAGCCAAAACAACGTTTGAGCCAAAACTGTTTTCTAAAGTGAGACTGGCTGTGAAATCAGAGAATTAGGAGTAGTTTAAATTGGGCAGAATTTGTCAGCTGAAACCTCACAATTTCCATCACTGGCCTAAAATAATAGGCAAGCTCTGAGATGCTTAGAAGTCTTATGGGAGAAATATCTTGCTGTTACCTGTTTTTTTAAATTATGACTTCTCATAAAAGGAGAGAAAAAATTCTAAGGGAATGTATTTCTGGATAATATTCTAAAACTTTTACTTTTTCTACTGTTGATAAAAGATAAGTAAAAATGTAACTGAAACCTTATAATGCTGTGTGAAATTGTCCTTCAAATAACTGTCTCAATTTACAGGCTCCAGACAAACATAATATCACACCTCTCCTATCAGCAGTCTATGAGGGCCATGTTTCCTGTGTGAAATTGCTTCTGTCAAAGGTGAGACACAAATGTTTAGAATAAGTTATCCGTTAGCAAAGCATATTACTCTGATTCTTTTCAATAAGATTGTGATGCTCTGGATTATATGTTCAGAGCGTCAAACCAGTGCTGTTTGTGTTCCTAAACCAAAGAGGGTACTCTGGTTATGATGAGAGAGAGTTGAACGAGAAAGTTCCAGGATTTCTGTGGTTTAGCAAAAGTGATCACTAAGAGTATTCTGAGCTCCAGCTAGAAGCAAATCAGTCAAGAAAAGAAAATGCATTCCTCCATCAGACAGGGAGGAGTGGGATTTAGCTTTGGCAGCTGTTTAAGTGTTTCATGTGATGGAATCTCTACTGTGAGGTTGCTCGGAGGTGTGGTTTCCCTCTGCTTTTGCCAGATGACTGAAAACCCATCTGTGTTGGCAGAGGGAAGGGAAGTAAAAGTAGGAAGCCAAGATTTCTCTGTCATGGAGCTTCTAAATTTTGTCCTGGGGAGAATAACATTAGTCTGTCTCAGTGTTCATATTATTTCATAATATTGATTTGTATTACATAGGTGATCAGTTTTACAAAGCAATAGTTAATTCAAGCAATGTTTTGTCCCCATTAATATGTGCTCCTTCTTGTTACCTTGTTACCTCACTTTGAAAAGAGAAGGTTAAAAGTGCATGCTCATTATATGAACCCACTTAAATAATTTGGCTGAAGGATTTCATGCTTAGTAATGTTTTCATATGCCACTTCCAGGGTAAAGTTTTCCTTAACTGCCTTATGCTGCATGAATTTGACCTTTCTTAACTCCCTTGATCTTGTCTGATGCTAGTTATGCCTTTCTGTGAAGAAATGCTATGACTGTTAATTTAGGATTCAAATGGTGCATCTAACTTAAAGCTATTGTGAGAACTGATCCTTCATTTAGGATCATCAAAAAAAAAGTATCCTTTATCCCATATTGATTTATTTCCATTTCTGTTTTGAAGGGGTTTCCATTCTAGATAAGTTGTTCAAATGATAAATAAGATGCCTCCAAACTTGAGTTCACACACAAATTGTCTGGCAGCTACAAAGGGTTGTGCATTCGTTATAGTCTCTGTCAGCAAGGGCACTGAGGTCCATCCTGAACGAGTTGTTTTTCACACAGCATGTGAGAAAGTAAAGATCTCTTTACCTGATACAGTTTGAAGGGCATTGCTTAAGTTCAACAGTTGTAAAGATGAGGCAGTATTACAAAGATATGCAGAATGTTAAAAGAAAGTGGACTTGGACTAGTTGAGATTTTAAAAATGTTACAGCAATTGGATAGTTTGGCAGAGCTGGTATTATTTTCAGATAATAGAGTTAAATGTTGTAGCACAAGTGATTGCTTCCATTCACAGGGGCTAGCTGACGAAATATTATAAACTGAAACTTTGCTCATCAGCTGAGTCTGTTTGAGGCAGGGCTTATGTGTAGAGGCTGTTCTGTCTCTTAACACAGTTATCTTATGACCCTTGTGTAAACATTTGTTTAAACGTGTCACAGTTTGTTTGTAACCTAGTCATATGTTCTTTGACAGCAGATACCTGGGAGATCAGTTAGTTCAGCCCTTATTGAAACACCTAAAAGCTATTGACTGCTTAACATTCTTCCTGGTTACTTTTGGAGTGGGGTGTATTTTATCATTGCTCCAAATGCAGGGCAAATATTGAATGTCTTATGTTAGTGTATGTAAATAGTGGAACTACAATTGCAAATGATGCACCAATATTTTTAAGATTTTTTTCTTCAAAGCTGTTCTTTGTTGCTTTTGTAAACACTGAATTTCTACTTACTGCTAAGAAGCTGCGTTGTTACACACACCTACTTCCAGCTGGCTTCAGTTACCCTGTTAGTTGATCTCTTGCATACATGGCCTATGTCATAGAGTATCTCTTAAGCTGTTGGACTAGAATTCAATTACCTCATTAATTTTATTTTTTAAAAGGAAGCACAAATAATGAATATTTGTACTTTCACAAGTTTTGAGAACCGGTGAACAATGATGCTTATCTCCTTAGTCTGTTTGCATACCACAAATATCAAAAAGTTAGCAGCTTGATCAAGTTAAAATTATGTAAGATATAAGAGACTGTTCTTCTAAGATTAGATTTAATATGAATAATTCCACGTTGGAAACAGTTGCTAAAAATTTGGAAATTGAATTGTTTTAAGCTAACATTCTCCATTGCCTTCTATAGTGTATGAATCATGGGGATGTTTGTAAAGCTTTCATGTGAGACTCTTGAGCTATTGAAGAGAGGAGGGGTGTTTCAAGAAATGTTTCAAACACTGATCAGACATAAAATTCAAAAAATATTCTCTAATAAAACTACCAAAAATGAAAAAGGATAGTCAAGGTGACATCTAGGATTTTTGTATGTATTCCGTTACTGTAGAAGATTCACTCGTCTGATGAAAGTAAGCTGTTTACTCCTTTATGTAGTGTGACCACAGAGCATTCTTTAAACAATCATAGAATCATTAAGGCTGGAAAAGACCTCTAAGATTATTGATTATTAACCCAACACTACCACCGTGTTCACCACTAAACAGTGTCCTCAGGTGCCATATCCAGATGTTTTTTGAATACTTTAGGGGTTGGGGATTCCACCACTTCCCTGTGCATCCTATTCCAATGCTCAACAGTTCTTTCCATGAAGAAATTTTTCCTGATCTCCAATCTAAACCTCCCCTGGTGCAACTTGAGGCCTTTTCCTCTCATCCTGTCAATTGTTACCTGGGAGAGAAGATACTGATACCCACCTCACAACAACCTCCTTTCAAAGGTAGTTTTAGAGAGCAGTAAGGTCTCCCTGAGCCTCCTTTCATTCAGATTAAACACTCCCAGCTCCCTCAGCTGCTCCTCATCAGACTTGTGCTCCAGACCCTTCACCAGCATGTCCCTTCTCTGGACATGCTCCAGCACCTCAATGTCTTTCTTGTGGTGAGGGAGGACCCAAAACTGGACACAGGATTTGAGTTGCAGCCTCGCCAGTACCAAGGACAAGGGGATAATCACTGCCCTGGACCTGCTGGACACGCTAGTTCTGATAACAGGCCAGGATGCCACTGGCCTGCTTCTGAGGTCCCATTTAGTTTTCACTTTGTGTTGTACTCTCTTAAATCTGTTGAAGATACTGGTGGTCATGCAGTTGCACAGAACACACTTCTGAGTTGCTTTTAGGCTCATATTAGAACATTTGCGCTCATAAAAGTATGACCTGAAAAGTACAGGGGGACCCACAATTGGTTTTTAGCAGTTCAGTCTCTACAGAAGTTTTTAATGTACGTGCCACAGGAGTAACAGAATTTGCTGTAGATAGTACTAATAGCTGAAGCCATTACACCAACTGTAAAAACTGCTGGCCCTTAAAAAGCCAGGAATTTTTTAAATGAATTTCAACTAACTTTCAGCGAGGCTTTCTTAAGCTAAAGCACAATTTGTTACTTTTCTCCTCAGGAAGGACTATTTTGAGGTTTTTAGCTAATCCTTATAACACATGGAATGAATGCTATGATGACACTCTTGTCTAAAATACAAATGTGGCCTAGACAGAGTTTTCTTAGTATATCTTTCAAGATAATGAAAATGTGTGAAATATTATACTGTAGACATTCCAAGTGGAGGTTTGGGAGTGATACCTAAAACTGCTCTATCAGCATCTGAGCCTCAGTTGAAAAGTGTTTCTTTGCTCTGATCTACTGTAATACATGAAAGTAATTTAGCTTTTAGCTCAGAGGTAAGGCTACTTGTCTTACTACTACATTACACTAGGTAAACCTTTTTTATTAATCTTTAAATATTTTTTTCAGAAATTTTAAGCACATTAAAATGTTCTTTTTAGTTTTAAAGAGTAGAGTTGTTTTAAGCATATTGTGACTTCAAAGTGAAACACAAGTGTCATATCTTACGTTCACTTTTTTCAATTCAGCTTTTTCAGTACTATTAATAATGTTAAATTATTAATTTAATAATTATAATAATAATGGAAGATTTTTTACTTTTAGCGAGGGAAAGAATTTTTAGTAGCTTTTGAGAAAGTTGGAACTGAATTGTTTTTATATTACTCATGCTAAGTGCCAGCCTTCTGCAAAGCAAAATAACAAAGTAGTGAGTACAAAGAACTAGACTGAAGTAATATCAGTCACTGTATTTCAGTTTGCTTTTAGCTTTTTCAAGGGCTTTGGATTTTAGGGATACCTATTTGAAAAGGAGAAAGATAAAAATTCAAGTTGCTCAGTGGGTTTTTTTTAAGAATTTGATGTTTGATTTGTAATGTAAGAAGTTATGGGTTTTGTTAGTGTAGAAGAAACCAATATGTTAAAATAGACAACAGCTTTGAAAGCTTCTAATGGAAGCTTGTAATTTTTTCAACTTTCAAAATAGTTGTGCTTTTTGTAAGATATCTGATGCAGTTTGATCTCTGCTTTGATCTCTGTGTTATAAGAAATATCCTGTTGAGTTGAACAATTTAGGACCATTTTTCTCCTCTAACAGTGGCAGAAAGAATGCCATTTCGGAAGAGTTATGAGTATGACCACTTCTGCTTGCTCATTCCCCTCATTCCTAGTTGTTTTATTGGGGATTTTAGAGGTGCACACGTCTGTCACCTATTAAGAAGTGTTTCTAGATTTGTTGTCCATGAATTCATGTATATGCTTTTGGAACAAGAAGACATCAGCCTCTATTGTGTCATCTGGCAACTCCTAGAATTTTGCTGCTAGCTGTGTAAACCAGTCTTCTACCCCGTTCATTGAGTGCCCCCAGTTCTGGTTTCACACGATCTGGTGACAGCTCTGCGTTGCCTTTATCAGCTGCTGTAGTGGTTTTGTATTTGTTGGTTTGGGTTTTTTCTGGAACTACAATTGCAGCCCAGTAGCTCTTGTGCTACCTTCAGAGCATGTTTTAGCATTTGTGCTTTGCCTGGTGGCTTGAGAGGGCAAACGTCGTTTGCTATTACCCTGACAAAGAAAGAGGGTTTATATTTATTTGTGTATGTATATTTTAAGAATAGAACATAACACAAATACAAAATGTTAATAACTTTTTACTTTGGGCAAGTAGAGAATACTGTGGAATCACTGTACTTTTCTGAGGTTTTTATTAAATTTGCTTCCAGGCAATGTTGTACTTCTGAAAATTAATTTCATCTTGACCTGAACTTTATTATTTCCTTCTCTTTCTATTGAATTGAGGAAGGAATCTTTCTGTCTAGCTAGTGGGCCATTCTCTTAATTTATTAACACTGAGGGTAATAAACGGTGTCCTCCTTAGGTAGTCATGACCCTCTTGTCCTACATTCAGTAAAGCTGTTTTAGAAACTCAGATCTTGCATGTCTGTATTTTTCCTGAAGTATAGAGGTGCACAAGGGAGGAAAGCAGTCCTGTATTGAAATTAAAGCTCTCTTTAAAGTTACTTCAGTTAACAGTTTTATCTTTTGTACCCTAAATGCTGATACATTACTAGAGAGTTTTATAAATTAAAGTTCTTTAAACTCTGGCAGGTCAGTTACTGCATAGTTCCACTTTTCTTCAAGTCTAAGTTCTTTCAGGTTTTCTGAGCTTAACATCAAAGAACAGCTTTGAAGCCCTCTTGATTTCCACATAGATTCTAATCTGACTGCTATCTAAGCAGCAGGATTAATCAACACCTGCCAAAGGAGGCATTACTACTCTCATGGTTGGCTTTCTTCTCCTGGACAACTAAGATAAGTGTTGAATACCTGTTAAATCTCTCAGGTTTTTGGGGTTTTTTTAGAAAAAAATAAATGTTTCAGGAGCAATAGCTTTCAGTGGTTTCAGCCTTAGTGTGTATGCAATGGCTAACTTGTCATTTCTTGGGAATAGGCTGATTCAGCTCCTGTTCATACTCCACAGGGCAGTGATGTTGCAGCATGTTGGGAACTGTTTGGGTCACGGATGTTAGTGGTAGGAGAGAGGTAAATGTTCAGTTGCTCCTGGCACTCCAGTGAATCCGTTGCATACACACAAAATTTATGTCTGTATTCCTCTACCTGAAAGGTACTAGAGAAAATAAGCTGCATGGAAGATATTGCTACAGTTATGAATATCCCTCTCTGTTTTTTGGTTTTTGTTTTTGTTTTTTTTTTTCTTTTACTGGAGTTCTTGAGACATTTTTGGTTTTCCCAAGCTTTTTCCCTGATAGCTGTTACCCCCCAGGTAATAATAAAACAGTCTGCTCAAGCTCATATCTTGCACTGAGTGTTTCTAGGGGATACAAGGAAGATGAACAGCTCCAACAGGATCACTTTGGCCAGTGGACCACAAGATGGGCAATACTGCCTTAAAAGCCACTGCAAAAACATCTTTTTAGAATGGCAGGTTCAATATTTGCAAGTAAACACAGAAGTTTCAGAGAGGGAAATATCCTATATTGTAAAAAGTAGTATTGGCAGCAAATCATAATAGTATCAGATCCAGCTTATTAGACTGTTAGGAACAGTTACAGTGGAAAGTTTAGTGAAGTGAAAGTTGTCTTGGGAACAGACATGATATTATGTATGGAGGTTTAGTGCAGTTTTGTGAGTATAATCAGTAAAGAAGCTCTGGAAATTCTAGGTCTGTTATGTTCTTAAACTGTTGAGTGTCCTTAAAAGTAACTAACGATCTGTGCTCTTTCTTCCTTGTAATCTAATTGAGAAGGGATTTGTACTTACTCTGCGGCGAGTTTATGCATAAACTGAAGAGAACCCTGTGCTGTACACACACACTTTGACAAAGTGTGTACCCACAATGTTTTTCCTGTCATTGAGCAAATACACACATTTTAAAGCGAGATTTGCATCTTGTCTTGAAGAGTTGTTTTGAAATCGGTCCTGTAGTCTCTAATAACTTTTGTCCCTTTATTTAATTACCCTATTTACAGTTTAGTCTGTGTTTTCCCTTCTGTGAATATGACTGCACAGTGCTCAAAGAAGACATGACGAGTTAATCACGCTGTTTCTCTTCTTTTGTTCTACTGCCATAATTCTGGCACTGTGCTTGTGCTAACTATTCTGCAATTTATCTGGCTGGTGCATTATCCTGTATACTCCCAATGCCTCCCTGCTCTTGTTTTGTTGCCTTTTAGGTACATAACTCATTCAGAACAGACTTGAGCAGTTTAGGACTTGGAATGATTTTGTGGTGTTGTTTTTTCAGTGTAGCAATAGGGACTTCTTTCAAAATGGAAGAGAAGCACGATCTTAGATTAGTGTAGTCTTTTATCATATAGAAAGAATATATATGATTTGTTAGTAAGTAAGCTCTTCCAGATGTTACCTGTCTAATTTAGCATGTGAGAGCTTGTTGCACCATAGATTTCATAGAAGTATGTAACACTGATTTTCTGCATTTTTAAGAGTAATTGCTGGAAACAAAATTCTTCTGTTTCTGCCCAAGATTAACTGAT
>JAWWES010000041.1:59927567-60004461 GCA_035583135.1 Lophotriccus pileatus
GTAACACTGATTTTCTGCATTTTTAAGAGTAATTGCTGGAAACAAAATTCTTCTGTTTCTGCCCAAGATTAACTGATAATATTTTGGACTTACAACTTTTGTTACACAGCAAATCGCGTGACTTTTTTCCTGACTCTCAGTGATAAAGTTGGAAACTTAGACTAGTTGTTTGATGAATACTTTTGTACATAAATCTTGTCTGTGTGGTCTCTGAATGAAAACAAATGCACTGCACTAAAAAGCTGTGTCTAATCAGTGTAATTATGCAAGGTAGGTAACTGTTTTGACACACTTCATACTGATACAGCGTGGCTTTCTGAGTTGACTGCTCTTCTCAATCTCTTTACAGGGTGCTGATAAGACTGTGAAAGGCCCAGATGGACTAACTGCCTTTGAAGCCACTGACAACCAGGCAATCAAGACTCTTCTTCAGTGACGGATGGACTGATATCTTAAATGTCTCTCCTGTGGCCTCACACTGCTGCCTGTCTGTCACTCTTTGCATCTTCCAGCTTCTTCAGCTAAATACTCTGGGGGGAGGGAAATTCTTTATGAATCAGACTAGTTAGGGGCTTGTATCGAAGATAATCCGGTCGGAAAGGGTTGAAAACTATTATGAACAGTGTCCCTCTAGGACTTCTTTTCAGTGTACAATCCCTTTCTAGTGAAAATGGAAGAAGGAAGACAGACCATGCTCTTCTAAGCCTCCTAGGTTAAAACTAAGATTTTTTTAGACTGATGGGAGCACTTCCTTTAGATGGAAGTACTGTGCTATGTACCTGAAACTAATTGTGAAGGAGACAATAGTCCCATGCTCTTAGTGTCTGCCATAATCTGAAGTGTAGTAATGTAGGTGGCTGGGTTGCTTTTCTCCCTTCTCTCTCAGTGCGTAGCTTTATTTTTCTGCCTAAAGCTTATGTTGCAGTTTTGAGGACTTTTGATACTAGTTATTTGAGCTGTTCTTTATATTGACTAATTGGACGTCACACTAATGTTTTTCTGACTCTTGAGTAAATCAGAAAAAAGACCAGTTGAGGCATAGTGGTGTTACACTCCATAAAATCTGCCAAGGTACTTTTGGATGCTTGAATTTGAAGTTTTTTCTATCCAATATTTGTTCTAGTCCAGGACAGGCATTTTAAGTAACTGCTTTCGAGACACTTCAAAATTTCACTGTAATTATTTCCAAAAGGATTGCAAGATAGAATTTCTTTATTCACCATGTCAACATAAAATTTCTAGACACATGTGAAAGCTTATAGGCTGTTTGGTATGCAAGGATAATCAAGTCAAATGTGGAAAATAAACAGTAATTATTTAGACATTCATATCAGATGAATATTGTTGCTAAAATTTTCTAGAAAACATGTAAGCGTTCCAAGTTCAGATGTAGAAACAGGAAGATGTATAAGTAGAAGTCTTAACTTGCTCTAACTACTGCAGAAAAAAACCTCTTAATTGTGCATATCTTCAAATCAGTGCTTCAGTGTTTGGTTAATGAACCTCTTCAATTTCATTAAGGCACGAGGCTTGTTCTGAAAGATCCCAATGCAAACAGACCACATTAACCATTGACTTTTAGATAAGATTTACTATGCCAGTAAGTGTGACAGTACTATGACAGGCTTGATAATTCCTGAGAAGGTATTTAATGATGTTGTAGGGATTGCCCTCACGTCTCATGGTCCTCAGGAATGTCTGAGCTTCTGGCTTTCATCCTGAAAATTTTCACTAGACTGCAGTTTCACCCAAAACTGAGTAACAGGTTCTATAACAAAAAAATTGTATACCACAAACTATACATCTTCCTCTTTTTTGGAATACAGATTTCAACCTTTGTGGCAATGAACACAATACAGAAAACCAATGTATATATTGTCTCATGCTGAATTCTTAAACAAATGTAGTGGATATTATTTTGATATTACTGTTGAAATTGAGAGGATATATAGAAGTAGACTGATGACTACCACTCATATTTAATGGAGACTTAGTTTTACTTGAATCATGTTGCATATTATGGTTGAATGTGTCAGCTATGAAAAGCATTGCATTTAGACTGTAAAATGAGAGCAGAAACTGATTTACATCTACACATACCATAAGAAAAGCAATGGAGAAAACAATCAACTCTGGCCATAAATTGTACAGTGCAATTACTCTTTATTTCTTGGAGATGGGTGGCAAGGAAGAGCAGAAGGGTTGGTAATCAGTGATAAATCAATTGGTGAGCTGCTGATAAAAGAACAAGAATATTTGGTGAACAATGCTTTTAATAACTATTTATAAAAGAACTCTTTAATCTTATCTCTGATCAGTGCTGGATTGTCATGTTATTGTAATAGTGTGAACACAGACTATAGATTTAACTCTTTATTCAGCTATGAAAGTAACGATCTTTGGCATCAATTTGCCTCCATATTATGCTATTAAATACTTAGCTATTAAAATACTAGTCTAGAAAGCTGCAATCTGTTTTTATGTGGAGAACTTGATTATTCAAGTTTTTTATGTTGATTAGTGTCAAGTTGTCTGGCCATAGTGGTTTTGGTTTTTTGTTGGGTTATTTTTTCTCTGTATTCTTTCCTGCCCTTCCCTTCAACTCTCATTTAAGTGAGCAAAGAAACATCATCTTTGTACTGACTCTTCTGGTAATTCACTGAGGCAATTTTGCCTCCCTTTTTCTACAATTATGGAAACACCTTATTTTTTCTTACTTCACCCTAGGGGAGAAAAAAAGCAAACAGACTTCAGTGAGACAAGTGTTAATTTGGCTGTAATACATACCCAAGCTGCCTTTCAAGATAGTGAAAAGATGGCATTTAATGCTTGGCTTATAAAGAAGAAATACTTTTTTGCTTTTTGCACTACATAACAGGTGATTAATCATTTTGCCCAGGATTTAAAAAAAAAAAAGTAAATAAAAAATAAAAGCTTATGCTTTTGTAATTGTCTGGAGACTGGGCTTGTTCGTTTGTTTCTTTCTTGTCAGCTATTTTGTGGAAAAAATAATGGGTGGCTTCCTCTATCTTTGAGTAGGTCCTAACTATATGAAAATACCAAACTGTAAATTATTTTTCATTCTATAAACAGAACTTAAATACTTTGTCAGACTGGAATTGCATATACTTGGAAATCCACTCTGTTCTTAAATATTTTCCTTTGAAATTTGTGTTGAATAAGTTATAACCTTAAGTATATTTTGGATTTTGTACCCTCCGCTCCTTTTTCTTAATGGGGAGCAAATGAGAAAAGTACAATAGTTCAGTGGAACTGAACATAACATTGATTATTTGTAGAAGAGGCTGGTAAGAATTGAGTGTCCTAGGTCAAGCAATTGCAGTGTTGCATGCAAAATTTCAAAATGAACTTGTCTTAACTATATTTTGTAAATGGTTAAACAATCATCTTTCTACGCAGTGACAGAAGAAAAATTAGTGCTCTGTGCATTTTGATATTTGACTTTCTCTTTTCACCATTGTTAACTGTTTTGACACAGTTGGGTTCATCATTATCATGGTTCGTAGACATCAGAATGCTAAATGATACTGTATTTTTAAGTTTGTGTTGCAAGAATGAATGGAATAAACTTGAATTGTGCGATATGAGAATGTAGAGTTTTATTTCTCTTTCTGCTCCAGTGTTTTATTAGCCTTGAGCTACAACTTTTATTTGCTTGGAAGGCATCCAAATTCCAGCTCACAGGTACGGTGATTCAACTGTTCAGGTGCTTATAAGACTAAAATGTGGAATGGAAGCTGCTTTGAAAACTAAATATATCATGTTGTTTGTGGTCGTTTGTTTTGTGGGTTTGTGTGGGTTTTTTTAATTACATCCATTTAAAAGAGGGTTTGATTATTTGCTGTGGTCTTGTCTGCATTTCCTGCTGAAGTGGTAGTGCATAATGTTGAGGATCTTCTATTCATGTTAAATTCTAAGAGACAGTCTGTAGATAGCGAAATGTTTCTCCCATTACCTGTGAAGACTAAAGCAATTTGTTGTCTCTTTCATCAAAGAAATGGAAGCAGTTATTTACAGTAAACACAGCTGACATATCAATAAAATTGTATAGAAATGTTTATTCATTATTCTTGTGGCATCTCTACGGTGACTTTGTCAGAACTTCCCATTATAACTTTGCTTCTCAGATTTGGATCCAATTGCTTGAACTGTTTGCTATGATTTGTTTTAACAATATACCCTTGTAAGGAAGTAGTACAGGAAGGTGTGTCAAAGTAAAAAAAAAGAAAAAAAAAAACCAAACGAACTATAAATATCAAAAAATATTTCAAAATAAGTTTTAAATTTTCTGGTTTTCTGTGCTAAACTTTGAAAACAAGAACTTCTAATGCTGTATGCAGAGGAGAAAACAAATACGTGTTCACTATGTATACACCAAAGCAGTTGAAATAGTGTAACAGGCAACTGATATGTGTGCTTCATTCCTCAGTTACTATTACTGTTTGTTTTGGGGGTTTTGTTTCTGGGAGTTTTGTTTCTTTGGGGGTTTTGTTTTGTTTTTGACTTGTTTGTTTTAAAGGACAATTTTTCCATAGGAGGAAATATAAGGTTCAGAATGCAGGTTTCTGTCACTCAGTGACTGGCGACCAAATTCATCTATGCCTGTAAAGACTTTTTAATATTTGTGGCTATCTGTTGAAAGAAATTGGTTTCTCAGTTCCCTTCCAAAAGGATGTTGGCCCAAGAAAAGAATTTTTTCAATTGCATCACTTGATTATTTCTCTGTTTGGAGAAAACTATATTCTCAGAGCTCTACTCAAAATATTTTTGCTTTACTCATAATCTGACATCTTGGAAGAGCTTTCAGCTAAGTTATGCCATAAACTTACCAGATGAGTTTTTGGGGAAGTAGTTTGGTTTGTGTGGTGCCTTCAAAGTCTTCAAACGTGTAGTTTTTGCCTGCTTGGCAAGTGAATAAGCATTTTTTGCTTGGAGCAGCACTCCTCTCTCCCCACCTTAGCAGTCAAAATAATTTTAATAATTTTAAATAATATAAAATAAACGATAATAAAAATAAACAAAGTAATTTTAATAATTTTAAACTAGGAAATGTTGCCTTTACCATTACTTGCTATTTTGATCAAATGTTAATTTGGAGAGCCTTCTTTCTAATAGAAGTACAGGAATCTCTTGAGTCTTTTGTTCTTTAAATGACATTTGGAGAGCACCGGAGTGCACATCTCCATTCTCCCATGTCCCAAATGTCTCTGGTTTTGGTACACTGCAAGCTGCTGCAGAATACAGGATTCTTTTGTACTTTTCAGTCACTTCTTGTTTACTGCATCATTTTGCAACATTTCAAAGTTAAGAATAGAGACTTTCATGCACCGAGGTTCATCTCGTGGCCATTGAAGTTAAGAGGCAGGACAGTGTGCCAAAACCACAACAGACTGCGTGGCTCAATCCATCTATCAAACTTGCAATTTATTAAAGAAAAATTTCTTTCAGTTGTCTCCAGCTGAGCATAAATTTGAAGGATCCAAAACTCAGTCTCAAAAGTAGTTTCTTGACCTACAATAAACTCAGGTTTGGTGCATATATTAAATAACTTATCTTTGAAACATTTCTTTATATCTGTTTCTTATTATTTTCCTCTAAATGAAAGTAATTCCTCATTACATTTGGAAGAGCATTCAATTTGTTCAACTAAAGCTTTTTGTTTCAAAGTAAAATGAAGATTAGTTTGGATCAGTGTTTTAGCTATTTTGCCTCAAACATCTCTGGAGGTGGGAAGTCTTGAAAAGTATCTAACTTCATGGAAATGAAGTTTTACTTCCTCTTTAATTTTTGAATGCATTGGTAATTAAGAATTGTAGTCTTGTTTCTAAAGAGTGACAGCACATTGTGAGAGTCTAACCACTTCGTTTTGTTATTATTTACTTCAGTGGAAAACCAACAGATCTGTTCCAGATTGACACAAAACATCTTTTTCTTTCTTTTTTTGCCATCTTCTGTCTGCCACCAAACTAGATCAATGTTTGCATGTCCCTATGGAATGATTCAGCTTGGCTTGAATCACTCACATCTGTGAGTGATGATATCCCTGGGAAAGCTGCATGATGCCTTAGTCCACTGTAGCATCTTTCATTTGAGCTTTGTGCTACAGTCCACAGTAGAACAGGGCAGATGTAGTGGTTTAATTAGGACTAATCTAAAGACAGATGATGAATGGGGTTGTTATTACCTAACTCAGTTTCTGTAATGCAGAGGACTGTTGTTAAAGCTTGTTAAGCAATAATTTGTCATCATACTGGAGGGCTATGTCCTTCATAACACAATAGTGTTCTAGAAAGAGCCAGGAACTCCTGATGTTAAGTTCCAGAAGTTTTTCCCTGAGTTTATTCTTGTTACTTGCATATGTTTTCGTGGGCTTTGTCTTGCATGTGCTTTAAGGAAGCTTCCTCAAGCAACAGTACTCTTGAGGGTTTTTTTCATTGCTGTTTTGCATAAAGTGAAGCAGCAATTTCACCTTTTGCAACAGAAGTTTATATTTCACATTATTTTGAAATAAAAAAAATACAGGTCTATGGTTATGTGTTCTTATCTATTATATAACAACATTTGTGCTGAAAGATAACTCACATCTATACTTTTGACAAATTGTTCTGAAAAGCTAGTCCTGCACCTGATACCAATGTCTACATGTAGATATATCTGGAACAGGTTTTGAGACGTTGGTGAGATACTATTAGAACTGGGGTCCAGTGTAACAGCAGATTTGCTGTGTGTCTATGCACAAACTTCTCTTAGCCATAGGAAAACTTCTTTCCTTTTGTTCACTTAACTTGTGAGCTGATGGGAGAATTAGCTCTCAGGTCTTGACACACCTTAAAGTGTGCTTTGCAATCAATGTCAACATGCTCAAAAGCACAGAAGAGCTTGTTTAAAGAGAGAGAGATGAAACAGAGGGGAGGAGGATACACCAATTCCTAGTGTCAGGGGCTTAAAACATAAGAACGAGACCCAAGCTTATAAATTAATGAAATTTCTGGAGAAAGGTGTAAATTTAAATATTTACCAAGCCATGTTAAACAGTAGCTTTTACAACATGCAGCCTGCAACAATGAAGCTGCATAACCTGTATACTTAATAAGGAGGTGCTCCTAAGGCTGTGTTCTCACTATAAGGAGCCAAATATATACTGGCCATTCTTTCTTCTGGCTTAAAAAAAAAAAAAAGGAGAAAGTAACCAGCACTTATTTAGGAAATAGTTGCTTTGGGGAAAAAAAAGAATTCCCTTGTTCCCAATTTACAAAGCTCAGAGGTTGAGGTTGAAGTGCTTTGTTGTTTGGTTTTTTTTTTTAGTTTTAGGAGGGGAGACTTACAGAGATGCACAGAGAGTGAAATGTGCTGTAAATTAACGTTAAAGCCTCCCTGAGTGGTTTCTGAAGATCACGTTCTGTCAAAAGAATTTGTTCCCAGCGTGCCAGAGCTGACCTGTGACACGTGCTCCCATTCTATCATCTTTACCTGCCCCTCCTGAATGCACAGCTTTCAAAAGCTGTGCTTTACTCTGTCACAGTTTCCCTTTTTAAGAGCTGCCGAGAAAGCAGGCAGAGAATGTGATAGTAGACGTCACTGGAAAAAACTCCATCTAAGGCTGTCATCTATAACAAGAAAGCAAGAATTAAAATCACAAGAGGAAAGACAAGGGAGAAATTAAGTAAATGAAAGGGGTTTTTTCCTTCATATGTCCTTGCTAATACAGGCATATTCTTCACTTTAAATATTACAGTAGTTTGTACCTTTTTTAAAAAATTTGGATGCTTCATGTGCTTACTGCTTTGCTTCACCGTGGGTGCACAGTGAGTAGTTGTAGGGTTGTAATAACATAATTTACTTTTTTTTTTTTTTTCCCCTTGATAGCTCTTAGGAGACAAAATGGTTGCAAAATCCAGTAATGTCAGTGGTGCCACAGAGACCCTTAGTGCTTACCTGAAGTACAGTGGTCGTAATAAGAAATATTGCATATTGTTTGAGTTGTTGATGTCTTTTTGACTGCTTCTCTCATAATTTCTCGTGAAAGGTGTCCCTGCTTATGGCAGGGGAGTTGGCACTAGATGATCTTTAAGGTCCCTTCCAACCCAGGCCATTCTATGATTCTGATAATGCTACAAGTTGGTAGCAAGAATGTAAGTGACTTTTATTTTGTTCCAACCTCTGCAGCAAGATAATTATCTGAAACCTGCAAGGTACTGAATTTAGCCTACTCAACTGCTGATGGTTAACTCACATACTGCTGGCAGAAATAGAAGACATCACATGTTGTGGTCCTACTGCTTTTTACAGTGTAGCTGGCCTTGTGATTCCTAATTTTTGTGTTAGCTGTGATACAGTGTAATTCAAAATATACCTGTGCAAATGCACCTGCCCAAGACTAGACATTTTGATAGAGGGCTGACTCAGGAACAGGCATTTCTCATAAAAGATCAGGATTTAAAATACTAGCTGTAATGCAGAAGAGTGAAAAGACAGACGTAGAAGCCCAAGAGGAGCTAGAGTTAGAATATTGCACCAATGAACAAGGCAGGCAGGTGAAAGATTAAAAAAAAGGATCCCATAGTGACCGAATAGTTTTTCACAGGCTATTTTCTATTTCAGACTGATTTCTTCACAATTCCCATTGAAGAGAAAACACTTTTCAGTAACAATTAGAAACAAAGTTCATAAACACCTGAGGTTCATACTAGGGGGTAGAGGTCAATACTTGCTGAGGTAAGGCACAGAAAAGAATATTACATTCAGTTTTTGTGTTCTACAAATCAGCCTGTTTCCCTTAGCCCTTGATAATTTAAAGGCTAAGATTTGTGTGCATTTCTGAGATATAATCTAGTGAATGAAACTTGTTGGCTTTTCCTATTAATATTTTGAATTACAGTGTTTGGTAATACTTTTGTGCATTCATGCTGAACGTGTTATTTATCGCCTTCCTGCTCCAAAATGATTGATGAAACATATTCCCTGAATTTGGTTTTATTTTATTTTTTTTTTCTTCTCTTTTTTCAGAAGAGCTTAGGTGTCATTTGCTCCTCAGCCATTTGGACTGAAAAATGCTGCTTTATTGCACTGGAGTTTTGCTGTGAAGCAGAGGCCCGTGTCAGTGCCGAGCTGCCTGCTGCACACAAAAGCATTTTCACTGTGAAGAGCAGCTGCGACACAATGTGGACTTCCAAATGCACTTTCTCCACTGCTCACTGTGAAAACCCATCAATAATTTCATGGCCATCTAGGCAGAAAAATGTCAAATAAAAAAAAAAAAGTTTCAGCGGAGTTGTTCTTTTTGTGTAGTGGCAACGTACCAAAGTGAGGAAATGATGATTTGAACCTGTCTAGTATAACCTTCCTTCAGCAAAAGAGCACATTCTACTGGATCCTCTCCCAAGGAAATGTTCAAACCACTGCCAGGTAGTAGGTTTATGTGTTAGGCTGCACCTACCGAGGGGTTGTGTTGTCGCTTACTGAGGTTTTAGAATATTTGCTCAAATGTTCTGTGTTCCACTGTTAAAAAGCTGATGGCTGAAACCAGCAGTCTGACACCGCCTTTGTCATCGTAGGCAGCAGTTGCATTAAGAAATGCAGTGTTACTTGCTGGGGATGCATACTGAGATAGTAGCAGGTTTCTTTTTGTAAGTGCAGCAGTGATAAAGGCTCATACTTAGTGAGGGATTCAACTTCATAAGGTATTTCACTAATAGGAAATACAAAGCTTGCCTTACAAGGCCTTGAAATTACATTAAATTTATTTTTTGACAGGTTAATAGTACGGAATGTCACTTCTTAACATGTTATCTGCAGTTGGGATTTTTTCAGGGTTTCCTTTTGTCATAATGAGAAATTTTGTCAGCTTTTTCCCCTGTGTTCATGAGTTCATGTGCCTGTAACAGTAGATGAATTCATTATTCTGTGTCTCAGTTCTCTGCTTTAAAGCTGGGATATATGCTTTATATGCTCTTTGATTAAAATAGAATAATCCCTTGTAGCCTGGGGCAAACTTCTGTATGTGTAAACAGGCAAACTAATATCTAGCATAGAAGTTGGGTTTTGTTTTGGTTTTTTTTTGTTACTGTTCTTTCATTTTAGAGAGGAAGTGAGAGAGTAATTTATCTTACTCAGGGACCATTGATCACCAGGTAATAAGTTGCAGGAATTTCTCTGATCCCTGGACTTTGATAAAATTTTGTCATTAAAAACTGATGCCTGCATCAGTATATCCTTGACAGGGTTAGTATAAGAATAAGAACTGATGAAATTTTTCTACCAGTTGAATGCTACATAGATGAATCATATCAGACATCGCTCTTATCACAATTGATACCTAATATATAAGAATTTCCTCTTGAAAACTGAATAATTTAGAGCTATTTAATCCAAACTCGTTCACTGTAATGAGGATTTTTAATGACTGTACTTGGTTTGAGGCAGCTGGTAAACAGGTATGGAGATAACCATGGTAATCTTCCACTTCCTTTTCAATTCAAAACTAAAAATCTCCCTCACAAAAAACCAAGAAAACCCCAAGCAAAACAAAAACAAACAAAACAAAAAAACACAAACAAAAAGTTTAAAAACCCAAACAAACAACAAAAAACAAACAAACAAAAACAAACAAACAAACAAAAAAACACAGCAAAAATAACTCTTGTGGTCCTGCCTGAGACAGTTGGGAGATTAATGTTTTGTCCACCAAACTAAGAATTGCAACTCAATGAACTTCTTATCCGTGTTTTGATACTAAAGCCTAGAGAGGGACTTGTCTCTATACCTGTGCCAGTACTGGTAGCATCTTAAAACTGATTTCCCCAAAGTTATGTGACTGATCAGAGAAACATGAGATAGTAGGCCTCAAAGGTTTGTGTATTAGCCATCTGCTCTCTTTTTTCCACCATGTCTTCAGGCAAATGTTTCCACTTGGCATTGTTTTAATTGATATCCAGGCCAAGTGATCTTTTCTATTTCTGTGCTTCCCTTTCTTGAGAAATACTGGAGAAAAACATTAGGGACAGTGTTAAATAGTTTCACAGTTTTCATCTGCAGTGTTTAGCTTTTGTAAAGCTAAATTTGAACTTTGAGTGTTGTTCCTGCAACAAGTTATTTTTGCAATAAAGGAATTCGGACTCATACAAGAAGTATGTAGAGGGGGAGGAAAAAAAGAATGTTGTTGATTTTTGATTCTCCAACATATAAATAAGCTAAGTCACCAGAAAATCTTTGCACCCCTCAGTTTCATGGTTGTTTAGCAAATCCCTCCTTGAAAAGATTGGGTTTGACCTTGCCAGTTATGATTTCCCTCTGCAAAAAGATGATCAAAAAGAGGAAATACTCATGAGTTTAAGCACTGTTAACCTGTGCAGTGCAGGTGCCCAGGATGTTACTGCCAAGTTAAAGAACTCTGAATTTGTCCTGCTTGCATGTCAAGAAATTATTTTTGGCTGGAAAAGAAAATATGGTTAAGCACTGGAGCTAATGGCAGGGAGAACTTTTCAGCAAACATAAGACAAGAAGCTAAAGTGTGCAGGCTTTCATGCAGTGAAGGACACTGTTAGTGTTATTAGGGAACACAGAAAATTACCAGGCAATATGATAAAGAAAGAGGGAAATAATGTAAAGTATGAATTACAACAACAAATTGGGAAAAAAATACAGAATGGCAAAATATGGCCAGCATTAATATCCATGATTCTTGGAACAAAGGTGTCTTTGTGATCAGGGCAACAGAAAAAGTTTTAACTCAATAGGAAAGGAAAGAAATGAGTGTTGCAATGCATTCACTAATTAACTTCAGGTTTACTCCAGTAGTTTCTGCTTGAAAAGGCTTTGACTCAGTATAGTAATACAAGAGTTGAAAAAGGTTTGTGTTTTTTTAATGCTGTAATTTGGGAGAGAGCAAAAGAAATAAGTCCAAACTTGGGATAGTAATTATATTTTCAAATTAATTAATTGCACTTTTTCATTTACTTTTTCTTTTATTGTAATTACAATTTTAAATACTTGAATAAGTGAAGGCTGCAGCTTTGAAGGCATATTTGCTTTCTTACTGGTACTATTGTTTAATTTTGAACTGTAAACCCACTAAATTCTGCTGGGTTGAAATGGCATTGTGAAATACAGTGTTGCAAAATGCACAGGAAAGCAGTTGTAATATTTTTTCCTGAAACAGGCGAGAACAGCAGCCCTTCTAAAGTGCAAAAGTGTATTTAAAATTGGCAGTGTATAAGCGAACAATAATTACCCAGGACTTCTTTCCACAGGCTTTCTACACTTTCATACTCTGTCTTTTCATTGGGAATGGCCAAGTTCTGTTTATTTGTTTATAGCTGGCTTGTATTTGAGAAACTATCTTCTGTTTTGATGCGGCCTCCTTATACAGAAAAGTTTGGGAATGAGTCACCCAACCCAGTAATCCTTAAAACAGAAATAACAAAGATAAATGTATATTTCATTGAAATAAACAAGCACTAAACTCTTTTCATTTTGGAATAAGCAATCCCAGGAGAGCTTGGGAAGCATGAATCTATTGGCTGAAGGTTAGCTAATCCACTGTGACAAAGCTTCAGGTTTTCCTGCTGAAGTCCCGTCCTTGAGGAGGCTCCCTGTCTCCTAGCTGGCAGTGGCAGGAGTGCCTGGGTAGGTTGGCTGTAAATGACTTCATTTTTCACAGCTGTCATCTCTAGGCTCGCTTTAAGCACCGTTAAAAACACCTTTTTAGTTTATAATGTTGCAGGCCTTGGTTGATGAGCTTCCATGAGCCAGGGAGGAGGAAGAAGAAAAATCTATTTATGGGATAAACTATTGGAGTCTGATGTAAAGGATCCTTATGCAACTGGTGTGAGATACAGTGATGTGAGCTCTCATGGCTTCTACAAATGTGTTGCTGTCACTGCAGCAGTAGTGGGAGAATTACAGATACCCCCCAGTACAGAAAGACAGAGTGGACAGCTAGAAGAATATTGCTGTTCAGTGCTTTCCCCTGCTGAGAAGAATGATGTACCAAATGATTAACTGGCTGTCTCCAGAGCCAGGAGAGCTGATTTCCTTGTGTGACAGATTTTGTTTGATCTTTGGACAAATCATTTATGCTGCAGTTTGATGAAATAGTTAAAGTAACAAATGCTTTAAAAGGCAGGCTTTTTCCCCCCTGTTTTGGGCTGAGCCCTAACCTCTTTTCCTGTGTCAGCACTGATGCTCACCTGATCCTAAAGAAAGCTGAAAAAGCAGAAAATGGCCTAACAGAAATAACAAAACTATGATAACCCTGAGACAATATTTTAACTGATGTTAGGGAGAAGAAGCAAATTTTTCTTTCTTAATTTACAGAAGTAAGAAAAATTGTACATAGCTATCAGTGAACTCATCACATCTGGCACATTCCCCAGGTCTTTGCGAGGTCTTTCCAAAGTTTCTTGTAATCCTTACTGGCCACAAGCATCCAGAATAATCAAGGGGACATAGTCACCTTGCTGTTCACCTTCCCTTTCAATCTATTAATGTGTGGGTTGAATGTCCTCAGTCCAATCCTAAGGCTAGTCCCTATGTCACTCCAGTATTAACCTCTGTCAAGAGTGAGAAATAGCTACTGATGTCTAATTCCCTCTGTCTCCAGTTTTAAACTGTGCCATGACTTTTCCCCGTGCTGATTGCCAGGTTTCTTCAATAGCTTCTTGTGAAGGAGGTTGTAAAAAGCCTTTGGGAAGTGTAAACATTTTCTATCTAGAAGTTTCTCTGTTTCAAATCAATTGGCTATTGGGTGGGGAAGCAACAGGAAAAAAACCAATATGACCAATTATTTTACAAAGCGTGGTTCTTTAACAATCGGTAATTATCCTGCAACTTTACAGTCCTTTGGGGCTCTGGACTCTAACTTCAAAGGGAACAGGAGAATGTGAGCATCACAAACATGTAAATGGTCAGGCAATTAAAAGTTTTGGTTTTCCCCGAAGTCCTTGTGAAACATCCTACTCTATAAACTGCTCTTTGCAAGGGTAAACATATGCTTAGGGGAGTAATCGATTCCTTTTCTGAATGAATTAATTGATTCCTTGCCCCAGCCTCTTGTAGCAAACAACAAATTACCAGTGGCTGTTAAGGCAACTTCAATGCACGACTTCATCTCCATCTAAACTAAGTTTGGACAGATCATTAATAATGCAGGCCCTGGAATGGAGTGAACTTGTGTCTCTGCCATATGTTCCAGAAACCGGTTGCAACTGAAAATCCAAGGTCTCCAGCAGCCTGGCAGTTGTTCAAGCAGCCTGTGACAAGCCATCAGACTGCCTTGTATTTCAATTACTTATCACTGCCCTGTGAATACAGTAGACAGTCCTTTAGATTTTGAACTAGCACTCTGAATGTAAATGTATAAACTTTGCTAGAGTTTCCCTCTGCAATGATAGCGTGGGCAAAGAGTTGAAAAATATAATTAGTAATGCCTGGTTCTTACACACCATTTGCATGTGGGAGGTTTACAGAGGAAGCAGACACTTGGAGATAGAAGCACCATGGTCAAGGACAGAAATAGAAGGAAAGTTCACATCTCCAGGTTCTCAGCCTGAAGTTCCACTGGGGCTTCTTGCTACCAAATCTATTTAGTGCCTTATAGCAGAGTCCCAAAGTCCTGGCCAAATACTGGCATCTCTCTTCTGTGATGCAATGCAAACAGGTAAAAAGCATATAGTAAGCTAATGTTTTACATCTACTGCCACTCTAAATAGTTCTGAGAGATCAAAAGTCCTCAGTTTCAGTAGGATAAACTCTGAACATTCTTCACGCAGAGGAAAGCAGTAAGAATGATCAAAGGTCCAGAAAACACACAGTAACAGAACTTCTGATATGTAAAACACCCTTGCAAAGATGAAGAGCAGCTCTCTGTCTCCCTGACTGTGGCAGATGAGATAAAATGGCTATAAACTATAGTGAGGAATCTGCTATTGAGAAATAGTGAAGTTCTGAAACTGATTTTTGATAAAGTCTATGGAGTTTCCAGCACTAAATGCTTTTAAAACCAGGTATGATGGAATTATTATTATTATTATTACTAATTTATATTTATTTATTTTATTTATTTTGCAGGAAATTAGTCATGTAAACCTTTGGGACAATGTGCAGTCTAGATCACTTTTTCCAAACTCCTCCCAGGCCTGCAATTTTGTGAAGTTTCATTTTCTTGGGGGGTATATATGTTTAATACAGAGAACTGTATTTTTAAAAAAGCATTAAAATACATGTCTGACAAAAAAATGCATGCAGGGGATACATATTTATGCAATTTATATGGATGTACACATTTTAAAGTCATGTTGAGAATGATTAGTTAGGCTGCCTCTGAGCATTTTAAAGGATGACTTTGGATTTGGTGTCCTCTGAAACTGAGTCATTCACTGTATTTCATAAGTGTTTTCATCAGACATTGTGCTTGTTGAAGACTACCTCTCTGTACACCTTATGAAAAAAGAATGGACTTTGGTAAGAAAAGTTACGAAGGCTTGAAATTCTAAAAAGAAAATTATCAGTCTTGAGGGTCATCTATTTTTCTTTTTTCTTTTTTTCTCAAGGATACATCACCTGCAGCTGTTGGTATTGATCATGACACTGACTACTCTGCAGAATCCTACCGAGTCACCGTGGCAGCTCAGTCTATGAAAAAGAAATTGCAAACTACCTGAAAAATATTTGAAAAATGGCTCTGAGAGCTGTGTTGGATGTGGAACAGTGTTAAAATCACAAAGCTGTTCAATTGATCAAAGTCCAGTTCTGCCTTACATAGACATGGGCTACATCTGCTGTAATTAATTCAGTCAAAAGTGTAATAATTTATTATTCATTTTTTTCATGTTCACACGAGCTGTATTGGTACTCTAGTGAGAAAACAGCTCCTAGCAGTACAGTTTATTTCCATTCCCACTTGGATATGATGTCTGCCATCACTAGCACCTCTCCACTTGTGTCATATTTAGCTGCATCCACAGTGCTAAGGTAGTGCTTCTATAATTGTACAGGTCTAAAGGCCCAGATAGGATTTTTTTTTTTTTTTTTAGTAGATTTTAGTTTCCTTCATGATGTAGCATTGCCAATTAATGGATCTTTACTCCCAGGAAAATGGGATTCATACAAAACAAGTTTGCCAACTTGCTTTAGACATTTCCCCCATTCATTTTACTTAATTGAAATAATGAAAATTCTGCAGCTTCTTCAGCAGAAATTTATCACTTTTGGCCATGCTTCACAGCTGTATAGTACTTCAGCAGATGAAAATAAGATGTATCAAGAACAGAATAACTTGGCCTGAGGTATTGTTTTACCCCTTAATAAACATATTTGCGTTTGTAATAGCCATTTTCTTCTCTGCTATGAGGCTATTATTCCCTGACTTTCAAAATTATTTCAGGATATTTTATCTTTTATTATTCATTTGTGCTTAAGGTAAAAATCATTATTACTGTTGTCTTTTTGCTCATCATTTTCTACCAAAAAAAAAAAAAAAAAAAAAAAGTGAAAGCATCATGTAAACTTTGCATTTTCAAATGTAAAACCGGATGATTTCAGCTGCAGAACATTACCAGGACTAGTAGAGTGCTACGTTAGAAAGATTTTGCATAAGTGAACAGAGCTACAGTAGGAAAACTGTCCTTTGCATAAGTATAGCCAACACCCTGACCAAAAAAAACAACACACAAACCCAAAAGATTTGGTATGGCAAGATTTGCTTCATCAGCTTTGATGGCCAAATATGTCCACAGACATCACATCCCTCCTGGTTCCAAACCTGCACCTACATGAGCTTGTAGTTGGAAGTTTCTCGTGGAGGTTGGGCTAGATCTCCCAAGGTTCCTTAGAACCAAGCAATAATTCAGGTTATATGTTGTGGTTTGCACTAATATTTCATCCAGTTTGAATAGAAGGAATATAATAATATAATAGAAATAAGTAATTCATGAGATTCTTCCCCATTATCTTTGTATTTCTTCGTATGTTTTAGGATGGTGTGCTTTCAGGTTTTCAAGTCAAATGCAGGCTATAATCAGATAGCTGGAGAACAATCCTACTGCTACAGCTGAACAGCAATAACTTACAGAAGGGCTGCCATGTTGCAAGTCGTGCTCAGTGAGTCAGTCAAGTATATGTTTCCAGTTTTAATATGGGTTGTCCATTTTGTAGGTGAAACAATCATAACAACTACTTCAAATGGCACTTTGCAGCTGCAAGTGTACTGTAGTCTGTTTTTATAGCTCAGCCACTGAACAGGGCTTTGGCAAACTACAGTGTGTTGACTGGCAGCAGTCACCTGCCTAATTCTTTAGTTAGACCAGAGGTCTAACTCCAGGAACTCTAGGCAGCATGGGAAGCACATGAGGAAATAGATGTCTGTGAGTAGATACAGACCTATGATCTCACTGGGGCTACAGGGATGTGCTGTTGGATGGGTACTGTTTTTTTAGGGAGGACAGAGCAGCATGGTGAGTTGGGGAGTGGCCTTTTAGGTGACAGAGCAGCAGGAATGGACACAGCTCTGCCACAGGGAGTGATGAGCCAGCCAAGAGCTTATGTGTCAGCATCAGAGATCAGCATAAGCAGTGCTGTGGTGTGTGTTTGCTGCAGCCCATCTGATCAGGAAGAAGTAGGTGAGGCCTTCTTCAGGTAATTGGAAGAAGCCTCATGATTGAGACCTTGGTCCTCATGGCAGAGGACCCTCTGTCTCCTGGTGACACAAGACAATGGGGTACAAGCAGGAGATTTCTGGATATTTTTTTTTCTTAAAGAATGAGACAATTTAAAAAGAAGAGCAACCCCACTTACAAATAAATATCATAACCTCAAGGGACTCCAACATGTGTAAACTCATCAACCATAATAGTGGCTTCCTTGAGTTATTCCTACATTATTAGGGAGAAAAAGACGAGCTGTGAATAATCAGAAAGGTCATTTCTCCTGTACTTGCAACAAAATATCAGTTACTTTATTGTGCTGCAAGCAAATCCACACTTTTTCTTCTATACTTACTAGGCTATACTTACTAGGTTTTTATTACGTTAAAAAAGAGAAATACAAATAATTAGACCTCTAAGAATGCCTAGAAACAGAATAAAGCTTTGACTCTGCAGGACTTTTAACTGTACTTAATTTAAGCATCTTCTCACCTTGCTTGTCAACTGATAACACATAAAACACTTGTTTCAACACCTAACAGCATCACTGCTATCAGATTCCTTTCTAGAAAAATTATCTTCTGTGTTGTACTTACCTATGACAACTGTAATCTCTTGATGTGATAAAATGCAGGGTTTTAGTGTACAAATTCCATGCCACCCATGGTATGATCTGAATAATCAGTGAATAATCTCAATCATCTAGCACTTGATGTTGTTTTTACTACAGAATTTTTCATACTGAGACTGACAAAGAAGATGAGGATCAGTGGAGAGACAGGGAGGGAGGGAAGGAAAAGAGATAAATGGGAAATCCATTTCCCATAACCTGGGAAAAATGGTTATGAGACCCTAGATATACACATACAGCTTTCAGTGAGCTAAGACCAATTTGGCCTTTGGCAGCTAATTTCTAAGTCTGTAGTTCATCTGTGTAAGACAGTGTTTCTTTCTAGTATTCTTGGTTTGGTATCTTGAGAATTTATTTCATCATTTATTGAATTGATCCATATATCCTCCTAATGAATAGTTAATGCTGAGATGTTAAATATCTTATGGCTCTGAAGTGAAAGTTTTCTGTTTCAGTTACTATGAGATTTGCCCTTTTCAGTTTTAGAGAGCTCTTCTGAAAACACACAGAGAAAAGTTCAAAGCTACCACAGGCACCTTGTTTATTCCATGTTTTTTACTTCCCACTGACTTGGACACATGTAGTTTGCCTTTGCAGAAGGCCTCTGTGGGGGCACGAAAAGACATCAAACAATACTGAGATTGAAGAAGGGACTTCCTATGTCTCAAGAATAAAAGGCTCACTTGGTTAACAGGCTTTAGGGAAAGGTAAACTGTCCTGCCTGATGAAATGGATATTTTTTGATATAGCAAAGATTAAAACAAACAAGTGGGGAAGGGGGAAAAGCTAGAGAAAACCTTAGAATACCTCGCAGCTTTAGCTTTTTCTAAAAGCTTTCTTGCTTTTAGAAAGATTGTATTGAAAAAGATGTTGTTGTTGTTATTTATTTATTTCCCTAATTATTTGGGAATTAATGATTAATTTTTTTTTTTTTAATTTTTGTAGGTGAAAGAAGGCTTGATTACTTCCCAAAGTGTCTGAGTGATCTCATACCCAACAGTAGCAAAATAAGGAAAACAAAACTTGACTTCAAGATTTTACTTTATTTCTCTGAGTCTGTTACATGAGTGAAAAAATTATGTGGACTCTATTAATGACTTACAGAATCACAGAATATCCTGAGATGGAAGAGATCCACTAGGATCATGAAAATCCAATTCCTGGCCCTGCACAGGACAGCCCCAAGAAATCACACCATGTGAAGTCACTTACTTTCGAAACAAGTCATATTTTAATCTGGGCAGGAATTTGTATATTTGCAGTGCTATGTATTATTCTATGCAAGGTGAATTCTGGATTATCTTTTCATTAATTTTCACCATTGCCATGGTATGAGTAGAATATCTGACAACAAGTAAACCTTGGTAAGTTTAGAAATTTCACTTGAGTAGGGTTTCCAAAAGCTGAATCTGATTTTAATCTTCATCCAACCTTACTGAGAACAGTGTTGCATGCTAAGCTTTGGTTTCCAAGTACTTTTGATGTGGCTAGAAATAGTGTAGCCTATTTTGTATGTATTTCAGTATTCCTTATTTCAGCCCTCCTTATTTCAGCCAAAGCTATCAATAAGGAGCACTGGAGTGAGAAAATAGCTATGGTAAAAAAAAAATTAAAAATTAACTAGTTTCATTTTGCTGTCTCCTTGCTTTGCATTTTGGATTAGTGGATCAATGCTGAGAATTACTTAAAAGCCAGTTTCAAACCATTGTAGGTAGTCCTTATCTGTGAGTCACACCAAGGAGCTTCAGGGTACACCATGAAAGACTGAAATGTAAAGAGGCGGAGCTTTGGATGGTGAAACCTTAAAATGGTCTTCTTTAGGGCTCAAATAATTCTGCTGTTCTTTCTGCCCCAAGTTGTCTGGTCCTACTCCCTTCTTTGGTCAGACATTGGTGCTTATGTGACAGATTGAGGAGACTATAAATCTGCTGAGCATTTGAGCCAGTGAAAACTCCTGACTTTTTGAGGAGGATGCCAAGCAACACTGTTGGCTCCTGATGGCCAACACCAGGGCTGTTGCAAAGGCTGAACTATGTGACTCTGGGTGACATCTCCAAAACAGATCATGTGAAGCATCTGTGCAGGTGTGCAATGAATTACTTAAGTGCTATTATTAAAGTGGTTGCAGGCTAAATATGGGTTAGGAACAGAACCTAGATTCATCAAAGAGGCATGACATTTGGATACTCAGTCAGAGGCTCTAAACACAGCATTAAGGAACACTATTTAGTCACTCAAAAATTAGGAAAGATAAGGTATAACTTGAATTCAGCTTCCTGAAATTGTAGTGTTGCCTAGCACTACATTAAGTTTCTCTGTCTGGAGCAGTAGAAAAGCTAACAGTTCTCTAACACAAAGTCCTATACTAGGTCATACAACCACGGACAAATGACCTAGTTCAGGAGTAGGATTTTTTTGCTTTTTTTTTTTTTTTTTTTAACCCATTTTATTTTGGAACAAATTCTTATTTGCAAAGAGGGCCTTTGTCTCAGGAAAGACCTTCCCTTGGACAGTATTTTGAGTAGGACCATTTATTTCTCTAGTGAAGGTTTCAGGTGAACGAAGCACTTTTCAAAGACACAGACCCTCTGGCAGCATCCCGGCTCTGCAGCAGCTTTTTTTGGCCACACACAGCAGTTTCACACTTTTCTTGGCTCTGTGGGTGACAGTAGGTGCTGTATCCCGAGTGAATGTGTGATGATGAGGGAAAGCAAGAGGGTGCCTTGCTGGGCACTTTGTTTGGAAGGTCCGTGGCTGGGGAGCTAATATACTGGCTGCTGGAGAGCTCTAGTCACTTCATTGTGACTTATAGGCCAGCAAAGGGAATATCATTAAAGATCTAACCTGCAGATGAATACAAATCTTGTCTTTCATTATAAATGACGTCTGTGAAATGCAGCTTTGCTTCCTAAGAGAAGGAAGACTCCAGCTCAATACTAATTCAGCAGCTCTATCCTGTCCTGTGACACACAGTGATCAATTGCTTGTTCTTCTTCTGCTGTGGATGTAACACATCTTCCTCGAGCGGGGAGGCACTTTAGTCTAATGTGTGGATTTAATTTTCCCATCATTCTTCCTGCTCTGTAGAACATGTGTCTGAGCTATGGAAAAAAAATGTAAATTTTTCCAGGAGGCTCTGGCTGGGAGGACTGGTTGGGAAATAGACAGCTGTAAAACGCTCGTAGCATCAATTGCTTCATGCTATTCTTTATTATGTTCTCTGACACGCAAGAATCATTTCCATGGTACGAAGTCAGGAGCTGGGGCAAGGTGAAAATCCCTTTTCCTTCTGATTCAGAATCTACCTCTGGTGATGCTGGAAGATTTTAGGCACTGTCTGGAATTAGTGGGGATTAGATCAACCTATGACTGCTCCTTTTCTGCAGGGCAGCTGGTTTCTCCCTAACATAGATTTGGTAAATTATGATTCATGTTCCCTTGTTACTTTTTCTAGAGACAAATTTTACATTTTTTAGAAAATGCCAGACAATAATTCCTTTTCCATGTAAATTAAAAACTCCATGATTTTACTATATGTGACCATTTAAAGAAAAGAGGAAAAAGCTAAGTTAAAAAGCATAGAAAAGCACAGTTCTACGGGTTGTCTTTTATAAAGACCAGTGAAAGCTAGCTTCTAAACTTAAGTTTCAGTATCACTCAGTAGGGAGTTTTCACAGGCTTGCAGAGGGCAGCTTGACTTTCTAAAGCCTGTCAAAATTGCCTTGCACAGGGGAGTGACGCCCTTTAAGAGGAAAAAAAAGTGTCCTCAGCCCTAGAATCGAAGCGTGCAGGTGGGGTTTCCTTTGTGGCCACATATCTCATTTTCGTGATCTAAAAATACCAAGTGACAGCAGATTTTGTTGTAGTTGCCAGCTGATTCTCAAGTTCAGGTAATTTGCTTCTTCTTCAGAAGTGATGAGACACCTTGAACTGGATCATCTGGCATCTATCTTGCAAACACATTCTCTCTGAGGACTGGAAAGCTAGGCAAAAACTCAAAACAAGGGTTAATTAAGAAAGAAAGAAAGGATAATTATCTAGTTTTCTTTTTTTTTTTTTTTTTCATGTTGCAACCTTCACTGACCTATAGCTACTGTTAGTTCATTTCCAATTCTTCACTGGTACCCCTGTGCATTTCAAATAGCTTCGCCCATTGCCTCTCTGCTTAAATAACCCCCTGGGGATTCTTCAGCCTTTAAAGAAAATTACAAAAGCCTTTGCATATTGTGCAATTACCTCTCCCTTTGTTTTCCTAAAAAATAGATTCAGCACCTCCCTAGGGGGACACCAGAATTAGCATGCCAACATGACAACATCTCTCCGCGGAGCAGTGCTGGGGGTGGAACATTGCAATGCGAGGTTATGTGTTTTTAGGTGCAAACCGCTTTGAAATGAGTTGTTTGCACTTGCACCTTCAGGGGATGTAAAGAGTAAGTAGGTTGTTCATTCCTGGCCTGACTGCAGGATCTGTTGTTACAGGCATTAAAACAATTGCAATTTAGGATGAGAGGTTTTAGAAGAGGCAACCTCTTTGCTTCTCCAACACCCAGCACTGCTTCTGCTTCCCAGAGCCCTTTCACCTAAGACATCCTCTGCTGCACCAGTAGCTTTGCGTGGAAACTGATATTCCTCTTCCAGCTTGACTTTAAGCAGTGGAGCCCTAGCAATGGCATCCTTATTTTCAACTAATTTTCAGCATTTGCATCTTCACTAATGAGTGCTTTTTCTGGTGTATATACAGTATGCAGATCGTGAACCCCTTCTAAAAAAAAAAAGTACATATATATATATATATGGATGGATGTAACTTCAAAAACACATGACATTCTGGAAAATGTCCTAGGGCAATGATATGGCATTAATGGTGTTTTGAAGGTTAAACATTCTAATTAAAGTCTGTCTCCAGTTCTGAATCATCTGACTTGCACTAGAAGTCAGAAATGTGTCTGTATTTTTCAGCTTGCATACCAGGAGAAAAAAAAAGTTAAGAATACTATTTTTGAAAGCTCTGATCCTGTTTATAAAATATACATATACAGCCAGAGTAGATAATGCTTTTCTGATAAGAGGTAGGTGAAACCAAACAACCAGTTTTCAACAGAGAGCAGCAACAACCAGAAGCTGCTGAAAGAACAGTTTGCACCCAGCAGACCTATGTCTCTAAAATCTGCATCACTGAGCCATTACTCTTCACAGAGAAGAGGACATGCCTGAAAATTGTTAGAGTCAAAGAATTGCTGCAGGATAAAACCATGGGCTAAGTCAAACCATCTTACCTTCTATTTATCTTTGAAATTGTTAAATTAAATATCATAACAAAACTATCTCTTTGCAGGATTTGGACTCCACCCCTTCTCAGAAGCATTAGCTCTGGCTGTTTCTGGTGCATCACCTGGGTGGAAATTTCTGTGTAGCAGATACATTTTTTTTCTTTCCTAGTGCACACAGTTGATTTTAGAAAACATTTTACCCATCCCTTCAAACCATAACTTTCAAAACAGATTGCCAGTACCGATGGCATTGCAGTGTTTGCTGCTGATGAACCAAGAAAAAGGAGTTTGGGTTGTGTGTGCCTACCCCTGGACAGCATGAGGTTCTGTTTTGTTTGCATGAGAGAAGAGAAGCAGCTTGAGTGAGCTGGATCAGGCTACATATTTGGCCAGTTCATCTCTCCTCCTTCTACCTTGGTTTCCTCATCTATAAACTGGGAATAATGATGGTGACCACCTCATTACAGTGCCTTAAAGAGAGGAATTACAGAGAGCTACTGTGTTGGCACCAGCTTCAGAGATTTGCTCTGGGAGCATCACAAAGTTACCTTTTTGTACACCAAACAGTTTTCTGGGCCTAGATCTGCATGTCCTCAGAAGATCTTAGTACCTTATCCACTTCAGTTGCTGCTGATCTGCTTGTTTATTCTTCCTTCCTTCCCTGCTAAGAACTTGTGAAGATGAAAGTTCTCTTATCCCTAAACGTGTTTTCTTCTCTGCTTTGATATCAGCAGCTTCAGAGGATCCTCAGCAACATCCCACTGCTGCCGCTGCTGGATTTGCTGCTGCAGCTAAAAGGAACCAGGACATTCAATGCAACACAAATGCTGACACGGTTACAGCAGCTCCTGGGGGTCACACGGAGCCAGAGGGACCATGACTGCTGCCAGACATGGTGCATGAGCAGAATGAGAGCCTGGGTGTCCTTGCACCTCAAGGTGCCTAACCAGGCAAACAAAGCCACATGATGACAGAACAGCCAGCAGCCATCTCCAGATAGCAGATGAGACACAGCAATAAAGTGCCAAGGACAGAGCTGGGACTTATCTCGCTGTACCTCTTGGGGGAGAGCTGGGTATGTGCAGACAGAAGGCAATGTACCCTCTTTCTGGCTGATCACATACTTTGGATTTTGAAGTGGTTTTATTCCTTCCCCCACTCTTTTCTCTTGGTCTCTTTATCTCCTTCATTCTTCTCTCTATTTTTTTCAGTCCTGCTCCTTATATCTCTCTATTTGATTACCTTCTCCAGGGATAACTACTTCTTTCTTGCTTAACACCTGCGGTTCTCTCTGTGCAAAGTGGAGGACAGAAATGCAGCCAGGCAGGCCAGAGAGGGGAGCCACGTCCCAGAGGACTCCAGTTGCATGCCCAAGGAGGGTCCTGGACAAAACACACTCCTCTTGGCCTCACAGCTTTGCTCTGCTGGTTCTGCACTGCCTTTGGCATTCTCTGTTCCTCTCTCCAGTCAGGTCACCAGGTGAAGTCTGTCATCCGCCAGACCTTGATTCACTCACAGAAGTGCTTGGCAGCTGGTGCCAATTCCTCTTTTCTCCAGTAATAATGGATTCCCTGTGACAAACTCTGCCTTAGCTGTAATTTTGATCTTGCCAGAATAAATTGACCGTGCTACTAGCTGGAAACAAAAGCTACTTGCTCACGTCTCTGTGCTTCCTCTCTGTGCCTGCTGCTGTTTACAATTCCACCTGCTCTCCCGTGCCTTGCAGTAATCTGATCGTTCCCTCAGCTCTCTAGCCCTGTGTCCCAGGGGCTGCACATTTATGGAGAGAGGAGCCCTAGAGCAGAGAGATATAGTGTAGGGGTTTGGTATTGAGTAATTTATCAGCAGCAGTATCCCTGTGGAAAACAAGTCATCAGCAGTATGAAGGGTGCATGATCTTCCCCTCTGAACTCCAGAGCAGCAGTAGGGCTCAGCATTGAATGCTAATGGCTTTGTGTAGGGCTCCTTGTCCTCTGTGTTTGCTCTGAAGTACAAGAAGAAATCTACTTCCACAAGAAAACGCTTCCAGCAAGGTCCATAGCAGTGTTTGTACAGGCCCACAAAGTGTCTGGGTAACTCCTTCAGCATTTTGGAGCTACTGAAGGTTTCCACCAAAAGGACGACTCCAGCCTAAAAACTTTTCTGTGCACAGGGCAGCAGCTGGTGCAGTCTTGTTATGTTGTGAAGTATTACTGCTTGCTCTTGCTGTGGCCAGATGCTCTGTGCTGTTGCAGCACTGAGGACCACAGCACTCATGTTTGTGAACCACATCTTTGAGCCAGCATCTGAATCACAGCTGTCCAGGTTTCCATTTCAGTCACACAAGAAAAAGAGAATTTTGTTAAACTTTGCTCCTGCAAAGGTTGGGAGCAGAGGAAGAGCTTGGTCCTATCCTTTTTCCAGAAGTGCATTTCTGCAGGATATTGCTGCTGATAAACTCCCACGACTGTTCTCTTATTCCATGCAGTTTTCCTCTCCTATAGATCCCATACATATGTAGCTGTCCCCCACTGCAATACAACATATGGTAGGTATCACACAGATGTCCAGAGACCTTTCCTGTAACATCTGAGTCCTACACTTTAATGGATACACTGGCTTTCCATTCCATACAACTTGATATTAAAAGTATCTCAGTTGATTCTCCAAATCTCTACTCAATTAGATTTGAGCTGTCTCATAGACTTGCACTGCTTCAATGACCCAAAACATCCTGGTTAGCTAGAGGAAAGAACAATTTTTTTTTCTTCAATATTCAAAGAGGGAGTTGTGTGGGACTGCAAGTTTTCAAAGCCTATGGTCTGCGGTCCAAGAGCTAAAAACAGTCACAAACTTCACCACCAGCTGGATGAAAACTTATAGCTCGTCTTGCTACTCTTTCTTCTTCAGCTGTAAAAAAAGGAGTCACTTTTAGAAGGGTTTATCTGAATTTTTCTCTGCCTGTAACTTGGAAGAAGATAAAAAACCCCAGCAAGTTCACAGATTTAGACTAGCTACAGAATTTACAGTCCTGAGAAATGTTCACATAACTGAGTGATGTATCACTCAAATATGTAAATAAGTTTTCCCAGGGGAGCTCTCAGACTCTGCCTCAGAGGAAGAGTTTTGCTCAAATAAGCACAGAACAGCTTTGTTGCTGTAAGTTTATGGAGCTTGTCCCTTCAGGCTGCTAGTCCCAAAAGCTGTGGAAGTCCTGGCCAGGCTCACTGATGAGCTAGCAAAAGTGTTCAGCTACAGACACTGCCTCTCTAGTCCTGCCAGTGCTCCTCTCCCACTCTGTTAGAGGCTGCTGCTGCCCTTTACTAATAACAGACCGCTTGTATTTTTTTCAGGGAAGGGACATAGGACATCTGGGTTGTGCACAGTGAGGGTGATTCTGAAAAGCATTTTTTTGTGGGACTAAATTATAATGATTCAACTTTTGGCTTGCTTTGAAATTAGTGCAGTCTTGCTGTGACAGTTGTGGTTCCTTCTCTTACCAAAAATACAACGTGACTTGTCCCTTAAGACTGTGGCAGCAGCAGCCCCTTCCTGACACAGAACACTAGCATTGTCTTGCCATTATTTTTGACAAGTCTTCCACCTATCCCCATGTCTTTAGAACAGAGATTTGGAGACCTTCATGAAGATGATGAAGAACTAGATTTAAACGGTAAACCACAAAATTTTAGATAAATTATTCTCAGAATAAATTATTTTCAGAATATTTTAGAAGCAAATTGAGCTCAGGAGATCCAGAGAAAATAGTCAGGGAGAAGCAAGTCTTGTATGGAATGAAAAGGTGTAGGCATAAAAACAGCGGACAAGATAGAAGCAGGAGAGAGGGAACAGAAACTGGATGAAATCAGGACATAAAAGCTTATAAATATCTTTATTTTAATGTACAAAAAATACCAAGTCCTAAAATATGACCTTTTCCTGGCAATGACCGCATTTTTAAGAAGTTTGCCTTTTGGAGCAAAAGGGGTGGGTATGCTTGGGCATTACTCCAGCCTTGTGCTTGAGATCTCTTTTCTTCTGTGCCCATTTCAAGCAAGTGCTATTACCAGCCACACATGGGCACACACACGAAACAGCTAAAAAAATAGAAGTAGGCTTAATTTCAGACAGGGAAAACAGAGCAAGTTTTGCATGCAGATGGCCGCCTCAGAGATCTGACTTGCTTTCAACACGTCAGCATGGCTATGTATCTTTATGAGTTACTGTGACAAGAGCTGAGAATGGATGGCTGTTTTACTGCAGTTTTTGATAGCAGTTTTCAGAGATTAGGACTATTTTGGAAAGCCACATTTTAGAATCTACTTTCAGAAGCTGCTTGAGATTAGCAAGTAACTTGTGCCCCTCGAATATCTCCTTCAAGGATGACAGAGGTTAAAGGAAAATCAGTCACAGAGGAGAATTGGATTGGGTTTTTATCACATTGTGCTTGTTTAGGAAGGTTTTTATCAAAGGTTTGTCAGAGCCAACTTCATAGCATGCATTTCAACAATGAGAAAGGGTTGTGATCAAGGGAATAAACATACTCCTGAGATCTACACTGACATAGCATGTGGCCTCTTGCACTGGCTGGAAAGAGAAGGATCAGCAGGCAATAAAACTTGCAAATTGTTTTTGATTGTGTTTTTACTAATTATTCACTTCTTAACTTCTTTTTTTTCTCTCTTCTAATTTTTGTTCCCCTTCTTGGCTTGCTAGTGTCCTCATTTTACTTTCTGATCTCACTCATTATTCTGCCTGCCTCAGTGAGAAGACACTTCATCAAGCCAGAGCGGTAAATGTTGTGTGGCTGCTTTCACAGAATAATTGTAATGACTGCTGTTAGTATTAAACACTGTATTCTTGAACTAGTTTTGTAAAGGGTTGTCTGGAGAAATGGGAAGAATCATACTTACATGACAAACTACCATAACTCGATTGACACCCAAAAGGAGCACTTAGTGTAGCAGTGACTGGGGTTTTTCATTTCATTTCAAACCACATTTGCTTCTGACATTCATGTCTGCTTTATATTGAGCAAAGCTATGCTTTCTGTCAAACTGGGGTCACATCCACTGAATCCGGTGATAGATGAGGGACCGAAACTCTAAAATATGTGTTACTTAAACACTGCTAAGAAGGGAAAAGTTATTGTCTTTCAGCAGTTATTGTCTTTCTCTTGTTCTATTCAGTAGAAGTACAGGAACTTCCCCAGGCCTCAAGTTTTCTACACTTTAACTGTATTGTAACTTGTTATAGTAAAAAACTATGAAGAGGTATTTTCAGGAAAACAAGATCAGTAGGGAGAGACAACATCTTTTACCAGACTTGTTGATATAGTTGGAAAAATCAGATGTGCTTTCCGGTTCTGAGACCTTGCACGTGACTCCGTGCTCTGAAAATATTTTATATCTGCTCTGATGAGTGATGTTAGCTCTGCTCCAAACTTCACTTGCTCTGACCATCAAAGCTACAACAATGCTGCTATCAAAAAACACACAGAGGATCATTCTTTCCCTCCAGTCTTCCACGGGAAAGAAAATAATGGTTATTTTATGTCCTTTAAGACGCTGGGAGGGAAGAATAAATGTTTTCTGTATCAGTGGGCAACATTTTGTCTCCAGGTGTTTTCTGGTGTTGGCCTTTGATCACTCCTGCTTCATATCAGTTGTGATATGTCAGTGCTGAACCAGGCACTGAATCCTCCTACTCACTTCTGGATATTCCCCCTGATCCCCACACAAGCCACCATCAAACAAACAGCTTCTTCTCTCTTTAGACACCCATTTCATAATTGTCAGCTTCTGGTATCAGCTTTTATAGACATGCAAAATAGCTTTCCTTCCCCCAGCATCCATATGCTGAACTACCAGATTACAAAGATGCCCTTTTTTAAAGTCCTAATTTGTGAAATCTCATTAAATTGAGAATTAACTGCAAATTGAGATTTACATCAGTTACCTCTCTTAAGCAGTGCTGCATGGCCACGCAAACTGGTTTTTTTGAAAAGTCATTTTTAGGGTAGGTTTACCCTAGGTAGTGCCTGGTTGTGAATCCTTGACCTAAAATTAAATTTTTTGGTTACATGGAACTAAATTCCCAAGTGAACTTGCAGAGGAATCTTTCTGCTTAACTTCACTTTTGATCATATGCCTTACATATTGAAGGGAAACAGAAGAGAGGAGGGAAAACAAAGGCCAGAGAAAGGCAGAACTCTGCCCAAGGTCAAACAGAAGTTGGGAGCCAGGGCAGAGTTGCACCATCTCAGCTCCAGCCATGTGCACTGGCTACTGTTGATGAGCTCCCTCCCTCCCTCATATTTTCTAACAGCAATTTGTCATTGCTTCACAAGCTGGCTGCCTGGGCTTCTGTGGACTGAGAATGTTTGAAAAGCAGAATACATGATCATATGTTTCTCTCACTATACGCTAAAAGAAAAAAAAACAAACCTGTGTTTGGATTTGTATTTATTCATGACCATTTTTCCAAGATGATGTAATATGTTAAATGCAAATGTTTATACTAATGCACTTTCATAGTTCCACTTAGAGCAGAAGGTGAAGAATGTTTAACCAATCTGTTAGCTGCCTATGGCTGTTATTTTCCCCAAGGGTTACTGCAGTGGATTATAATGCTCATTTAAATACCAGCAGCTTCCCATCTAAGACAGGCTGGCATCCTGATTTCACTGGCCTCCTGTTCATACAAAAAAATCAATGGGTGTATATAGGCCTTGCTATATTTGCACTTAACCTGGATACAGCCATGCTGCTGGAAGAGAAGTGTGACACAACTTAAAATGGTTTTGGCCTGTGCTATTCCAAGCCATACCAGCAAGCAGTACATAAAGTTTCTTGTTGTTTTGTTCAGTATGGTTATAACTATTCCAGAGCAAAGAAATGGTACAAAAATCCCACACAAGCACAAAGTTCCCAAAGCCAATATTTGTATTGTGGGCCAAATTTTATTGTCTTTAAAAGGTGTTGATTAACAACAGACAAGATAGCACATCTGCTAAATGTTTCATTTTTATTTAAGGAGAAACCAATCAAAGTCTCAAATGTTCACCTTTCTTGTGCTTCATTAGCTGCCCTGTGTGTGGACCCCTTGAGTTTTACCATCTATGACAGTAACAATAGTGCAAAATGCCTTATTCTAAGAAAAATGAGCAGAGACTCTATTTCTTGGGCTTTCTTTAGTTTAAGCATTCAAGTTTGTGCAGTTTTTTTCCACATTTGTATGTCCTGAAGAAAAAGAAAGTAACATCTGTGAATGACACATTCTTTTGCTGACCTTTTCTTCATCCCAAGTTGAGGATACTTTTGACTGATTGGCCACTGTATTTCCATGTTTGGATTTCATGCCTCAGCTTAGGGCAGAGACATAGCAAACATCAAGATTGTCTCCAGGTAGAGTGTCTGTTTTCAGGCTGTAAGATTTCAAAAGTTAAAATGGTTTCATCTCTGAGTAATCCTTCGATGCCGTTTTGTGGTAGCTTTATGAAAGTATGACTCAAAGCATGTAATTAATCCCTAAAGCATTTCATTCTTTGACAAGTTTTGCAACACATGGGACTTCACAATAGTGGTGAAACATTTTCCAGAATATCAGTACGAATGCAGCTATACCATTACTGCTGGGGATACAGCAATATGTTTATTTCTGTGCTCAGAACAAGACAAAATCCAATAAAGATGGATATATTCCACTTTAAACCAGGAAAAAATCATGAGACTCAAAATATGAAAAGTTTATAACAGACTTCTGTAGTTAAATTTCTTCATGATTTGTTAAACAGGGAGAAGATCTGGGAGATCTATTACCTTAATGATGACTTAATGGGAGAAGGCTATTGAAGTTTTGGGACAGTGTTCACAGAATTATCTACACTGCTTGCAGTTAACTATCCTTATTGCTTTCCAAGACTGAATCATTGAATATAAGTATTTCAGTGTAGGATCAGAATAAAGATTAATTTGGGTAATTTTCTGTCCAGGGCCAGTGGCAGATGCTTAGAAATGAACACCAGCTTATGATTTCGTAATACAGCTTGAGCCAAGACAAGAGTTTGTTACTGCCAAGCGAGAAAGGTCCTGCCCTTTTTTTCAGCTTCTGCACACCCAGCTCCTGGCTTCATAAACCCCAGATTGCCTGTGCACTGCTGGTGCTTGTGCAGACACACAGTAAGCCAATTCACTGAAATGGCAGAAAGGTCACTTAAATAATAACAAAAAGGAGTGCTTTTGTCTTCAGTGAGCCGAGCTGGCTTGCCTCATGATCAGTAGGTCACAGAGCCAGACGGAGGGTCATGCACTTGGGATCAGTGGATGTGGGAGGAAAGAGCAGGGAAGGCTGGAGAGAACTGAAGGAAAGAACTAAGAAGGGGGAGTAGGGAGGAGTAAGGCTTCCAAGTTGTGTCAGCAGCGAGACGTTTATTTGGCTAAACCATCTATTTTTGCCTGTTTGACACCTACTGGAAAATCCAGCTGGTCTTCCCAGAGAAGCATGTACAGTGGGTGGGAGAGCTTTCTTGAATGAAAATAGCTCATTTACAATTTATGAAAAGTTCTGTATGGGGGTTGTGTGGTTTTGATTTAGTTTCTCTACATGTGCATTACTTTTCAGTCATTATTCTTTTATGGTCTATATTATTACTCAGACAATCAACATCATGCAGTCCTTCTACAGCAGTTCACAGTAGCCAGAGCTGTGTGCCACACTAGATCTCAGTGTCCAGAAATTGTTGTATCATCTGAAAACTTTGTCATGTCACTTTTTAGCCTTTTTCATGTCTTTATTTATTTGTTCAAGAATACAGATCCCAGCACTGAACCTGGGAGGATCAGGATAACTGCCCCTCCACTGCCTTCCAGCGAAAACTGACTGTATTTAGTTCAGTGCTCCCTTTCCTACTTTTTAAGCTATTATCAGTCCTTGAGGGAATCTTTCCTTCCAAACTGAGAGGGCTGAAGAGCTTTTGATAAGGAGCACTGTTGCCACCTCTTTTGGAAGATGGCAAACTTATTACTTGAGCATTGATTGTGTCTGTATGATGGACGACACGGATGTCTTCCCTGAACAAAATGAATGCTGACACATGTATCATATTTACTATTCCTTCTTTTCTTTGGTGGGGATTTTTTTCTGTGGTTTTCACCAGTGGCAGGGAGCCCCTGTTTCAGGTTGGTGCCCTACTGCCATCTTTCATTCCACTAGCACTTTGTCAGTGCTCAGATATAGATCACATATCATGGCAGTTCCATAGCTGAAATGCTTTAAACTCTTGAATAAATATAATTTGATCTGGGTAGTTTTTCTCTTGTTCAGTTTCTCAATTTGTTCCAAGTCATCCAGTATTGATTTGTTAAGCTGAGGCAGTTCTTTCTGGTAAAGAATGTCTCCATTGTAGGAAATTCATGGACACTTTTAGGGCCATTATATGCTTCTGAAAATCTCAGAGTTTTTTTTGTAGCTTAGCAAAATGTCCAATTACAAAAATTAAATGCATACTCGTTGTGGTAAGTGACAAAAATATCACTATGAATGTTTTTTTGTTGGCAGCAGGTAATTGTGCATGTGTGGGTGTGTGGGGGTGTGTGTGTGTATGTGTGCAGGCAGCCCAGCTGGAGGAAGAACTTGGAAATGGTGGAGATAAACAAAGACATATGCTAGGAATGCCCAGGAACCTTAGCTGGTAAGACTGCAGATTGATATCTGCAAGCAGGAATCATCCTGACTTGTAGCCTGATCTTCCCAAGCTGAGGGGGGGATCTCCCATCTGGGGAGGGAAGTCAAGACCTAGGGAAGATAGTGCTGGTGGTGGAGTATGAGCACATGAAGTACTCGGGTCTTAAATAGAAGTTGGTATCCAAATCCACTATGGGTTGTTGTTTGCTCTGTCTCACCCCTGAGATGCACTAGTCAGGCCACTACATTTTTCTGATTTGGTTATTTTTTTTTTTCCCATTTATTCTATAATAATAATAAGTGTTGACCTACACTTTGATCACATTTTCAATTGTTTTTTCATCATAGAATCATAGAGTGGTTTGTGTTGGAAGGGACCATAAAGATCATCTAGTTCGAAACTCTGCCCCTGACATGGTTTTTTTTCCTTATCTGCAAAATCTATCACAGTATAGACAGAAGTTTAATATAATGACCGTTTTTTTTATTAAGATTTCACTTTGTGGAATGGTTATAAAAGATAGTTCATGATTTGCCCATTAGATTACTTACTTAATTTATATTTTTTAAGTTCATCTGAAATTTGGACCCTAAGTGTTTATTTAGATATAGAACAAGACTACATGATATGAAAAATGCTGAACATTTACCACCTTCCACTCCCTTTCAGCCTTTTTAATGTAACTCAAAGCCCTTTTCTTGCACTTCAACAATCCTGTGTTTTACCCAATTCTGAAAGCAGAACAGGATCTATTTCATTACTACCTCTAACCTAAGTCAGGTGCTGTGAGTGGTCATCTATACAGACATTCAGCATGTCAGTGAAGGCAGAACACATTCCTTGGACAGCCACCTTCAGGGCAAGGAGTTTTGTACCCCAGAAGCCTGGCTTTGAGCTGCTGTTCCTGAGGCTCTTAGGCACCTTTCTTCTTAGATTGATGGTACACAGAGTCATAGGCAGCCTCAGAGCATCAGTTATTTCGTTCTGATAAAGCTAAACTGGAATGTCACTTTGATTTGTTAGTTAATTATCATCATTTCACTTCCTTTTTTCCTTGGAACATTCTTGAGGTTTGGTTCATACTGACTTACAGAAACTGCTTACTCACTCATTTATCTCTTAGATTTCTTCCAGCCAGGAACATAATGAATATCAGCCAACATCATTGTAACAGTATTGCTTAAATCTCCAAATATCACCAAACGTGATGCCAAGTCATATATTAAGATTTCACTGTGGAAACCAGAGTTTGATGAGAATAGCACTCTTCAGTTTATGGATTGAGATGTAATAAGAATCAATATCTGGGAGTTAAATCTAGGCAAGTTCAGGACAGTGATGACATAATTTTAACAGTGGGAATGATTGGTCATTGAAATAAATTATTTGTTGATTGGAGTGGATATCCTGGAAACAAAAAATATTTAAATCAAGGTTGCAGGCATGTTTGTAATTATGTATTTGCTTCAGTCTCAGTATAAACTGTTACAGGAGAGAGTGATAGTAGGGATCAGATTATATTACTGCAATTTTCGCTCTCTCTTTTTTTTTTATTTTATTTTTCATCTTAAAACTCTATCAATTATATTTCTTGGACTAGAAGTGTTTTCTTTGTGAATTATTTACCAGTTTACATTTTTATTATTTTCACATCTTCACTGGAACAGGAAAAGAATAAGCGAACAAAAGTTTTGGGCTTTGATTACTGGAGGGCAGGAAAAATCCACACTTTTCGAGTCACAGTCAGCATCCCCTCTTTTTTCACCTCCTTTTGGTCACCAGTGAGGACAGTTATATTCCTCTTTCTCCCCCTAAGCATATTCTGAGCTCAGATATTCCAAGTCTCATAGCTGTCTCTAGAGATGATTGTCATAACCCTTGAGTACACAGTGGAAAGGACTGAATTTTTTACTCTATTGGGTATTTTTCTGTTTAGCAGGATTGGTAGAAAGCGTAGCAAAGAGAACAAAATTAGTATGAACCTCAAGGTGGAAATAATTCATCCAGCAGACCAAACATCTTTGCTATAAGAGTTTTCTTCCTCTTCAGTCTCTTTCATTTGAGGGCAGAGATGGTCAAATTCAAGAAACAGCACTAGGACTTTCACCATGCTTAGACAATTTTACAAATGATGGTACAAAGTGTCATCACCTTGAATCTATGGTTAATTCTGTGATGCATTCAAGGAAATGTTAGTTTTAGTTCAGTTCCCAGTAAAAAGTGCATACCCACCCCACACTGCCAGCTGTCACAACTGGTTACCACCCCCTCACCTTTGATCTCTCCAAACCCACCCAGTTCTTGCCGTGCCATGGAAAGCTTTGCTTTCATACTGAAAAGTGATCTTTATAAGGGTTTACTTAAATGAGCAGGATACTGCTTCTGTTCTTGCTCTGCATTTCTGATACCATGAAATGTTTCCTTTTCCACTAATTCTATGTCTACAGAGGTCAGCTCTTTGCCCCCCAGGAGTAAGGCAGCTCCTGGAAGGCAGCATTCAGCATGGCAAACACCACCCTGGTGTATTAGCTTGATCCTAGCTCACGCTAAGTTCCTACCAGGATTCTGTAAAGAATTGTGGTTTTCACTGGTTACTGTCATTTGACTGCTCCAATTAAGGCTAAATCCCTAAAACTTTACTGTTTCAACCAGATTTTCCTGGTCAGAATTAAAAATTTAATCAATAGGTTCAGTGTTAAAGAATGAGTTGACTTCCTTTTAACCCAGGAGACTAATCATAAAATGTGTCAGCCTATAGTTCCAGTGTCAACAAATGTTTTTTCACATACTGAATAAAAATGAGGAAGTGTGTGTATATCCACGTTGTCAAGCAGGTGGTTTCCAACATCCTGGGTCTCTAACCAGCTGTTTTCTCTGTTCCCTTCTCGTGGCTTTTGCAACAAATATGTTATTTGGAAGATTAAGATTTTGATGAGGGAAAATGGAAAGTCCCTAAATCATGTTTTCCTGCAGCCTGCATGGCTGACTGGGGAGCAGAAGATGTGCCTATTCAACAAGTTAGTGTAAAGAGGCAGAGCCAACCAATTTATTTTCCTCTGACAGCTGAGAACATCTAGTTTCTCTCGCTTTCCTGCCTTCCTTGTCTATACTTCTGATTGCAAGGGTCACTTCAAACCAGTTCCAACTGGTTGCAAACAGCTGTGCTGTTAATTACTTTATTGGCCATCACAGATCTCAGCAGGTAACATTTTTCCTTGATTTCCCATCTCTTCTTTACCTTCCTCCCTGTCCCTGCAGTGGCAATCAACAACCTTCCCAATGCAAGAGGCGGATGCTTAAAATAATAATGTATTTAATTACAAAGGAAAATTTAAAGGGAAACAAAATGCATTGCTCCCAGACATGCTTTGGTAATTCTTTTTGAATTACAGCCTGAAAGAAGACATTACTTCATCTATTGCCTCTACAAAACATCATAGTCAGAGGGTGGGATCATGCTGTCCTTGGAATGATTTGTTTTGTGTTGATTATTGTCTTCCATCTCCTTTTAAAAAGCCAAATTTTATAGGGTTATACAGTTATAAAGTCTAATATAGGCTTGTTACGGGGACAAGTTCATGAGTTATAGATGTATGATATAAAAGCAGATATAAAACAAGATTACTACTTTAAGGCATTCTTTCATTTGAATGGATCTCGTAAAGAACAGTGATGTCAGAGCTTGCACTAAACACACCTTCATTGTGTGGTTAGCCCAAGCACCACCTTAATGCTCTCCCAGTTCTACTACTTAGATGTAAAATTGTACCAATGAACCAGCACATCCTCCCCAGCAAGGCAGTGGGGCAGGGGGTGGCTGCCCTGTGGGTTCCAGGTGGAAGATACCCAGAAACCAGTTAGGAAGCAATAAGGGCTTAATCCTCCAATGCCCTGCCCACAAGTCCCCCCCCAAAGACAGGGAATTTTCCACCCAATTAATAAGCACTGTATGTGTGTCTGGGGTTGTAGGAACTCCTTTCAAAAGCACAAAGGCTAGCTGGTCAGGTCAGGGTTTGCAGTGAGTATGTTTATAGTCACTGTTGTGTTTCTGAAGTTTCTGGATATCTGTGCTAATGTTGGTTGTATATTTCTTCTAGAGACGCTAGCCCCCTTCTGAAGCTTCTGTTCTCTAGGAGAACATAATTTAATTTTTTAATGTAAACAATAGCTGAGTATTTTGTGAAGAAAATATTAAAAATAAAAATAAAAACCACCACCCTACATTTATCAGTAAAAAACTGAAACTAGTAACTTGGAGTGGCAGCCAACCTCTTCCGGCACTTTGTAAGGTAAAGCTTTTCCAAAGAAGCAAAAAAAAGACCATAGAGAAACTCATCAGGGACTCCTTTATCTTCATGCTGCCCTGCCAAAGTAAAGCTAGATTTTCCAGAAGTGACACAAGGGAAATGAAATTATGTTTCCTGAGAATGAGTGGGATTTCTTAACAAGACTGTTTAAATTTAACTTTAATTACACTGAGAAAGGTGGTGATAAAACTTCTGGTAAAATGCATTGCTAAGAAATGTTGCTAAAACTATAGCAAAACGTAATTTGTCTGGTTGTTGTGGTATGCCTGTTACCAACAGCTTTTAATAACACATCAGAGTTAGATAAACGTCTGTCATTTTTGTGGTAGTACAATAGATGTTGCCTTCTTTTGTGCCCATACAACAAACAAGTAGGAAAGTGAGGAGGTAGAGACTCTTTCTGCCTTGCCAGTTGTAGTGGCTCACACTACTTTTACCCTGGCAGTGCAAACCTGCCCCCAGTAGTAGTCTGAGCCTGGGCTGTTGTGGAGTGAAAACCCTTGACGACTCCTCAACAGGCAAGGGAGCTGGGAGGGCAGGAGTTTTGTGGGACACCTGTAGAAGCAATTTCACAATGTTTGCTCTGTGGAAGAAAGCCACAGACTTCGGAGAATACATCTGCAGGTGTTGCATCCTGCTGCACTACTTATTTATTTGGCTGGCAACACAGAAGTGTTCAGAGATTTAATTTATGTTTTAATTCATGAGGGACTTGCCAGAAGGTCCAAGAAAATCTGTTTCTTTCCTTAAAAAAAAAAAATAAAAAAATCATAATCTGTGGAATATAAAACCATTGGAAAGAAAAAAATCCTTTAAATATTTCAAGTGTTAACTAAGGTTTTCATAGGATGTTGGTTTTCCTTCTATTCTAAATTTACTGATTTTTTAATCCCCTATACATGTTGGATAGGCATACTAAAAGCTTCCCAAGCATATAAAATGTTTTACCTATGTAATTTCTGAGATGAGAAATGGATAGATGCTGTTAGCAGCTTATAAAGAACATCTCACTTAAGGTTCATTCATATTGTTTGTGTCATCCCAACAAATTGCTTGGAATTTGCTTTAGAATTTGTACCAGAAGTAAAGCTAAGTACAACTGCAGCAGTAGTGGCAAATTGTTTTACTGTTGCATAAAACTTTGCATGACAAGGAATGTACAGCTGGATGGGCTCAAACTAGAAATTTCTTCATATGATTCTTTCAAATGGAACTTACTGCTGAAAGAAGTGGAATCAAAGAAAAAAAAACCTTAAAAGTAGTGGGATTTTTTAGTCTTTAAAATAAAATTGTAGGGTTCAAGATGATTTACCACATAAATAATCTGATTTAGCAAAAATTATATTAATACCTTACATTTTCATAGGGCTATTCATCTAAAAAAATATCTTGTGCTGATTTACATCATATTCACTTTGCATTTGTACCAAACTCCTAATCTCAGTAGCGGATCAAAGGCTTTTCACTACTGCAGGAAAGGATTTGAAAGGCAAAGAACTGCCAGGAAAATAATTATAAGTACATGAAATTATCAGTGTTGTCTTTAGTAGTCACTTAGGGTCTCGTTGTGTCCACAGCTTGAGGAGAGGTTAATCTCCCCTTACCCCTTCTGTTTAAGTCTTGGACAGCTACTCCCAGTCCAGTCCGTCTGGGACTCTCCATAGTGTACAGAGGACCAGGCATGTATTTGGGAAATGATGTCCCTCAGCTCTTTGTGTTGTTGTCACAAGATGAAGCATATTCCAGGAGAGCCACTTTTTCCTCCCCACGGATGGTCATTTATGACTAACTGAGACCAGACAACCCAGGTTTTGGAGAGCTAAAAGTTAGTCAAAATAACCTCTATCTGGGCTGGTTCACAGGTAAATAAGATTTGTCCATTTCTACACTTTTGTTCTTAACTTGCAACTGGACAGGCTTTATCAAAGTGGAGTAAATCAGAGTGTGTGGAGTTCGTGGAATTATCTCCCAGAAGATCATTCCAGGAGAAAGCACCAGAGGTTTACTAAAGCACAGGTATAACTTCCAATCCCAATGGGCCACTTTTGAAGAATAAGAAGGCTTTAGGCACAAAACTTTCCTCGGTGCTGGTCTTGGTTTAACTGTAAAAGTCTGCTATCAGAGTCTGTCAGAAAAATAATATTAAGGTGTATATGTGTGTATTTCCTGCTGATGTGGGTGAACCACACAGAACCACAACCAGCTGTGCTGGCTCCTTTTCTACCTTACAGAAACAGTCTCTGAAACCAGTTATTTGCTAAAACAGAAAATCAAGGAAATGACTGAGCTTTGAAGTTCTAAGGCTGCTCTGCTTCCCTTTCACTTTGCCATTCTGCTACTTGCACATGTTGGGGAGTTCATACCACCTGTAAAAGAAATCAAGGAAGTATACTGATAACACTGATGAAATAGCACCTCTAGGGGCATGAGGACCAGTGGAGGAGTGGCATCAACAACAAAATGATGATGGAGAGGTCAGGCTTTCTCTCTTGAAATTTTATTTTACTAGGTGGTGTAGCAAATGTTGAACTTAAAGTATGAAATATCTCATCGAAACCAACGTAGAATCCCCAAACGGGACCTTTGTCAACAGAGCTATTTATTTAAGAAAGCTTTCCAGACAGTGCAAATGAGATACCACATGCAATAAAACACATGAGCTGGTAGCCTCTGGCCCTCAGAGGGGAATAACTTACAATCACTGCATGAGTCATGGAGACAGGCAGACACAAATACTCTTGTTAGCTGAAAGGAAAAAAAAAAAGGTTCTGCTCTGGGAGATCAGCATTCCCATCAGGCCACCACCCTGCCACATCTTGTACACATTCCTCTCTCAAAGCAGATAAACAGGTCAGTTGGGAAAAATGGACTCGAAAGAACTGCAAAAGTTGAGTAAAGGACATACACTGCCACACTAATAATTTTTGTCATTACTTTCAAAGAGACTGTTCAGAATTCTGGGCCTACATTTAAATATACTGTGTTTCTTTCAAAGCAGCAGGTAATATAATTGCAATCTGGTGAAGGGTTGCAGATCCTTTCACAGACAGTTGAGTGTAGGGAGCCATTCAGGAGAAGAATTGCTGGTCTTTTTTTGTTGTTCTCTGAAAGGAAGTCTTTTTGACTTCTCAGAGTGAAGCCTAACACTCCTGCCAAGGTAGAAAGCAGAGAGAAGGAATGGAGAAAGGCTGATGGAATATTCTTTTGTGAATTTGTCTCATTGTTTCTGTAATCTGCACGTACCTTTGACCTCGTGAGCTTCCAAAGGCAGAGATTCCTATAATGCAGTATGAAGTTCTTCCTTTTTTGTGTTGCCAAGAAAGAAAATTTCTTTTTAAGGCCTGTGGAGATGTGTTTACTTATGGTAATGTTCATGCAGCTCTCCTGTTTCATAACTGTTGCTTATTGATGGATGGATTCAGCCATTTGGAAATGGCAAATGATGAAGTATGACTCATTCTAACTGGTTACCTGAGTTAAATATCAGTGAACAATGGAAATATAATACACACAGAGAAGAGCAACTGATGTAAAGTGCAACAAGCAGGGGCATAGGAGAAAGAAATCAATAAAACAAAAGGAGTTGTTTATTCAGAGTTTTAGTTCCCAGAATCTTTTGTCCAAGTCTGGTTTCAAAACTACTCAGAGGTTGCTCTGTTATTCCTGCTTGCTTCATATCACTTGTCCCTAGAGCTGGTCAGACAGGCTTTGATTGTCAGCAGAAGTAGCTGGATGTTTCCACCTCTGCTCTGTTTGCAGGTTACAAGGGGCACAGGGAAGTGCTCCAGGTTAAAATCAGAAACATGGCAACAACAATAATAATCCCAGCACATACCTTCCAGGTGACTTTTATGGGAACCAGTAGTTCATGAATGCGAGTAGCACTCAGTATCCTTCCTTCACCACTGCTTCTTCTGCCCCAGAACAGAAAGCTACTTTTTCCTGTCTAATGAGAGGGAATCACACCAGCCCCTCTTCTAAGATGAGAGATACAGTGGCTACATTGAAGTAGCCACCATGGTGTCACCAGAGCCAGACGCTTGCTTGGAAGAAGAGTCTAGTTCAGATCACTGGAATATCTATTTACCACTTCATTTTTTATACATAGTATTCACATGCACATGTGTGGCTTGTGAGATACTGCAGCACTCTTAAGTTAGGTTAAGAAGTACATAAGAGATACTTTAGAGTTTATTCTCTGAAGTTTGGTCTGACTACTTTGCAATTGCCGTACGTAAAACAGTACAAAATAACTAACAAGTTAAACAAGGAACTTGAACTGAGATGTCTTGCACTGTTCCAGTTTCTCTTTTTCTTTGGTTGTTCACATTTCTAGAACCTCCAGAGAGAAAATGGGATCTCTTTCAAGAAAAGCAGAGTGCTGCCTCTTTTTTCCAACTCCTCTGCTCTTCTGAGGCAATGAACTGACTCTGCAATCAGTCAGTACATAACAAAATTAAGGTAGAGTAACAACAGCAACAGTCTCTTGTGCTGTGCAATTTACTATTAAATCCCTTGAGTACCATGAAGAATATCTCAGATAGACTAGCTTCCGTTCCCACTCTTCCCATATATCATATTTGCCCTAGAAATGTTGTTCTGAGATTTACTGCTATAGCACTGATGATGAGAAATGAGCTTGACTTTTGCAGACTTAATATTGCTGATATTTTTTCCCTCTCTTCATAAAATTTATTTCTTTAAGGGGTCTACTTGACTTTTCACACTCCTCAAAAAATGTGTGGCTAATTTCTGAATGAAATAACCAGGGCTTCTGTTCCTAGTAATGGCAAAATCAAATGAAATAAAACAAAGCCTGGACTTCTAGTCATTCTCAATGAAAGCTTTATCTGTGCCATTTTCATGTGTTATTCATGGAATGTAGAAGTGGCAGTCAAAACCCACAGCATCCTTAAGAATCTTTGACTGCAGTTAAACTTCAGGGAAAGTTTCTCACTGACTTTCTCTGGACCAATAATCTTCCAATCTCATCAATGTTCATTTGTCTTTGCTGAACTGGCTGTAAGGAGAGGTGAATTTTCCACACTTACCTCAGCCTGAGCCAGGCAGAAGTTACAGTCTCTTTGAAATACCTTCTGACAGACAGGAATTCTAATCAGGCACAGATGATTTTTCATTCACTGAAGACTTGAACCAAAAAGCAAAAGGTGACAAAGCTCAATCTTGCTAATCTTCTTTCCTCACTTTGCTAAACTTAATCAGCAATTGCTGGCACTGACCTTTTTTTCCTTGACATCAAGAAGAGGATGCTCCTACTGCATTAATAATTTCCAGCCTGATGAGAAGGTCTACACTTCTAGTCAAGTGTAGGATGCAGATAAAGACATGAATTCCCTCAAAAGATCAAACACAGGTAACCTCACTGACACCATTTGTGAGGTGGACAAAAACAAGGAATTGAAAGGCTGAAGTAGAAACAGTGATTTTTATACTTGTGTAAATCCTTCACTGCACCTCAGGGAAAGGGAAAAAACTTTGTGGATGGATACAAGATGAAATTACATTCTGGACATTATGGGACTTCATTTTCTCAGGCACTTTTTCAAGCCTGAGTGTAATGTGTGCATTTTTACAAATTAACTAATGCAGAATGTGGCTATGTTATGTGTGATGTAATCAATCCAGAAGAGCAGTGTACACTAACACGTCACATGTTGGCCATATGAAGCCCTTCTGATCTGCAACCAGGAACTGCTGGTGATGGAAGAAAACTCTTGTGATGTACAGTTTGAAAATGTTATAATATAAGCTTATAGTTGAAATTAGTCTTACTTATTGAAAATGAAATAGAACAATATATGAAACCTGACCTTCAGATATCCTCCTTTATTCACAAGAGATTCACTCTCAAATAAACATGAAGATATCTCATTACTCTTCCCTTGGATACTGGCACTTTCCTAAAAGACCATAAGACCTTATGATTAGGGAAGCAACAGGAGGAGGAAGAGTTCTGAAACACCTTTGAAATACATTTGCAATCAAAAGGAAGTGAAGTGCCCCTCCAAGATGGAACTTTGACGCTGGGATAACATCTCTTTGAGATGGTAACCTGGTCACTTGCATGGAAGTTGAATGTGAGTTCAGCACAGCCTGTCTCTCCATGCTCCCCCTCCAAAAAAGATATAAAACCAAGCTGAATCTAGAGATTTAGCTATATTCTGAGTATGAGTTTTAGGTTTGTGTTCCTCCGTTAAATGTGTCTTAAGCTCTGCAGAGAAGAACGTTGATATTTTGACTTCATGGTGACAGCAGATCTAAATAAAGGCCTGTTGCGGGGGACAAAAAAAGAGATTTGAGAAGCTTAGCGAGCCAAGATACTTTTTTCTTTTTATTATTATTGTAGCAATTAGAAGGAATTGGTCATTAAACTCCAGCTTTTTTTTTAGTAGCTGTTGTTGCCAGGATCCAAGAAAAGTCTTTCTGCAAAGTACTACTTGTAACCATTCCACCTAAAAGCAGGGGAGACAGTGCTGCCAATAACTGCAGGAATAATCCTTATTGATGCATCATGTTTCTATCAGGTCCAGACATCTTTTGTGGGATTTCATTTAAGTTATTTACAGCATAGACACTTATGTCTGGACTCTTTATCTAACCACCCTGGGAGGCTGAGAGAGAGAAAAAGACACTGGCTAATTCACTTAAACTCAAGGGGACACTTAAGGAGATCAAGACCATCTGCCTGCTAAAAATGTCAATTTCTGTCCAGCAAGCATAAAAAAGAGTCCAGAGAGACTACATGGCAGGAATTTAGACCTAAGCAAAATTAATCCCACCCTTCACTTCAGCAGGTGTTGCATAAGTTAATAGATCACGGACATGGGAATATCCAGGTCATGTCTCCCATATGCCTCCAAATATGCTTGTGTGACAAAACAGTGAAAATATTATTCCATAGTTCCAGTAGCTCTCTAATTTATGCCAAAAAGCCCCCACCTGCTGATGCATCCATAAAACATCTTACTGCTGCTGCAGAGGAGGAGGTCAACAGTTGCTGGATGTTTGCTGGCTGCTGTGTTCTCTCTTTGTGGCAGCAAACCAAATGGAGCACAGAAACCCGACAGGCTTTTTTGGCTTGAAGTCAGACTATGAAATGGTCCTATAAACTGGGCTGTAGCCAGCACTGCTTCTCATGTCAGGTATTCAGGGAAGAAATCGGTCAGGCTTGCAATTTCTGTCTTACCTATTCCCACCCTCTCAAACTAAGCCAGGCATTTTTCTTTCATCACTCTCCTTAGCTACCTTTCCTGCCCTGCTTGTGATTCTTTTCCCCCTTGTCAAACACAGCAATCTGAGTATTATTACCACAGAAATTATATCAAGAGCTATATGAAAAAGCCATTTCCTTTACACTCTCCTTGCAATTATGGTCTAACTGCTTCAATAAACAAAATCATTCCTTGCACACATCATTACTATTGAAAAAGATTAAAATAGTTTGGCTATCATAAAGAAAGAAAAGTAGCAACCCACACACAGAGGAGCAACTTCTGCATGTACCCATCCAACCAAAATTCCAGGACATGGCCCCTCCTTGCTAGGAAATGTCTCAGAATGCTGTTTCCCTCCCTCTGCCCCAGCAGCCCTGGAGGTGCTGAAGAAAGAGGAAGGAAAGGAAAAAGAGGCCATTAAAAACAGCCAAACAAACAACAGTGGGACAGCATGCAACCTGCCTGTAGCCCAGGAAAATCAAGCAATCTCTAAACTGATTTCCAGAACAAGTGAAGAGGCTGGGAAGGGCCAATACTTCGGTGTCTGAGACATTTTTTAGTTGAATTGTCCCTGTATTATTGCTCATAAGAATGTGTTATGATTCACACTCGGGGGTGCTTGTTTATTATCTCAAAGAATACATTGGACAGCTTCATTACACAGACAATAGAGTCATTTAGCTCGTGTCTACTTTTTGTGAGGCAAGTTTTAGGAGCAGTCTATTGCTTCCTGTGCATTTGATGAAAATACATTTAGGCTGTTTTCTCTAAACACAGGTTTATTTGCTAGGTGCTATGTCCTAATTATAACATTTCACTGCACATAAAATTGAACTCAAGGAAGAGCTATTAGGAACATTGCATTGTAACGATCCCTGGATTGTTCAATGCCTGGTGCAGTCTGGTCACTTTTCTGCTTGGGGCCTCGGTGCTCTATTATAATGCAAATTATGTTAGAATGGAAATAGTAAAAGTGTTTCTCATTGATTACCAAGTTTAAGCTGTTTTATAAGCAGTATACAATAGTTTGCATTGTGTCCCACGCAGCCATACAATGCCCAGTTGCAATAAGACCAGTCTTACCCATAACGCTGTACATGAGGTACGTTGTTTTTCTTGAGGCTGCTGCATCTTTGTGTGCCTCCACATTGCATTGGGAACACTCATTTGCTAAAATAACCCTAGGTGTGTCATCCAGAGCTATGTCCTTGGCGATCTCATGTTACTGCTGAAAGCTTGGAGTCTGTTCTGGCCGTCTTTGATTTCGCTCTGTGTGTTCCTCGACTTGCAGGGAGGTTGCTGGCAAACCAGCTCCAGCAGCACCAGCCAGAAACTCCGGGCTCTTCAAGTCTGCACATCAAACCTTTCTGGCCAAAATCAAAGGCACACAGGCCCCAGTTTTTGGTAACCCTATGGTGTCTCCTTTTCTCTTCTTCATTTCTTAAAAGCAGCAAGATAGTGCAAAGAGATGGAAATTTTCCCCTGACCTCATTTGGATATCAAGGCCAGACCTCATATCCTCAGGGAATAGACAAGTATGTGGGCTGAATGTGCTGCTTGACACAATTCGTCTTCACAAAAACACTTGTCAAAAGTAAACACTTACAAGAAACTGTGCTGGCTATAATTCCATCACTCAACTGGTCCTATTAAGTACTCCATTTAAAAAAATTGTCTCCCATTACTGCACACAGCTTTGTTTTTATAACTTTTGTCTTTCTTATGCTACTGTCCTGGTGGAATCACGAAACCTGCAGTATTAGGACACCCAACTCTTGCTGTCTTGAGATAGGCTAGGCTAAGTTAGGCAAGGCTGGAAGGGAAGTTACAAGGCCACTTGAATTAGTTTGTAGCTTCTTTTGACTTGAAAGTTTGAGAGCTTCTGTTTTCAGCATATTGTTAACTTGACACCTTTTTCGCTATTTAGAATGTTTTTGGAAAATGAAGATGAGCCACAAAGCTGAAGCTGGAGGCTTGGTTTCTCTGCTTAACCATCATGACCAGATTTGTTTACTCCCTTGTGATTGCAGAGTCTCTTATTATGGGTGAGCTTGTGTACATCAGAAAGGATGTGATTTAAATTTTATATCCCAGGGTAAATAAGGATTACTTCGAAGACAATAACTCCACAAATTCATGTTTTCATCACTCTGTAAGTGTAATTATGTCAGACTGATATGAGAAACAGGCACAAGAAATGGATGGTGAATGAATTTCAGGTGATTCTGCGTCACCAAAGTGGTGATAAACACCACTGACTATGATAAAAGAGGTTCAATATTCATGCTTCCAGAGGAGATGAATATACTTTCCAAGAAGCTATTTCTTGGGCAGGGATAAATTTTCCCTCAGTAATGCTTTGAATAATACTTATTTTTATACAGTTCTTTGTGTTAAAGCTGTTTAAATATCCTACCTTATATTTCTATATGAAAATCTGTTAACTTTTAAGATACAGCTTACAAACTGAATTTCTTGTGTCTAAAGAGAATGACAACAATAATACAATGATTTATTTCTCATCTCTTGGGTACCAGCCCACACCTTCATTTCTAAATGAAATGTTCTTCCTTTACTTTTTTAAATACAAAATGTCTATATTTGAGCACTTCCAAAAGCCTAGCAAGATGTGTTTTATTTCTTAAATATGACCGACACCTGTTGGTATTTCTAAGGATTTTCTGCTACTTAGGTTAATTTATAAATCTCTCTTCTAAGAGAGGAAGCCCCTTGTTTGAGCAAAGTCAGCTGTACACAGTGGCCAGTGAAGGCGAGTTCTGAGCAGCATTCCATCATGTGAGGAGCACAAGGTGGTGGAATTCATGTAATTTGCAGTTGCTTTATTGTCTGGGTAGGGTATGTGGTGGGGTGTGATAACACAATTATTTCAGGAATAGCTGCAGAGGTATAAGAAGTGACCCTGCTTGTATAATCTCAACGTGAAGTTTCCTCCTCCTTCACAAAGAAGGTCTGTCTCTAATTCACTGCAGAGTCATTTGGGTTATGGCTTGTCCTTGCTAGTAATCTACCCGATATTACTCTGAAATGATATAGGAGTCCTTGTGTGATCCTTCCCAGCATCTTATAATCTCCAGCCTTGTAATGCCTTAGACCATTCTATCTAGAACCAGAAAAACTCCATTAGGTAAGACTACACTTTGTAAATGAGGTCAGAAAAGCCCACATGCCAGAAAACTGTGCTTTAAAACCTTCCCTGTTCCTACTATAGCTCTGACAGTTCTACCTTATGCAACCAAACACCAGTTACATGAAAAATTGTGATAATGTTGCAAAAGCTGCCAGAGCTCTGAGAAGAGCTTTTGTACCAGCAACAATGAACAACACTGACAATGAGCAACACTTTTTTTCTGCTTGGGAAAAAAAACAGCAACTCAGCATGGGCAACTTTGGAAAGAACAAGCCTTCACTGTGCTTCTCTCTTGGAGCAATTAAAGGAGCTTATGAGTTCTCTCTGCCCTAGTCTAGGAGATACACACATCAGAGAAGTTAATGGTCCTCTCCCCCTACTTTCTTAGAGTCTCCCTGATTCTGTTCCACTTAGAAGATAGAGGGGAGACATGAGTACCAGTGGCTCTTTCCACCTGTTCCCTCTTCCCATTGGCCCCATGGAAGCATTTTGCTTTTGGGAAGTTGGGAACTTTCAGGGTGAACAAAAGAATGAGTAAAGGCAAAGGCAAGTTGGAAGCCTCCTGGAGCTTCTCATCTTCCTGCTCTCCAATGCCCAGGATGAATCTTGAGACGCTCTTCCTTTAGATCTCATGTGCCTACTTGCTGACTTTACCATACTGTTCCAGTCATCCAGCCCCCTAATCAAACACTTCCAATCTCTTTATAGGTAATTGGGAGTCTGACTGTCTCTCCAGATTTCCCTCCACCTGCTGTCCCACTTCTCTGACATGCATTTTGTTGGACCCTGGGCCTTGCTACAAACTTGAGGTGATAAGAAAAAAAAAAAAAAAAACAGTGAAAGAAGAAGAAGAATTAAAATAACTGAGTTTTGAACTCCTTAAAACTGTTTGACATGCAGAGGCCTCTCGTACAACTGACTCACAAGATAAATTCTGTAGAAATCCACTCAGGCTGCATCCCAGCAGACCAACCCAGTGCAGCACAGACTGAGGCAGAGAGTATCACTGCATGCACAAGGCTGTCTGGGTTTGTCTGCAGCTGCTCACTCCAGCAGATTCTGGTTTTGTTCACTGCAGAGCAGGATGACTGGACAGATTGCTAGACTGAAATGTGTGACCGAGAAACAAATTAGCAGCTCCTGATTACTCTTCTTCAAGGAGCAGGTGTTGTACCTAACAGTGAGATACCCCTTTGGTGTTAAAATACACTCATGGTCTTCACTCTTGGTAAAAGAGGAAGTTTCCTTAAGCAGCCTTGGAAATGGCAAGTGCAAGAAGGCAGTGCTCTTTCACCCCCAAAAGTAAGAAAGAGAGAGAGACAGGCTTGTTATTGTATATCTTTCCCTTCTAATTTAAACCTAGTTTGTGAAATTGTCATAATGACTTGGATATGCTGAGCTGTGTCTGCCAGTTGTTCTCAATTCTACTGCCTTTAAGTAACTGTGCATTGCTCTGTGGGCTCATCTGTGTGTACCTTTATTGGGAGTTTTGCTAGATCTGTGGCACAATTCATACCTACATCAGCCTGTTCACAATTTTCTCTGTGTTTCTCAGAGCTGCCAGTTTCATCTTCAGTTAATATTGATGCAGTAATGATTGCTGCAGCCCAAAGTCCTGTTCACTTTTTCTCTTCTGTCAGTCAGACTGTCACTCATTTTTTAGTCAGGGCAGTAGCAGAGGCTAGAATCAAATTATTTTTAATGCATACTGACAAGAGCCATGTTGGATCTTATCTCCTTTTGGTAGTGGAAGCATAAAGGTTATACAATGAACTTCTCCAGAAATGTACAGAAAAACTCTTCCTTTGCTTTTGTAGTCCTGGTTGTGTGATTTCTCCTCTCCTTCCAGCAGATTAATAACCTGATTAGACACCCACAAAATCTCATCTCCGTGACATGGGAACCTCCTCTGCTACACTGACTGAGATCTCAGTGAAGCTGTTCATTCTCATTTGTGGCTCCGTAGGGAGACATCACTCTCAGAGTCAGAAATCCTTATCCTTGTGAATAGCAACATGTCAAGTAACTCACATCTGATTTTCCCACTGTCACTTTGCTGCAGGTCTTCATCCCAGCTTCCTCCTCTGCTTGTACTTCCTTGCAGTTCACTAGTTGCTCTCCACCAGTGCAGAGCTTGTACTTTGCAGCTGGGCCAAGATGGAGAGCTTTGAGTAATCATTTCACAGCACTCTTAAATAATTTCAAATCATGTCAAATGGTGAAAAATAGTTTCAGATCATGCCAGACTTCTTTCAGTGCTTTCTTTCTGCAAGTAGTCCACCTAGCGAGTTTTCTTGTAGAAGTATTTCTAGTCTTAACAGATTTTATGCATTTTTACATCATTTTCATCAGGGACAAATAAAAATATTTTTCCTATGAGATATTTAATGCAGTAAGTTATGTAAAATCAGTTCTGTCTGCAGATACCATTTCCATTAGCAGACGAATGTTGATAGTTGGTACGGAAAGACGTAGTTTAAGCCAACCTACTAATTTCTGCAGTAATTATACACTGACTTGTCTTCACCTTTACTTTTATCTCATGCTGTTTCCCACAGACTAGATGAGAAGGTTGTCTGGGTTTTGTTTTCTTCTCCTTCCTCCTGACAAATAAGACCTTCCATTCTCCTTCTAGACTTATCTGAAGCCATTTAGTAGGTCAAAAGCAAAGTTAGAGGTTATTATTCTTGACTTCCTCTGGATTATCCACCAGAATTGCTCAGAGAATGCAGAAACAGAGAGCTCCTCTTTTAAAGAGATCTTAATATAACCTGCTGGCAGTAAGCAGTGTCCTGTCAGCCTACACACTGTGAAGATGTGAATCTTGAATTCTTCAAATGCAGGTTTTCTTACCTAGATTGACACTGATAAGTAAATATTTATACTGACTGAGCATTCAGGAGCACCTAGCAGGATGCAGTGCTTCCATTATCTGCTGTGACAACAGGTGCAATTCAGTTGCCTACACATGTTGCCATTTGAGGCTCCACAGGATGCCACACTTGGCTTCCAGTGCCACCTCCATAAGGACACGGGTTTGTGCTCCCGTGCCATATCTGCCACCCTCAGGAGGATGTCTGTGGTACCCAAGAGCATCAGGAGTACATGCTTACTCTTAATGTCCGGATTTGCAGTAAGCTTTCTGGAAAGCAGACCAGAAACTGTGCAAATAATCCATGCTTTCCAAAACCATACAGCAAGTTGCATATGCTAGAGAGTAATCAAGTCATCACTTGGTGGTAGATGGCCTGCCTAATTCCTGAAACAGCAGTGACTGCAGTTTCATACAGTGTTCCCAGCCACTGTGCTTGCTTCCCACTCTCTTCCCCTTGTATTTGCTTCCCTGGCACTCTTTCCTGAAGGTTGCTTCTAACTCCAAAAGAGCAAATGTTTTATGTGCAGAAGCAACATGCCTATTTCATGGAAACTGTGTCCATGCTGGATGTAATGACTCCACTTAATGATTTTGCCAGATCAAGACCAAAATACTCAACAACTTTGAAAGTGTCATTGTCCTTGTATAATCCATATGGTTGCTGATTAAATCAAGGATATGTTGCAATTATAATAGAGAATAAAATCACTGATTTTGCACAAGGAAAAGTGGGAGCTGAGCAAGTATATAATAAGTAATGAGGAGTCAGGAATTTCCCTTGGGACTAATTGCTCAGTTCTAAGTATATCCTTGAAAATTCTGACTTTCAGTTCCAGATTACACATCTCCAAGGCGTGTAAGTGCTGCCTGTCAACACCACAGAGCCAGGAGAAATCCTGTTTTCTCTCCTATCCTATTACTCAGCAGAGCGTTAGTCATAACTGCCCAAAATAAATGTAACTTTATAACATAAGGCCTTCACTATGCCTTGCTATCCATCTCTCTTGATTATTTAATTATTTCCTTTTCTACCTTACTTGTCCTTCTTTCAGCATACTAATTTTAAGGGGGTGTCTAGGGCTACATGTTTATCTAAATTAAAAAAACAAAACCAAGAAGAAACAACCTCCCCCCCAAACAGCAATAACAAAAAAAAAAACCCTTCAGCCTCTTTTATTTTTTTTAAGTGAATCAGGAAATGCACAATTGTCAAATTTGAAACAATCATCGGAAGAAAAAATCCTTACCAAGGCAAAAACAAAAAAACCCCACCCAAACTCAAACACTGCTCATTATTTCTTGCTAACATTACCATCAGTAATCTTTGACCATATTGGCAGAGGAAAGTAAGTGGTACAAAGCCTCATCGAGGGAAGAGAACAGGAAAAATACAGTCCTGGATGTCAAACCTTGACTCTTCAAGAAGGATGTCAAAGGCAAACTGCAGCAGCCAGTCTCTGCTCTGTGTGTGCTGTGCAAAAGAGCACAGTGCTTGACTTCAGTTCCATTTCAAAACAAACAAAAAACATTATTATTGCTCTGGACTTTAAAAGATATTTCCTTTTCCATAGGAAATACCACAATGTATTTCTTTTTATATGCAGTTATGTACTTTCAAAGTTTCAAAATTACCATGAAAGACAAATATGTACTTTTACCATTGTTAGTCATGAAAATTAAAGGTGTTCATTGACAGACACAGAACTGACCCAAGTTTCAGGAATGAGAAATTTGCAGGCAGGGCATTGACAGATTTTCAAATCCCACCTTACAGCAGCAGACAGAGAGATAAATTGCTGCACTATCTGGATATTTCTAACGTAAAAAAGCAAAAAGAGCAATAATTTCAAAGCCCAGAGCAACTTTACCTTTTTCAGCACATGAGATATTCCCCCTTTCATGAGATATTCACCATGGTTTCTGTAATATTGCTAAAGTTACTCCACTGGGACAGTACAAGACTGGATTAGCATTTGGGCTGAGGTCTAGATTACTACATTAGGGATGTTTCAGTGCAAAGTATTTGCTGCTACAATAACCCTCCTTTTTTTTTTTTTTCCCTTTCTTTTTGGCTGGCTTGGCTCTAGAAAGCTAACTTGAAAAAAACCAACAATAAAAACCAACAGATGGGATGTATTCTAGAATGTAAATTTAATTTAGTTTCACTATAATCCTGGTTAGAGCTGTTCTCAGGGTGAGCATCTGGTGGGAACAATAAGAAGCTATATGGCAATGCATATTCCTCAGTCTATAGAAAGAAAGACAAGTCAGAGATATGTACTCTTTAAAGGTAAAATCCACAGAGAAAAGTATTACCATTTACATTACTTGGGTGCCCTTTAGTTGAGATCCAAATTTACCTTACTAAATTGCCATCTTTAGGCAATCTCTTCTCCCTGCAAATCTGAAAGTGCTGTTTTGTATGCCCAATACAAAGTTGTTTAGCCATTATTATTCATAACATTTTAAAAAGGGATGGCATGGTTATCATGTGACACAATTTCAGTCTTCTTCTCAAAGTTGGAGTCACACACTGGAAAAATTAAGATGTCACTGGGGTGTGGTTTGTTCCACTCAGTATCCAAATGCCAAATAATAAACTTCCATATAATATAAATTTTAGGCAACTCAGCTCAGCACAACTGGCTTTTGCAAAAATTTCTTGAAGGTACCAACACATTTTCCTTCCAGATAAATATAGCATCAATAGTATTTAGCAACTATCAGTGATGTAATTTAGCACTCTAAATGTGGATCAACATTTCAGTGCTACAATGACTTTTGATTTGCCTTTAAGGTGATATCACGGAACCAGAGCTCTTCCCTTGGGACCAGAGTTCCTGTGCTATCACCCATCCACTACATCCATTCATCTTTTTCTACAGCATTGCCCGAGTGTACCTGCAAATAATTTGTCTGAGAGAATGGTGCCTTCTCTGGAAAACTCAGATAAAATGAGGTTATCCAGTGAGGTCTTCCCAGTTGTAAAATGAAGTCATTAATTTAGTCACCACATTAGATGATGTTTTGCACTCTCTGAAATTGGGTTTCATACTCTTTTCTGCCTCAAATGTATTTAATTTAGTACTCTGGATGCTCTACCAAGTTGACAGTGCCAATGCATCATTCATGCTCGAGGACCTTCACTTGAAACTGCCTTATTTCCCCAGCTTGGCAAAGTCTAGTTCCTTCATTAAGTGCCTTTCAGATCTCAGCATGGACCTAATTCTCCACCCTGCAAACTGGCCTGAGGTCAAGAAGCTGATCACTCTTCTTTGCATTTAAGCATTTTGTCTCTAAAATCCTATCACAAAGGGATTTTCTTATTGTGTTATTGAAAGCAGCAAGGTGATCTGGAGGTTGGCTTTCCCCAGCTGCAGGGAAGTTACCAGGTCCAATGACATAGATACAATGAATGGCTGCAAGAATTGAAGCCCCTGCACCCAACCACACTGCATAGGATGAAACCCTACAACTCTGTTTGGCATCTCTGAGGACAGATGCTAGCAGTTAACCCTCCTCTGGAACTCTCTGGCTCATTTATCCCACTGCTTCCTTCTCCCAGGGGAGCTGGCATCAGTGATTTGCTCCTAGTCCCAGTGGGAACCAGCCCAGTGAGCTGACACAGCCTTTTGGGTGGGGCTGAGGGGCTGGCTATCAAAGTCACCCTGGATGGCCCAGGGTTCACAAGTAATGAGGGAAAAGGTGCTATGGAAAAGCGCGATTCTTCACAATGAGTGCTGCACTGCAAAGGTTAGTCTTGCTGCTGGCCTTCCTGTAGTGTCACAGTCTTTCTTTTCTTGGGCCTGGGTAGGTGCCGAAGGAAATGTGAAAGGAGACTGCAGTGCAGCAGCACGAGGAAATGACATTGTGTGCAACACTGGAGTACAGGAGTTACAGAACACAGGGGCTTTCAATGTGCCTTACAGGTCCCTCATGCAAGAAAATGAAATTTTTCCTTATCCCTCCCCACCCTGAAAAGAATAACCTTGCTCAGGAGGAAGCTCACTGCTTGAGCTTGAGACACAGGAGACACGATATTGCAATCACATTCATTCTTTTATCTCTCCATGACTTGAATACATTTAAATCCCAAGCGACTAGAATGAAGAAGAACAGGAAGGAAAGATTGTTTAAGGTGACCTAAAACAGCCCCAAACCCAGCAACCTCTCTTAGATTCTGTTATAAAAATGGCACCTTATCTTTTCCACAGCCACTGTTCTTCTCAAGAGCTTGCTGGGAAAAATCATGTAGTAGCAGAAAGGTAACTGGTTGTGGTGAGTTGACCCTGTCTGGATGCCAGGTGCCCACCAAAGCCACTCTATCCCCTCCTCAACTGCACATGGGAGAGGGAATATAATGAAAGGCTCGTGGGTTGACATAAGGACCACGGTCTGTAGGGAAATCTGCTTCTACACCTGGAGCACCTTCTTCCCCTCCTGACCCCAGTCTTTGCAGAGTTGTTCCTCTCACTTATCTCACTCCTTTCTTCAGCTGCATTTGTGCAGGATTTTTTCCCCTCCTTTCTTTGTGTGTTATCCTAGAAATGCCACCGCTGTTGCTGAAGGGCTCAACCTTGGCCAGCGGTGGATCTGTCTTGGAGCTGGCTGGCATTGGCTCCGTCAAACATAGAGGAAAGTTCTAGAAGCTTTCACAGAAGTCACCCCTGTAGTCCCCCTTGTTACCAAAACCCCAACATGGAAACCCACTACTAATCCACATGGCCTTGTCACAGATGCACAGCAGGAAGTCATAAACTGTTTCACTGATGCCTGTATTAAATTTTTTATCCCTTTCTTTGTTTTAATTTCATTATTCAGAAAGAAAAATGTGTGGCCATAGCTTCATATGCCTTTTTCTCTGCTTTTCGTAATATATGACTGTTTATTGGCAAGCCTCCCTCTCTTAGGTCTAGGGAGAGGGTGTGATAGAAGCAGTAGATGAGGGATGAAAGTATTCCTGAAATGATATGTACAAGAGTCAAAACATGTTCTGAGTGTCTTTTTTAAAAACAAGTCATAGCCAAAAGAAATTTTAGATGGACTTTCTCTCATCCCTAGATCTGTCCATCTTGCCATGACTGGAAAAAGGAAGGAATTTCAGGTCTGTGACCTCAAAAGACCTGTTTCAAATACCTAGCTCTGAATAAAAGCCTCTTGGGATATATCCACACTGTTTTACCACAGGATCCTTGTCCTCTGCTTTTCCATATTGCATACAAGCTTGTTCACTCCCTGGTGGACAGGGTCAAATTGTTTCCTTTAGCAGAAAGGCAGGGTGCAAGTGGGAGGATCATTTGCTTTGAACAAGTTTGGTTTCCTCCTCCAGCCTCCCTTTGTAGATATGCCTCACATTTGCCCTGCATACAAGAGGATACACAACACACCTTTAGCTGTGAAGAGAACCCACTGCTGGCTGCATCACCACCTTTTCATCACGTTGGACCCAGGACTGAAAGCTTGCTTACACACAGGCCAGGCCAACAGGGGCCCCAGCAGAGGGGCCATGCACACCAGGGCTCAGGCAGCATGCACACAGCTGGTGTGCTCCGTGTCAGGAGGCTGTGAACTGCTTGTCTTCAACAGCTTGGGCATAAGCCAGTCTAGAGGTTGTCCTTGCTGATGAGGTGGGGGCAACAGGGCCCAGTTTGGTGATGCCTTTGGGCAGACTAAGGCTGTGAATCACAATTTCCATTCCAGAGGAATTGCTGATATGTTATCAATTTTTTTTTAAATAATGCCTTGGAAAGTAGACATATTTTGTTTTAACATTTTTGACTGAAATAAACACTGTTGATGTTCCCAAATTAGAATGTTTGTTTTACTGAACTCAGTTGAAATTTTTTTTGAAGTCAGTTCAAAATGAACATACCTCTGCCAGTGGTGCCTCAGGTCCCTGGCTTGCCACTTGCTTTGACTGAAGCTGCACTGACCTAGGGGAAATACAGGGTGGGATAAAGGAGCTTGGCCTGTAACAGAGCATGAGAAATAAGTCATGTGAATTCCGACATAATAGGATTTGAAGGGTTCAAATACAACGTATTTCTGAATAGATGATTATGTCCTACAGTCATTCTGTCTGGGAGAAGGGATGCACTGGCATGACAGAGACACAGGAGTGGGACATTCCTACCTGAAAAAGAGCAGTGGTGACTCTTTAACATTGAAAGAAACTTGTTGGAGCAGGTTAGGATGTGTTTTCCAAAGAAAATCCATAGCATACTTTAAGGAAGAGAAAAAAAGTTCATGGTGTGCAAGAAAAAAAGAAAAGCACTAATGGTGAGCCTGCTTTTCAGTGTCCGAGGGAAAAGAAAGACTTGCAGACAACAGGAGAGTAGTTGATTATCTGCCTGCTTCTCCCAGGTCCTTCTCCTCCAGCTACTGATCTTATTGACCCAAATACTTAGTCATTGGGCAGGGTGCTGAAACATTAACTCCCTCTTTCTTTTCTCTCTTTCCACCCGATTTGGTAACTATAATCCTATGTCACAATCAAATAGGCTTATTGGTGTGTTTATGCTTCTGCAAGCATATGATGAAAAATATTTTGGCTAAGTTAATAAGGTAGGCTAGCAGCTTATTCTCTTATTACTTCCATGGAATTGATATAGTGAGATCTATTTTTATTTTCTCTGAATAACAGAATGCAATTGTAGTGCTGTTTGCCACATATTAAAAACAGAGACATATGTCCAGTACACGAAGAGCGTGTACAGTAGAAGCATACCTTGCATTATGTTTAATTAGCCAATATAGAGACAGAGCTATGCAGGAAAAAAAGGTGGAGGCATGCTGCTTGGCCACATTCCCTACATAAAAAAACTAAAGAAGGTGACCAAACCAACTCTCCACCTAAATATCTTAAGACTCTTTTAGATATCCTTTAAGACCCAAGAAAATTCCTTCCCACTTGATGTAACTGATTGCCTCTTTTTTTTTTTTTTTTTTTTTTTTATGGAAAATTAGATATTTCTTGAGAGTAAAGGAGAGGAAAAATGGAATAAATTGTTTATGTGAGTAGAGGCTTTGGGAGATGTAACATTCTCTCTTGAACAGGGTTCTGTATTTTCTGTGACAAAGCTACTTAATGTGAATGACTTTGGTTAATAACTTGGTCAAAACTGTGTCAAAGGCTCACTATCCTATGAAATATTCTATTTTTCTCCCATTCCAAAGGGAAAAACTGTCTGAAATTTATGTAGACATTTTCATGTCATAGCACAATGCTAGTTTTTGAAATTTTTAAAACTAATCTGAGCCAGGCGTTTCAAACTGTGGAGTTTCTTCCTTGAGCACAACCCCTAGGACATCTAAGGTATGTCACTCAGTCCAAAACTTTACCTATGATGATAGGTAAAGTTGTTTTGTTCATGGGGTGGTTTGGAGTATTAACACAGAAAGAAACAACTCCAAAGAATGTTTCATAACAGAAATTAAAAGTAATTTCAGATCTGCTTTTGTTCAAATTTGAACATATCTCAAAAAAATTTTCCAATTCTGTCACCAAACTGTGCATAGATCATTGTTAAAAATATTGGATTCCAGTGCCTTCCTGTGCAGATTGCAACAACTCTGTCAGTAAGCCTGAAGTATGTCAGGTGTGTCAGCACAATTGTGAAACAAGGGATAACTGATGGCACATTTTGTACCAAAAAAACCCCACCTCACCCAACTCAAACAGAAAATAGCTCCAAGTTTTCTAAACATGTTTTTTTATGAGAAACACACTTGTCTCTGCTCTTCTCCCTATGCTCAGAATGGACCTCGAAGTGTTCACCTCATTGAACACCAGAAGTGGTTAGTCCTTTACCTGCAAGAAGAAGTGGACATCAAGCTCAAAAGGGCACACTTCCCAAAATTTGTCCTTTAAGAATTGCACAGTGAAGTTCCAGCCTGTGGGAAGCCTACCCTGCCATGGCATGGCCACAGGCCCTCTGAGGACTGGGAGAGGAAGCAATGGGAGAAGAACAAGAAGTTAAGAGAGAAGGCAAAATTCTCCAAGATAACTGGTCAGGATAAATCAACTAATTATGTGGGAAATAAAGCAACTTCAGACTTCTACAAAGTGTGTTCATTTAATTTCCTGCATTACTGTCATACACAGAAAGCTTTCCATGTTTTAGCATGCACTGTTCATAAGAATATTGTGCCATCTTGTGGGAAAATGTGGAAAATATCAAACCATACCTCCACATACATTATGCAAAATGAAGGGCAGGTGCCTGCATGGTCAGGTGTCTGAGGGAATATTCAAGAGGTCACCATCCAAAGGGAAATCCCCAGCCTGATCACTGAAGGACCGAAACCTTCAACAGACAAGTTCAACTTCCTGACCTAAAGACTTATGTGGGCTTTGTAGCTTTGTGGTTGAGGAGATACACTTAACCAAGAGATTTATTACCGAAAACTGCCAGTCTGGCAGATTTTTGCCAGCCACAGCAGGCTAACTCTTACCCAAAGTAAATCAGCATAGCCCAGCTAACTCATACCATACTAATAAGGGAGCCTTTTAAGAAAAGAATATGCAGGTTGATCAGAAGAAACAGAAATGAAAATTAAGGGGGGGAAAAAAAGAATATCAGAACTTGCAGAAGAAAGCTTGTATCACCAGGGTGTCAGTCTCTGTGGTTCTTGACAAAGGGCAAGCCCGTGAGATTTCACATCCAAGAGAATCCAGTTATATTAGCACTGCAAAATGAAATCTAGATGATATTAACAAATATCTTGGTCAGAGATCAAACGCTCTGCAGCACATCGTTGGATTATTTATATAGTTTGGAAGAGTGAAGCTTTCCAAACGGCCATTTGGATATGAGCATTACTGGGCTGCTGTTGCTCAGGAATCCTGCTGTGAGACGAGTCATGAGGCAGAGAAGATGAGAGAAAAGCAACATGCAGCTGTGGGGTCAGGGCACGGAGGCAGAGGAGAGATGGGGGAGAAGTTGTCCACTACCACAGAAAATAACTAGTACAAATCTGTGGGAGAAGAGGGCTGTGTTATATCCTTTCCCTCCCCAGCGCCTCGAGCGAGTGTTTTCTCCGCTGTTGGCGCCTGCCCACGGCCCTGGTGTTGTGGAGAGACCTTAAAGCCACCTTTTAGCTCCTCTACTCACAGTTTCTTCAGTAATTGTGGCACACGGCTTCTAATGTATGAGGTTAATGAGCTCTGTACAGCCCAAGCTGCTCAAGCTGCTCAAGTTTTACAGCTGGGCTTACCCTTTGACAGGAAAAAGTGTCCGATGCATCTTATTAACTGTACTGCTTCCCCATAGCCATTTAAACAGTGCAAAGTGTGGAGGAAAATTCCAGTGACTTGAATACAAAAGATGAAAACAAACAAACAAGAACACAGGTTAGGACAAGATGCATTGCCATAAAATCATATTTGGGACACACATGCTTTAAATTTAAAAATGACTGAGAGATGCTAGACAGTGGAAGGAAAAAGGATATTAAAAAAATAAAAATAAAAGACTGTCGGAAGTCTTAATAAGCAACAAAAAAAGGAAGTCTGAAATCTTTTGGGTTTTGCTGCTTGGAAAGCTTTCCTTGTTGTTTTAACAGTCCTTTCAGATATAAAAGTTCAATATTAGCAGGGAGATAATTTTTGGTCTGTTATTTTTATTTTGATATTTTGGTTTGTTAGGTTTACATTAAGAATAAGGACAATACAAAATAAGGTGAAGGTCAAGCACCAAAACAAACAAAACAGCAAGTTCATGTGATATGTCCAGAATGTTGGCAGAACCTATTTTAAGTGAGAGTAGGCCCATGGAGTGGGGTCAACACTCACACCACTGAACTTTAAGTGAAGATGCTGAAGTATGGAGCCTAATTGCATTCTGTTTCCTGGAATTCAGTAAAGAGAGAGGAGATCCAGAGAGAAATGAAGGATTTCTGTTTGGTGTTTGAAGTTTGGCAGACTGAATCAGGACTTTGCTGTGGGCACATTCACATGGGGGATGTTTGGTTCAGAACACTAGTATTACTTGTGCTGGTTTGGGCTGGTTTGTTCTTCACAGTAGCTGGTGTGGGGCTGTGTTTTAGATCTGTGATGGAAATAGTGTTGATAACTCAGGGATTGTTTGGGTACTGCTGAGCAGAGTTTATAAAGAGTCAAGGCCTTTTCCTCCTCTCACACCAAGACATCAGTAAGTGGGCTGGAGGTGCACAAGAATTTTGGAGGGGACACAGCTGGAACAGCTGATCCCAGCTGACCAAAGGGATGTTCAGCATATAAACTAGGGGGAAGAAGAAGGAAGGGGAGAGACATTTAGAATGATGGCATTTGCCTTCCCACATAACTGTTACACGGGATGGAGCACTGTTGTCCTGGGGATGGATGAACAGTTCCCTGCCCATGGAAGTGGTGAATGAATTCCTTGTTTTTGTTTGCTTGCATGCACAGCTTTTGTTTAACCTATTATTCTGCCTTTACCTCAACCCATGAGTTTTCTCACTTTTACTCTTCCAATTTTCTGCCCTAACCCAACAAGGGTGACTGAATGAGCAGTTTTGTGGTACTTAGCTGCTGGCTGGCATTAAACCATGACATAATATCAGGTCCAGAGTAAAACTGCACATAGTATGGTCATGGCCCCAGCGGTGTATTCTTCACCCTATTGATCTGCCCTGACTGTGCCAAACTGTTGCTTGTGTAAACATTCATGTGTGTTTGCTGATGCAGCACTCAACAAAGTCAGCCTGGCCGGAGTGCTGAATAGCCACAGTAATACTGTGTCCAGGCTGACTCAGGCAGAGATAACTCTGATTTTTTTTATTATTTTTATTTTTTTTTCCAGAGCATCTCCTTTCCCTGGGATTGCTAGGAAGAACAGAGAATGACAAACATCAATCACACCGTCCTCTCAATTTAACCAAAGCTGTGGTCCAAGATCCTGCCTTGTGGCATGCAGGTTCACCTACTGGCTGGCCTACAGAAAAAGCAGAGCCAGTGCTGATCAACACCTGAATCTTTAAATACTCAGGGTAACCATGAAGGCTGTTGATTTTGTTGATGCAGGAAAATGTCAGTGTCTAGCTGCAATAAGTCCCTTGTAGCAACGTGCAGCAGGGATTTTTTAAAGTAGATGGAAGGGAAAATGAGCCTCAGAGTTGGGATCTGGCCCTGATACTCAGCAGAGTGAGAGAAATAGCAAGGAGTCAACTTCAGCACCATGCTGCAGTAGGCTTTTTTGCATGTAAAGATGGGTTATGCAAGCCTATCCTAACCACATCATGGATTGAAGAGCTTCACTTGGGAAGGCTCAGGCTTTTAGCTTTATTAATTGGGGCTTCCTTTGGCGACAGCATCAACTCTAGTGAAGGAAATAGGAATGTATTTGAATACAGACCTAATCAGGCCAGCAGCAACTACATATTCCCACTGCTGAAAGGCCTCTTTGTCAGCACAGATGTTTGATTGTATGCTGGTTTCTTGGTTTCTTTTTTATGCGTGGCCTAACTTGTGTGACAAAAAAGATTGTAATAACATTCTTCTATATTTACTTTCAATTCCTCCCTGTTGGTTTTGAGCTTTCTAAAAATATAACTTACATGTGAGTTTTGACTAAGGAACATTTTTAATTCTTTTAGTCTCTGACTAGAACAGGACATTGTGATCATTCACTGAACTTAGGGAGCCTTGACAAGTGCTAGGGAGCAGACAGAAAGGTCTTTGAAGGAAAAAGGATATTTACAGGTTGAGAACCCATACTTCTTTCCCTTAGTATAAGCTGTTATGGGCCACTAGCTGATGTACACTGGCTACACCACATACCTCTTGTTCTTTGTTTCTCCTGGCTATGATGTTCTACTGGCCCCTTTCCCAGTCCAAGCTATTCAACTTGAGACAGCGCCCAACCACCAAATTTGATCCAATTTTAATTTCCCAAAGCTTGGGATGGGGTTTTAATCTCATATCTTTTTATAAGGTTGCTTCTCATAACACAATTACTTCTTTCAAATATCTAGAGTACACAAAATGCTGACAAATCCACATATTACATTATTTTGATGATTTTTCTTTAGTTTTTCAGTCTAGCCCAGACTCCAAAAAAGAATCAACATTTAACTCCACTTATGCTTGCCTTTTTCTGACTTTTAGCTGGATTTATTGCTTCATTTCCTCCAGAGCCTTGGAAACTTCCAGTCATATGATTTTTAACAGGCTAAGGCAGACCATCTCTTCTCCCCACCCCATCTTTCTAGGAGAACTTCCCTATACTCTTTCTAGTGACAAGTTCTGTTTGAATACCAGGTAGTTTGAAACAAAACAAAACAACTGCAGCTGTTTTTACATGGGATTGATTGTGTTTTCCTCCTTGCACAGCCATGCAGTGAGGCAGAGGAGGGAGGATATGAGGCCATCATCATAGCCCAATGCAGGGAAGCCATGAGAGCGCCAGAGAGTGGGAAAAGGTGTTGTACTAATTGCCTTAGGCCAGTATGAGCCTAAAGCAACCCCCAGTAGATGAAGGAAAGAAGTTATCATATGGTTTAAAACCAGTTCCTGGAGGTTTTTAATCCAAACTCCAAAACCCTGGCTGGCAATTTTTCATAGCTTTTGTAGTCTTCCAGAAAGAAAGAATAGGTGACCTTACCGCAGCTCCTAGAAGCCTTCACAAGCCCCAGCACATTGTGTAAGAAAGCTTTTCCCTGTTCTGCACTGGTGACGGCTTCTGTTTTCTGAACCTGGATCTAATTGGTGCTAGGCTGTGTTATGGATGAATTGCACGGGCAGTTTTCTGTCTGTCCTTTAAACCACATCATTTTTAAGAAATAGGCCAGAGTATTTTTTTTGGCTGGGGTTTCCCAGACTGCCTTGAGAATTTAGTCTTGCCAAATATTGCTATCATGATCAGTGAAACTTTTCACTGCATTTATTTCTCTCTGCAAAGCAAGCAGGCTCAGGGCCTGTGCATTTCCAAAGGCTGAATGCTATGTAGAATTTGTGCTGGGTTTATGTGTCAGTGGACATTTCTATGGCTCCACTTATCCACATTTAAACCTTTGTGCTCTTTACTGCTGTTCTGTGCTGCTGCCCAGACATCCTCAGACACCACAGATGATAGTATTTCCTTTATATTCTCCTGTCAAGAGATACATTCCCTACCAATTTTCTTGTTTGCTGATTACACTTTTATTAATCAGAATCCATGGTTCTTCCATATGCTGGTTCTTTGAGCCAAATCCATCCATAGACAAGTAGAGGAAAGAAAAAAACGCTGCACAGCAGCTTTGCTATCGTTCCCCTACAAGGCCCTAAGATGATTAAAGATTATGGTAGAGCACTTTCCCTCTTTGTCTCATCACCCAGTGAAAGTGGATGCTCCCAAATTTCATTTTCTGTTTCCATAGCCATCAGAAGCAATGATAAAGATTATTTTGTTCATACAGAGATGACATTAAATCTTCTCAACCTAAAGCAAGTGTCCTGATCTTGGAAGTGTTCCTTAATGTTTTCATGTGTGTAATCCCTGAATTTCAGTTGCAATGCCAATGCACTGTGTGCTCACTCTGCAGGATCAAAAACTGAGACGGTCACGAGTTGTGTAATGACTGAGAAAGAGTATCAAAACAGTTTACATTATATCAGGCTGAACTTCTGAAGTTATTTAGATGTGTAAACATACAGAGGAAAACCAAAAATAAATTTTTGTCTTCTCTTGGTTGGAAGCAGGAACAGAAGACTTTAAAGGTCCAAGTCTGAAAAAGGAATGTAGATATGTGAAGTGAAAATTAGGTAAATCCAGAACTTATGGCCTGATAATCTACCACCTGTTTGAAGAAGCTCCAACAGTGGGTGTTAAGGTACATACTGCACAGGAGATTTAGTCAGTTCTTTATGATGGAGGTGTGATTTTGCTTGGACTAATTGAACTATCCCAGGACTAGAAAAAGACAGCAAACATTATTCCTCTGCTGAGTTAAAGGGGAAAGCGAATCAACTGAGAAAAAAATGGATTTCCTGCCTAAAAGAGGGACTGCTGAACCTTTTTGTTACTTTATAAAGGCATAACTATCTCATCAAATTTACCTGAGGAATAGTGGGAAATAGCAAGAAGAGATATGTCACTGTTCCTAACCCTGGGATTTTTCTTTTAACAGATTAAAATCATGATTCCCACCCTTCAGTATTTGGTTGGGTGAACCAGGGCAAGGCTCTTCGGCTTATGTGAGGTGAGGAGCATATGCCATCGATCTGCCTGTGTCACTGCACTGCAGCTGTGCCTGGGACACGATGGGGTTTGCACCCAGTCCTGCAGTAAGTGCCCAGCTCATACACAATAGACCTGACCTTCCCAGAAGTGTTGCTCTTTGACATGCACTCAATAAATTGGCAGTCCTTGCTTTGAGGGTTTATTTATTACATGTTAGTAAGCATGTTTTTATTGGGTTTACAAATGATTATTTATTGGTTTTCTATTTAGTTCCTGAGGAGGTGAAGTACTTTATTTTATCATGGCTCAGTGTCACTGAGCAACTGCTATTTTTGAAAACCTTATTAAAAGTATTTTCATATTTATAACAGTTCTAACTGGGCAGTTAATAAGCCAATACCTATTCAATGATAAGGGCTCTTTTTATTGTTGCTTTTTGAGATACAGCCAGGTTAGTAATCCACATTTAATATCAAGTCTCCAGTGTCTTGATCTCAGCAGGTAGAAAGAATGAGAAACACCTGCCTCAGAGAACTCAGATCTTTCACATTACTTACAGATTTACACAGACTTGGTAATGAGCAGTTGTAGCAGTGAGGGGAAGCTGGGGGGGTTTGGTAAGTGCTGGTAAGGTGTTATAAAGAAAGGAGCAAGGCTTGTTGTGAGTGAGCATTCACAAAGCAGGCTGTTTAGAAATGTGTGTGGGTTGGGGATTTTTTGGTTCTTTGTTTATAAGAGGAAGCAGATGTAAGATTCAAATATTAATTTCCAGCCTAATCCGTGCCTGGCAGAGAGGTTTCAGGATCCTGGCCTGATTTATTGCCCTGCTATATGAAACCTCACTGCTGCTGCTGCTGTTACTGGGAGAAGTGTGGATGGACGCCCTACGTGCTTCCCTGGCAGGGTGGAGCTGCTGTCCTGCAACAGAGACGTACCTGGCACCAAATGTGTCACCTTCAGAATGAGGAACTCTTGAGAGAGAGGTCCTTGGAGGTGGCACGTTAAATCCTGTTAACACTGCTTCTTGAGGAGCAGAGCGAGCTAAGCTCTCCTGCCCCACTGCAGTTCAGACCAGTAGTTTTATGCTGCAGGTGGGAGGGGTTCTTTTGTGGTCATGTGAAGTCCCAACAATAGGAAGGGAAAATGTGACAAAGAGTAATCCTCTGCTAAGGAGCTTGAAATTTAAATACAAGGCCATTATTTAAGGATTTAAAGAGATTAGTGCAATGTAACCTGGACACTGGGCGGGCTATGTCTGGCCTGCCCAGCTCACCCCTCTTAGCCACCCCCTCCTTTAAATGACCTTATGTGGAGGGGAGGGACCACAATTGTCTTTTGCTCTCAGATGGGTCTGTGCATTGCCCTCAGGTGCAGTTATCTCAGCAGGTCCAGCGCAGGATAAGCAATGCATTTCTCTTTCCTCCAACAGCACTGAGAGAGATTTTCAGCAGGCAAATGACTTCCACAAACTATATGCTTAGCTGATTTTCCAGGACTTGCAATTTCCTGCTTTTTGGAGAGCACAGCTCCTTCAGGCTACCTTTGGGTGACAACAGACCATTGCATATCCTGTGCCTTCCTCACGCTCTCAGAAAGATTCTCCAGCTTCATGGCCTTTTTGCTGACTGATTTCAGCACTGGCAGAGCAGATGTCTTGCTGTAGGTTGGTACCTGAAAATAGATTCATCCTGCAATTATCCACACACGCTGCCACAGCCAAGTTGCTTAAAGGGAATTTTTCCATGGCACCACATTTTCCCAGCTTATGCCTTTCTCATCCTCTATTAAGGCAGAATGGCATATTCTCACAAAAGTCCTTTAGTCTTTTATAGCTTTATCAACCAAAACTGTTGCACAGTATTAAAAATTATCACACTTAGGTTGTTCCATGTTTATCATGGTAAAAGTAGATATATTTGCTTCCATAAATAAAACACATCAGTCTATTGACTGCGATTATTTTCCTGTTTAAAGGGTGGCTGTGCTTAGGTAAGAGCTTCTGTCGCTCATACCATCCCAGAAACTATTCTTATGTAAAACATGATGCACCATTTCATTGTGAAGCACAGAAGTATTCTATTCAGGATGTGAAAATGAGAACATTTTTGTGTTCAATTACATTTACAACTCTATGGAAAAAATCAAATCTTGCAAGAGTTACTCTGTTCTCCATCTCTCCCCTCAGTGTACATGTACATACTATTAAATTGTATCACTGTACATTGTAGTTCAAGACCAGGCTTAATGAGGCTTTGATCAACCTGGTCTGGAGATAGGTGATCCTGCCCGTGTCAGGGTGGTTTGAATTACATGATCTTTAAGGTCCCTTCCAACCCAAACCATTCTAGCATTCTATGATTGATTTGCTCACAAAAACAATCTTGTTAAGTTCTGTTTCAAGTGTCTTTCCAGCATGTTTTATCCAGACACTGCACTATCAGTTTGTTTACTCTCTAACAGGTGAAGTCAGTGCTCTGTAATTAGCTTCCAATGAAATTACTCGGTTTGAGTTGAAGTGGTCACCCAGGAAAATGCAGCAAACAAAATAACAGTGTGTCAATTAAAAGAGGGACCAGGTTCAACTCTTTATGAGGTGTTGTAACTTAATTACCAGTGTGGGTATCAGCAGCAGTTGAATGACAGCTCTTATCCTCAAGCAGGTGAGCAAGTGCTGGGAAAAAGCCCCTCTGGGCTAAGATCCCCACCTGAGGTTCAGTGCAAATGAGTACTGCAGCAAAGACGAGCTCTCCAAGAGATGACGGTGCAATGAAGCTTGTCCAGCCCAATAGTTTCAGCCTGTTTATCTGTGTCAGGTAATAAGACACTGATTATGACCTAAGAAATAACTTAATAAATAACTACTTATATATATAGTAATGCATGCAAACAAATATCCTAAGGGTGGATGTTGGGAGGCTGGAGCCAGACTCTTGTTCAGTGGCGTCCATGACAGGGCAAGGGACAACTGAAACATAGGAAGCTCCATCTGAATATGAGGAAAAGCTTCTTTACTGTGCAGGTAACCGAGTACTGGAATAGGCTGCCCTGAGAGGCTATGGAATTGCCTTCTTTGGACATATTCAAAACCCATCTAGACACAATCCCGTGAAACCTGATCTAGGTGAACCTGCTTTAACAAGAGGGTTGGACTAGATGATTTCCAGAGGTCTCTTCAACCCCGACCATTAATGATTCTGTGATATAGCAATATAGCAATTTATGTAACAATTAATTCAGTGAATTGCTTCTATATGTATAAAATAAATTACTTACTTTGGTTCTTCCATGCACAAAATACAGATGTTATATCTAGTTTCGTGTAAAAGTTTCGTGTTGGACTTCCCAGTACAAAAAGTCAAAAGGTAACTGCAGAGTAGCATCATGTGTATGTTTGTATAACTACCTGTAAACAAGGACCTGTATAAAACACATTTATTTCCAATGTTACACCACCCTCATTTTCAGTTCCATTTGAAGAGGACAAGTAGAAAAAGTAAACATTTTGATAGCCATTTCAAGATCACAAGAAGTACCCAATATTATTATTGCAACAGGTCTTACAGATGCTTAACAGCACATAGTATATATCAATATCTTCTTTCATTTCATTGCTTCATTTAGTGAAGCAACAGTTTTATGAGAATTTGATATTGCTGTCATTGACCTTCCCTCCTGAGAACATTTACTACCATGTTCACCATCACTATTCCTTTCAATGGCATCTATGTTTAAGGGAAAATAAATCTTTTATTTATGCTCTTTCTATATTAATTTTTTTTCCCTTTTATATTTTGACTTAATAAAAGGCTTTTTAAAATTATCACTAAACCGTGCCTGTGAAATGTACCATCTGGTAGCAGAAATAGACCTGGGAGCAGCAATAGACCTGGAATACAGATGAACCTTAAAAGAGGGGGAAAGAAGGGAAGTATTTTACAAAACAAAGCAGTCAAACAAAAAGAGATGTTTTTTCATTTTTTTCCTTCTACCACATCAAATATGAAACCAGCAGTCCTGTGGTAGCTGCTTTCCATGAAATGACAGAGAGAAGGGAGAACTAGAGAAGACACTACACTAGAGAAAGACAAATAGCCACCTCTCTGTGACAGGAAAGGAATTTTCAGATTATTTGCCACATTGTACCTGTTTTGTTTTGTTTTGTTTTTTCTAAATTTGTTGTGGTTTTTGTGTCAGCAAAATTTGCCCACTAAGACACTGCTTTAAGATGGCATTGCCTGGGGACTTGAATCACTTCAAAAAGCAATAAGATGTTCTTCAGCAAATGGCTTGCAGGCTAAAATGAGAGTGGGTTTGAGGATAAAGTTACACTTAAGGCTTAAGATGATCTTACCTTTGAGATGGGAAACTCTCCTTTTCCTCCCCCTGCCTCCTAAACTGCACCCCCAATCTCAGCTGTAGACTCACGTTCCCATGCCGCACTGAATGCTGGACGTGCCTCTGCTGACAGAGGACCAGAGACCTCATTTGACTCAGCAAAGGGTCCAGAAAGCATCAGAAGGGGTAGATTAGGGGAACAAGGTCACTGACTCTGAAGCAGTGGAAATATGGGTCATTGTTCCCCCCATTTCATCCTCGAGTGAACTCTTAGGCTGACACAGCTTTTCGTACTGTGTAACTCATGGCTGGGGTTACAGCACAGGAAATACTTAACCCTGCTGTGATTCAAGGTTCATACGAAAACAAGCAAGTCCTCTGATTTAAAAAGAAATAAATCACCTCAGTGCCAGGTTATGAACTGTGGAAGTGACAGGAACATTTTCTTTGTTTCTTTTACATCACCATAAAAGAGATGTTTGGCTATCAACATGAGAGTATGTGGAAGGCAGCAAAAATAATTTTGAAGCACAGAAGGATTATGCGGAAAAATGGCCTCACATGAAATTGCCTATTACATCCCAGATTTCCATCCAGTTCTTCAGCATCTGAGACATCCCTTATGAGGGTCCACACTTGAAGCATTGTCATAACCTGGTTCTATTACAGCCTGAGAGCTCTGAAAATGCTCTTCACCCCTGTGTTCAGCAATTACTGCTATTGCTAAAAAGCAGCCATCCTTGACATGAGACACCAAGGCCATTGTGTGCTATAAAACAGCACATCTGTTAAGTGGTTGGAAAGGATAGTGAACGTTTGCTGTCATAGAGTATTTCCACATAGTGCAGATCGCCTAGGAATGACTGTAATTAAAGGCAACTGATTTACCCTGTTAAAAACTCATTAAAAACTTCCATGCTTGCTATTAGACTTATGGGTGCTGTCATGCACTCTCATGAAAAGAGTGCCTTTAAATAGCTCATGAGATTTCCTGAGTTTGGGCTGTTCCCAGATGCCATGTTTCCCATGTTTCAGTAGGGTCCTTCTCAGAAACATAATGTGAATAATTAACCATTCTAGGGGTATCTTGATGAGTGCAACTTTCCATGCAGGAAGTATTTATCTAGGAAATGTATTTGTTTGTTCTTCTTTGAGCTCGTGCAATTTCTTTATAATTACAAAAGTATGTACAATCAAAAGCATTACACATCTCAGATGTCACTTTTGGAGCTGGAACCAAGAAAGACCCACTGCCGTATTCCTTATAAAAGGGAAGAGCAGAAAACACCTTGGAAGGAAAGTGAAGTTATATATGATGTTACTCATCCATTAGGGATGCCATTTGATTCAGACTGATATTCTCCCCTTGGACACTGGCCAGTCAAGCTGTTCCATGCTGGGGTGATTCTCTGGACCCTGACACAAACCCCCTTGCTGTTAGACCAAAGAATGTAACAAACCCCTAGATGTTAAAATTTCTCTTCACCCGTTCTTTGGCCCATAAGTGATGTTTCTCATACTGGGAATTGCATCAGAATTCCAGTACTCACTCAGAAGAATGAACTAACAATGGAAAGAGTTATATGAGGCTCAGTTTTCAGCCCAGCATAACAAAAGCTCTTCTCTCATCAATACAATATCCCCTTTTCCTAGCTCAGAAGTGAACCATACACAGGTGGGTTAACTTCTTCTTGCAAAGTCTTTTTGAGCCTCAAAGGCACTAAAAATGTAGCTTCACCATGACTGTTATGCTGTAGATCAACACTGAGTCGTCTGTTCAACTGAGGCACAAAAGGATTAATCCTTGTCCTCTCTTTACCTATCAACCTTTTCCACACTCCTGCATCCTTGCAAATATTCATGCTGAGGTGATGTTCTACCATGTGGCTCTATTCATCCTTTCTTGACAAAGAGTCCCAGGACAAAGTGTATTAAAGTCAGGGTAACATGTCTGAAGTCATGTCTATCACCCCAGTCCAGAGCCTCAATAACCATGAAATAACTATTCCCCCAACTTGATAGGTAACATCAGTACAGTTCATCTGTGTTAAATGTACACCTTCTTCACTAAGGATAAATGGCTACCACGTTTCCTTTGGAACATTTTTCATCTTCCAGATAAACTTACTACTTGAGTCAAAACACAGACTAAGTTGCCATGGAAGTCCCAGTATGCCAGAAACACATGGTCAATTATCTGCCTAAATGGTGCTAATAATTTAAATGCAGTAAGTAAAAAGAAAATGCTATGTATACTACCCAATTATAAATCAGTTAACAAACCCGAGGGATTAAACATGAGACATTTACAAATTACATCAGTGTACGTGGAAAGTAGAAAAGCACCCAGTGCAATGCTTGCTGCCGTTTCTTTACTGAACCATTTCTAAGCTTAACTTGCCAGTATTTGAGTCAGCAGTCCAAGAAAACATTAAAACCCTTGACAGCTACATTATCTAATAAACCTACACAAATGCAGCCTTTTGCTTGCCTGAAGGAGCTTGTCACTAAGACAGACCCCATAACAGTTTCTTCCTGGAACAGTCCTAGGAGTCTTCATTTAGGCATCTGTTTTCTGGGAACCCTTAGCAATCTTGCATTAAAGATAACGGGCAAAAATGAGAACTCTCTTTTTAAAGAAGTGTGCCACCGTTTATAACTTTTTTCTTTCCTGTGTGGCTTCAGATTAAAAGATTGCCCTCTTGATAATAAGACAAATTTTTTGAGATAAATTAATCTCAGCTGCACTGTCTGAAAGCACAGTTACTGTGGTTAAAGCCCAGTTTGCTTTGCACAGCCATAAAAACAGTACAAAGCTGGTGCGAGGTACTACGCAAATGCAGTGTCAGGGCCAAAGGCACTGAGTATGAGTTCCTGTGGACTCAGCAGGTTCTGTGGTACTGAGTACATTCTTTCCCTGTACTACTCTGAAGGGTACCTCACCTGAGCCCATTTGCTCATATGACAGTGCTCTGTGTGTTGGTGATCTCTTTAATCCTACATTTCAGACTGAGACCCACAGGGCTGTGTAAGTTCCATTTAAAATGTGATTTTCCTAATTTTCAGAAATGTGGAAAGATTTTTTGTGGTTACACCTGTTTGGCATGTATGACCTTAGGTATGGCCAGAGATATTGTGGTAGATGACATATTCCTGTTATCTTTAGAATCATAAAATCACGGAATGCCTTGGTTTGGAAGGGACTTTAGGTATCATCTAGTCCTTGCCACGGGCAGGGGCAGCTCCCAGTAGATGAGGTTTCTCAAAGACCCATCCAACCTGGCCTTGAACATTTCCAGGGATGAGGCATCCACAGCTTCTCCGAGAAACCTGTGTTTCACCACTCTCACAGTGAAGAGATGATTTAATGCCACTTCATTTTGTCAGGAATTTCTGTTTACCTGGAGGGTGTATAGGGTAGCTGTAACAATGAGGGCAGTGAATTTTGGAACAAATTCAGAAAAGACTTGGCAAATTCACCATAACTTTGCACAGTTTCCCATGACAGTTTCCCAAAGGTATAATTCAACCACATGTTCGCTCATTAGAGCAAACATGGACATGACTGCATACAAATTTCTGACTGGTGCTTTGCTATAGGCTCAGATTGTATGACTTGCACGGTTCCTTTTGATGTTTCATAGAATGGTTGAATTCCAAGCATGAAGATGGTCCTTGTAGCAGTTTTACTTCTGCTCCCGACCCAAAGATGTCTTCTCCTGTCCCTCAGTAGATTGTTCAGCACCTGTGGAGGAGAACAGGGAGCAGTGGGGAATACATATACAGCAGTAATGTGTGGCTGTGCCAGCAGTGTTCACACACTGATATTTTGTACGCTTAATACCTGTTTGCATGGCAAGGTAGAGGGCATCCTAAATATGTAGCATTGCAGCAATAAGTATGTTTGGTCCAACTGCAAAGCACCGTGAGCCAGCTGGAAATTCAATAGCAGACAATTATTAATGGAAGCACTTCAGGATTAATTAAAGATCAGCTTTCTTTGTAATTACTTGCTTTTTAGCTATTTTTTAGATTATGACTATTATTTCCTGTTATTTCAAAACAGATTTACATTTCAAAAGCCTTAAAAAATCTCATATGTATTCAAATCTATTTTTCTGTTTTCATCTAACCACATGGCATGTAAATTCTCTTTTCCTTTAAATGTTTATAAAATAAACCATACAAATCTACAAATTTAGCAGAACAGACTTTTTGTGCTTCAAGGGTCCAGATTATAGATCATGTTTCATGACAGAGAAAGTACTTAATATTAACCAATTTCCCATTTTAATTATGTTATTTTTTTAGAAATACTTTTTAAAAAGTTTTTTCTTGTTTTGAGAAAGCATGCTTATGGTGATTGGTGTTCAAAACAATAATTCAAATTGCTTTTCTAATTTTCTCTTTTTTTCCTCATGGATTCAAACTGATGCCTCTAAGCTTACTTAAGCTTTGAAAAATGACAAACAAACTTGTTCCTCCTGTTTCAAGAAGAAGCTGGAGAAATCCAGGTACAAAAACTGAAACAAACTTTAGAGAAGTCTTAAAGTGTGGCACTATCAGAAGGCAGAAAATGCAGCTTTCAAATGAAACATGAACCTTGGCTCTATTTTGTGCTCCAAATTGGAAGTCCAACTTATTTCTTCAATTTCATCAGGATAACTGGAAAGCAGATTTCGTTCTGTCAGAGCAGAGGTTTCACTGACCAAACTAAGCTGTGCTGTGCTTCCTGGCTCTCAGCCCTACTTTGAGTTGGTGGAGACAGGAGAGGTCACAGCCCCACAACCACCAGGCAGTCCCCAGGGCCAGCTGGGAGCTCTGCCCACCTGTGGGCAAGGTCCAGTCCCATGACCCATATCATTCCTTGGATACAGGCAGCACAAGCCCTAGGAGGGAGAGGAAGAGACTGCAAAGGCTGTGGGTTCCTGTGTGAGGTTTCCTCCTCCTCCAGTGCCACCACGTTCAGGACTCCACTGACCAAGGTCAGTCCCGAAATCACAGAAGCAGCTACTGAAGGTGGCACTTGGGCAGCAACACCAGCATTTCACCCTCTCTTGGTTGCAGCCATCTGTCGTAGTGAGGCAGACAACAAATACAATCCTAGCACAGTGTTTGCTCACTTGAGTTACAGTATTTTCTTTCTATCACACAATTTGAGATGTGTTTTTACAAATTTTTCACAATTATACTTTAATTTCTTATTTCTTAACCTCTTCCAGTGCTTCTCCAAATACTGCTCTGTACTCAGCAAATATTTTCTTTCATTTGATTATATGTAGCCCTCATGTATTTACAGATACTGTCAGAAGGGCTTTTACCCTTCAGGCAGAATTTTAGTCTTCCAATAAGTCATAAACTGAAATTTGCCTTTCAGAAAACACAAATTCTTTGCATTTGTGGAGCTGTGGGATAAGGCATCTTAAATACAAAAATAGCTCCAGGCCCAGGCTAGTGGCCACAAAGCTCTTAAGAATATGACAACAATTTTCTCAGACAATTTAAACCAAATACAACAAACATGCAACAAACAACAAAATACATTCCTAGCTAGCATAGACACCAAACATTCATGGTGTAATTTTCTCACCACAAACAGCTTCTTGAAAAAAAATAAAAATCTGTGTAATGCTTCCTTGTTAAGAACAAACAGTTCATTTAAGTAGGATCCATAGCCTTCATGCCAAGCTTGAGAACCTGGAAAATTAATTTCTGTGTGGGAGGAAGAAGTGTGATATTTTCCTTGATTGAACACAATTTTCCTCATTTTAAAAAAAGGGGCCTCCAAACCACCGTGGAACTTCTTCCCGTGGTCTCCCAGACAACCTACTGTGGTAGCAGTGGGAGAACATGCCATGTGTTCCCTTTCCAGGTGTTACAGACATCTTCTACAGAGAACTTCTGTTTCTGCAGCACAGGCTGTTTCTGCTGCTGAAAAATTCCACCTCTCCTTCCACTGCTGCATAACCCAGTGGCACCCACTGAGGTGGGCCATGGTGTACCAGGACACAGCAAACACTGCTTGGTTGGGTTTGACTCCTGGGTGTGCAATTCCATGTTAATCTGCTGCCTGTGTCAGCACCCCTCACCACCCCCCGTGCTCCCAACTCCATGTCTCTTACAGGGGGTGGTCTAGAGTGTTTGCCACCTGATTTCAGGAAAATTATTCTGCCCTTTGTAGGGATGGAGTGGAACGAACGTGAACTGCTGGGAAAGGGCCTGAGGACCTGGAGATCTCCTGCTCTCAGATAGGTTAGTCTGTCCCCTCAGAGCAAAGAGAGAGGATGCCAGCCCAATCCCTGGCAGACCCCATAGACATCCAGCCATGGAAATCTGGATATCTACTAATCCAGGTCAGAGGCTGCTCCACATAGGATCTTGCTTTAACTGTGAAGAGAAGATTCAGGCCAAGTCACAGCCACAAGCCATATAAAACACATTTCTCCTTTCCCTGCCACAGTGGTGGAAAATAATTTTAAAAGTATGTGCTCGTTATGAGACTGACAAATAGCCCTTTGGGCGTCTTCCTAATTACTTCAATAGTCCTGGGTGGGGTCTTGGAAATTCTGGTTACCTTTTTGTGCCAATGGGGTCAGCTGCTTCTTCTCTGGTGGTGTGTGTACACATGGGAGAAAGAGACAATTTTGGGAAGATTTTGGCATGTATGTCTTCCCTACTCTCCTGGAATTCAGTAATGCCTCAGCAGACTATTTAGCAAGCCACAAGCAACCACAGAGAGATGGTACTTATTATAATCAGAAGCAAGCTAATGAGAGCATTAGGGCAAAGAAGGAGGCAGAGTAAACCACTACAGGTAAAATGCAAAGCCACAAAGTCGGCATGCAGTGCTTAGCTCACAGTTTACCTCTGCTCCTGCCATTCCCCCAACCCCAGAAGCTGATACCAGGAGGAGACTGTGGGACAGGGAGGTAGAGAGAGGTAAGAACAGGTAGCTGCTGGAGAGAATGTAAGTAAGTCCTCCCTAATTTTTAGCTGCTAGGGGGTCACTGGGTTACATTGGGCGAAGTAGCTTCTGCTTCAGGATCTGAATGTCCTACCTCCTTTTTGCCCGTCAAACACCAAACATAAAGTTCTTCCCCATTCAGCTATCCATAAAGACCTAGCAGCTCTGTTGCAAATATTATTCTGTGATTAAAATGGGACTCCTGAAATATGTATGGGCCCCTTGCTTGAGAGTGTTTCAGGACCAAGCCCTAGTTTATTAGGCGAAAATTAGAATAACGCCAGCTATTATCTCCCTGGGACACATGCTTGAACCCATTTATCTGCTCAGTTTCTTTCTGCTTTCCAACTGAAGACAGCAGGTCATGCACATCCCCAGAGGGAGGGGGTGGAGGGAATAAAAGAGGTTATTGTCACAGAGGCAGCAACCTGCAAAATCTGCAAAGCTGTCTTCATCTTTTCCCTTGGCTGTCCAATGTTTCAACAACTTAGCTCAACTGTTGGTGTTTTCCATTAGGCTTACTGTCAAAATAAAAATAAAAAAGGAAGATAGTGGCTGAAAGAGAGAGAGAGGGGAATAGAAGGGATCAACCATCTTTATTTAGAATTTCATAACGGATTATGTTAAATTTACTTTTTTTTTT
>JAWWES010000041.1:60004481-60024537 GCA_035583135.1 Lophotriccus pileatus
TACATTTAATCTCTTTTTGATAGTTGCCAGAATCTGTTTCAGCTTAATCTGTCTCCTTCCCTTATTTTCCCATTTTAACTAAAATGTGGTTTAATCGTTAGATGTAGCTCTTAAAAGCACAGAGTCAATTTTGCTTTCCCTCAGCTATGCTGTCAACAGCTGGCATTGTGTAAGGAGGCAGAAGGGACCTTTTGGAAGTGAAATGTATGCAATTTTGAAACACTCCACTCATCTGGTCCTGTTGTTTTAGTTTAATGATCAAGAAATTATACAGGTCACAAAAGGAGGTTATCTAATACTGACCTTAATAGTGACATAGATCTACATTTAGGGCATAGAGGTAGTCACAAGAGGGTTATGTCTGGGCATTTTTTCCTACTCTTTTTTTCAAGTCTTCTTTGGCTCCTTAACAACCTGCTAGCACACACTGTGCACATGATTGTTGTTGTCACTTTAGCTGTGCCAAACTGCTTTCAGGTAAAATTTGCCACACATGCTTTCCATACCCAACCAGCCTCGCACCCCTTTGTTAACACAAGGCAAGAGGGGAACCAGCTCCAGGCCGGTGAAGCCAAGAAGTTCCCAGTTGCACCAGCCTGACCAGCAAAATGGCCAGGAGGAGAGACCATTTAGGGGCCCAGAGTTGTAATAAGGCTACAGGAGTAAATGAAGCCATACTGAGTGGGACAGCTGTCCTCATCCCTCAAAATGGAGCACAGCCTTCTCCTGGTATCAAGGAGGGATAGGGATGGTGCAACAAGCACCTCAGTGAATGAGCTTTCTGTAAAAATCGGTGGAAATGCCCAGTGTCCTGAGGCTGTAAAGCTCCTGAGTCATGTTGTGACTAAATCCATAAAAACTCTGCTAAAGTGGATTTTCTGTATTTTTTTTTTCTCATCTCCAGCCATGCTCTGCAGTTTGGCTCCAACCTTTGCTTCCATACAACAACTGCATATGCATTTGTCAGGATGTTCAGTCTTCCAGATTTTTTCTCCTGTGTTTCTTTTTTTTCCTTTTCTTTTTTTTTTTTTTTTTCCCCTGCCCTACAGCACTGCACCAGTGGAGATATTCCTTATCTCCCATTACACGTCTGCGTGCTCTCCTAACCACCTAATTTCTGCATGAGGGCACTGTAAGAGCTTTTCAGTGTCTGCTGCACCAGTCAATCCCACTGTGCCAGTGGTGTTGCACAGCTGTCATACTGTGGGCTCTCACAAGTGGGGACCTAGTGCAAACAGCAGGATGGGCCTGGTGTGGTTCTGCCCACCTCCCATCATCCCTTCCTCTGACTCCGTTGATGGCACCCAGCCTCTGCAGCCTGAGGCCAGATGCACTTGTCTTTCCTACGCTCTGGACAGCAGTACCGATGCAACCCCTTTCAGATCCACGTTATTAGAGATGTAAAGTCTGCTCAAGGAAACCTAATATCTGAAGCCTGGTTAAAAGACAGGATGTCACATCTGTGTGAACATAGATGTATGAAAGAGAGGCAGAAAGATAAGCATCTTGTTTTGCACTAGGCATGTGTTTCCAAAGAAGATAGTCATAAAACCTGTAGATAAAACGTAGATAAAATTACACTGTAGATAAAATTAAACTGCTTTCTGTGGAGCCTGGACATAATTTAGCTCCAAAGAAAGACAAACTGAAGCCATTTCTTCAACTGTTTGCATAATCCTTTTGAGCTTTGTGAGCTCAACTAAAAGTACTAAATCCAAGCCATTACTTGTTTGGATTTTAGAACCCAAACCTCACTTAATGAGGTATATTAAGCCTAGTTCTGCTTATCAGATCTCCTGTTACAGGGGCATAATTAATGCTGAGGGGAGACCTGGTTTCTTGCCCTGCAAAAGATTTCCCACTGTCAAAAATGTTAAGGCAAATCCAATATCTTTTAGAGAAAGGGAGTTTCAGCTTCATTCCTTTTGTTATATTGGTATCATTTTGTGTAAGTAGTTACTCATTAAGAAGAAGAGTGAGGAATGTGTTCACTAAGTTTATAATATTCTCATGGGATATGGAGGAACGGTGTCCCTGTCTCCATTAATACGATTTGTTTGAAGGAAATGGAGTGTTTACAGTGGAGGAGCCCAAAGGACTCTTTCTGCATGTAGGCAATAGACAGATAAGGTTCTTGTCTCAAATGTGGGAGTTACAAGGACTTGAATCCAAGCTTTCCATACCCTGTAGCAATGCACTATAAATATTTCATTCATTCTCTGAGGACTGAATGCTCTCTCAAATCTGACCAACAGTTCCCTCTGGGGTTTAGAAATATTTCCTGCTGAAAGTGGTACACACTTAGAAAATTTGTTTCATTTAATTGGTGTTTTCCAAGAAGAAACATAGTAACCATACAGTGTCCTGTCACCTCTAAATTTGCCTGAATCTCACTGATTTTACTGGTTATAAAAGGGAGACAGTACTTTCTCCTTTCTGCAGTATGGCTACTGTTACCTGTTAACACTTTTCTTGTTTTAGCCATGGGTGACGTAAAAGAAACAGAGTCAGTGTGGCCTCCATGGCGGTTTTTGCTAATGTGTACAACAGAAAGAGCTGGGAACAGTAATGGTTCAACCCCTCTGAATTAAAGTCACTGAGCAGTGGGGAATTTTTCAGCTCACAGATAAGATCTAGGTCTCAGTGCAGCCAGTACCATTAGTTCATTGGAGGTTTGGTCCAAGTCGAGGTAATTGGACTGTTCTCTTGGTCTCTTGGCGCTTGATATCACAGCCCAGGATGCAAGGAGCAGCTGATACAACCCCTGATGAATGGCAAGTCCAGCCATCAGAGAGGTAAGGTTGCTGCAGTGCAATAGATTCTGTACCCCTGGGCTTTGCAGGTATGAAAGACAACTTCTCTCCCTGAGGGAGCTGCTCTAAGCAGTGCACTGTTTCCCTCCATATGATTACATATGGACAGGCATGTATGCATATACATATAGTTCTTAAAGGAAAAAAAAAGGGGTGAGAATTTGCTGGTTTTTCCATTACATTAGCTTTCGGGCTTTTGTGCCAAGCTGAGGAAGGAAGAAAGTGAGAGCACTTTGGAGATGAACCAGCACACACCCTTCTCAGCCACAAGAAAGGTATTCAGTTGTGTTGTCACCCCTGCACCATGCCATACACAACCAAGAAATCATGGAAGATAATAAGAACACTATCCTATTAATTTGGGTGGTTTGTGGGTGCTAGGCACAGCAGAAGCAGCCTGTTCTTGAAGGGATCAGAGAAACGTATCAGGCAGCAGCAGTAAAAGCCCAATTTCCCCCAAGGCAACATGTCTGACACAATTGGCAGCTCATTTCTCCTGCCCTTGGATGTGAGCTGCTTCTGAATGCCTCCCTTGTGCTAGGGCTGGTACTGAGCTAAATGTGGGCCTGATGCCAGTGATTACCAATTCCCATTAGCTGGAATATACATTAACTTCAGAGGTTGTGGACCTCTCCAGCAAGGGAATTGCCTGCTGTATGCATCCATTATTTTTCTGGAAGAGAAAGAACTCTGTTTCGCGCCTATTATTCACTCACACAATCTGTTTGTTTTGGTTTATTTGGGGTATTTTTAGGAAGCTGGCACTGTTGAAAACAGTTTTATAAAGGCCCCATGACAGTTTTGTCACCACACTGTAGCACTGTATGTTGTCAAGCTACGTGGCACTGGGCAGCTGCAGCCTGCTGCGGGTGAGCGCATGCCCCAGCAACAGGCAGCTCCTGGAGCCCAGAGGGATGGCTGGGAGCTTTGAATCTACCTCTGCCCCACCACCTATGAACACACAAGGCAAGAGGATGCCCCGTGAGCCTGAGCAGAGAGAGAGGGAAGAAAGAGAGAGCTGGGAAGAAAGTCTTTTGAAAGCTGCAGTGATTTAAAGCGGTTGTGAAAGCTCTTTTAAACCCAAGGCATTACCTGTGCTTTACACTCACCTTTGCTCCTTTATCCTTGATCAAATCTCCCATCCAGGACAGATTTTACCTATAAGCCTGAGCTGTTAAATCAATGAGCTATCCCTTCTCCTGAAGCCTAAGATACAGTCTAGGGCTTTAAGATGCTATTCACTTTACGACTCTTTAACAAGAAAAATCCTGGTTCACAGGTCTGAAAAAATGTGTTTTGAACCACCATGCAACAGTTAATGTTTTCAAAGTATTGATTGTTACTTTAGTCTATGCAGCCTAGGAGATTTAATTGGCTCTGACCTCCTTTTCCTTTCCAGCCTCTGTGTTATTTTCTGTGCTGTGAGTTAAACTCTTTGTCTCAGATCTTATCATTATGATCAAGGTGCTGTTTCACTATAAGGAGCCAAAGGAAGTCCTGCAGAAGTGAGTAGCTAATATCTGCTGTCGCTCTCGTGTGTCCTCCCTCCTCCCTTCAACTGAAGCAGGTGTCTTGACTTTTAATTTAGAGGAGCTGTTCACTTTTTTCATCTTCTAAGGCTGCTAAACAAAGCTGTGTGCTAAATATCCCAGCTGTCTGTGTCAGTCCAGGAACGATTCAGGATGCAACCTGTTTGAATGAAATTCTTTCCTCCATCTCTGTGGCTCACTACAGTCATGGGCACAGTATGGTGGGTTGATTGGACACCTAAAGCACCCCAGGGCTTCAGCAGAGGTGAAGACCCATGTGTGCTTAGTATGGCAGAGACAGTCTCTGGCCAAAAGATTTTAGAGTCTAAAGAGATAAACAGATGAGGAACAAGGGCAATGTTGTCCTTCCTTTTCTGCACACAGCGAAACAAGGCAGGAAAAAAGTCAATGTTTTACTCAAAGTTTGCCTTTTTCCTGAAGCAAATGTCTTCCTGCATCACACAAAGAAAGAAATGGAAGGGTCCCTGAATTACTCTTGAAGACTTTTGCCACAAAGTTTTTCTCATATTTCAAAACTTTGCTGCTTCAGAAAATGATGTATTGGTTCTCTGGAATCTGACAGCCAAATATGCTGGTAGCATGAAAAAGTAACTCTTATATTTCCGAAGATCTGCACATTCCCAATGTATCTGAGGTGTCAGGCACACATAAGACCTTCATTTTTTTAAGGATGTTTTGACTCCCTGCATCCTACGTACCTGCAAAGTGGTTTAAGTGGCTTCTTTAGGCAACTAGGAACTATAAGGATTTCATTTTGCAGGAGAAATGCAATTGGTTTGTGAATCCTCAGTGTAAAAAAGCTTGATGGGGCAGGGAATGCTCATTTCTCCAGAGGGCAATGTTTAGTATTTGAGGGTTCAGGCTTTGCTTTGCAGGCCACCTGTTGTACCTCTAGTTGCTTTGCTCACATGGGCTTGGCTGCCCAAGAAGCAAGGAAGAGCTGGACCATCCTTCTTTTTCTGACTGGAGGGAATGGGTTGAGCTGTTCTCTCATAACACTCCTGTGTTGTCACCCACACTCCCCTGCAGAGTCTCACCAGTGCTACACTGGAGCAAACAAGTGGGAATGTCAGTGTGCTAACTGGCAGAAGCAGCAGATGGAAGTTTTCAAAACAGGAATCTGACTTTCAACATTGCACTTCCCATTGACTCAGGTTTTATCTCAAGTCTTTTACAAAAGAGCCCGGCTCTGTTCAGCTGCTGTGTCTGTATGCTGATGTCACAACCTCACTTGCATCTGGTGCTCATTCTTAACCCCACCCCTCCTCTGTCATCTGCTCTGCATGATCCAATCTCATCCCATTCCCATTCAAGTCTTCACATAATGCTGCTGCCACTGCTAATACTATCACCAAAATAATCCATCTTTACTGTGTTTCTACTTAGTTTATAATTATTAGCCAAAGATTTTGTCTCTCTCTTTACCCCAGAACAATTTCATCCATAATTTCAACAGGCTGATGAATCTCTTTTTATACTCTAAACAAAACTTACAATCTGTAGAAAGATCTGGTCTGGCTATTCTTGATAATGACTTCTGGTAATGAGCTTCTGTTTAGCATTTGGTGTTTCTCTCTGCTTGAGAGATGGAATCAGTTTTTCTTGATTTTGTATTGTTAAGCTGTGGTTTTGTTTTGGTTTGGATTTAACATTTCATAATATTTATTGAAGAGCCTTTTTTTTTTTCTGCAGTTCTGAGGATTTAATCATAAAACTCCCTCTGTGAATGTTCAATGCTGTCATTACTGGCTTTGAAGACTGAAAAGCAGGAAATGCTCTGCATAGCTGACCTTGCTTTATGATATTAGCAGTGATTTGTGGCAGATATTTCTTGTCTGCATTTCAGACTTCGTTTTACAGTAGCACTGCTAACAGCAACTTCTGTTGCTTAACTGCAAGTCATGGCCTTGGTGTTTACATTGGCTTTGTGCCACTGGAGCTTACACTGGTGGCCAACAGGTTGTAACAAAGCAGAACTGAGGGAATCTTTGGAAAGTTAAATTATACAAAAGGGTTGTGCTGCATTACCCAAGCAGGGTCTACATGCTTATAAGCTGGTATAAATCAGCAGAGATTCTCTAAGGGAGGTGAAGCTGTAGTGATTTACATCAGCAAGTGCCCTAGCAGCCACAAGGAATATTAACAGTCTGTATTTTATAAGGTGCAGAGAGAGAAAGAAATCAGCCTCCCATCACTGACTTTCCTGTGGTAGCTCCTGCTGCCTACTGACTGTATCTCCATGCTCCTTCCTCTGCGGATTGTTGTAAGCAGTAGCACCTTGACTGAACAAAAAAAAACCCTTGCATGTTGTCTTGAAAATCTGGGGAGGGGGAAAAATGGCATCCTTAATTTCTATGTAGTCCAACACACATTTGACTAAAGCAGCCTTACTAGCACATAATTTTTATGAAGTCTTGGTGTAGGAAAGACCCTGGTTCAGCATTGCTGGGCTTAAACTGTGAGCATGCTTAACTTCATTCTGAGCTGTATTCACAGCCTCTGTTTCAGTATCTGGGCTCTCTGTACAGTGCCTGGGGAGAAAGCCTGATTTCTGAGAATAATTCACATAATCTGAGCTGAAACACAGAGACTATATAAGCTAATCAAAAGGAAACATCAAGGAGAAAGGGGCATATTAGATTTTGTGTCTCCTTAAAGCTTAAAGCTAGTGGGAGTTCATTTGTCTCTGCTCAGGTTTTCATTGTAAACATGAGTACTCTCCTGATTTTTTATGTCTAAAACAGGAGAGTGAGCTCTTCTTAGATAGTTAGCATACTCAACTAGGAACCAAGAACCTGGATTCAAATATGTCTTCTTCTTGAGGCAACTTGAGCTTTCATCTTTTATGGGATCTTGGTGATTAATGGAATATGAATGGGATGTATACTGCTTCCAAATAAAAAAAGATGGGTAGGTAGTAAGACCTTCATCTTATGTGTGAGTGCCGTGATCATGGCAAGAGTCATCCTCATATTCCTTCTCTCTGCCACAATGAATATTTAATTACCTCCCATAGATAGTAACAGATTCAGAAACACAGTTGAAAAGCTCCATCCCAGGAGATCCTGTAATTCAGGTCTCAGACTATCTCTTATGGTATATGTTCTCCTCTCCTTGGGCAGAGAAAGAGTCTGAGCCAGGATACTTTATAAAGCAGACAACTTCTCAAGCAAACAAGTCAAATAGTAAAATATGTGTCCCATCTGCTCCCTGAGTATGTGGAAAAAACCTGAGGTGTGCAACATGGAAAGAGGCCTTTCCAGTCATGTGTTTTTGTAAGTATTAAGGCAAGTCTCGATATTTTGTTTGAAATATGAAATAGGATGTGAGCAGCTCAATATTTTCAATGTAGATACAGTGACACAAGCATTTAAGGAGCCTCACAGGGGAAGCTTATGCACACAAGGAATTCAGATATCTGCAAAGCTGCATGTGCAGAATTTAAATTTCAGTTATTTAAATGTAAATCTGCGAAGTATCAGCTCAGCATCTAAGCGCTCTCATGAATGTGAGCTCAGGCAGCTCGGTGAAGGCAGCAAGGGAACTCTGGGGCACAAGGACAACTAAAAGGTGCCTCAAAGTCTCTTGCAGCATCCAGTTCCATATGCACATATGGCTATGTAAGGTTCCTCCTGGCTGTGACTGCTCTGAGGCTTGGTGAGATTCTGGCATTCAAATTGTTGCTGCAGGAAATTGCAATCTCATCTGAGGGGCTGGCAATAGTCATTATGGACTATGCAGCAGAAATGACAGTAGTCTAGTTTCAAGAAAACTGCTTTTTTTCTTTTAGAAGCTTGTGCACAGCTATTTCTTTTCTGCTCTGTGCTCCTTGGTATGAGGGTATTTCTTGGCCTCTTTTGGAAGGTACTTTCTCCTTTTGCTAGAAGGCACTGATTCTGTATGAGCTCTTGCAGTGTCACAGCAGGTTCTGGGCAGAGGAATGGATCAGCTTTGGTGTCTACCCTCAGCCCTGCCATCAGTTCATTCAGTGAGTGAGTCACTTTGTGTGTATGTCTCCATTTATCCATCTCTATGGTGGGAAGGAGATCGATGTCTGTGTAAGGCATATTGTTCCACAGTGCTGGCACTGGCAGGCAGATACTGCAATGTCTCTGGTGCATGGTAGGGCTCTGGCTCCAGAGCAGAGTTTCTTGTTCAGAGAAACTTCCCACACACACTCTGTTTTCCAACTGAAACAGGGTAAGTCTGAAAAAAACCCAAAAAGCTGTCTGTTTGATAGAAGATTTGGAAGGGACTCTCACAGTGACTGAGGTGTCAGGACAGACTAAGACCTTGCCTGGGGTTTGGCAGAAGATTACCAAAGCCAAAGCTGAACTGACATCATGAGCTGGTATTCCGCAGTGAAACAGATTATTTTCCTTGAAAGTTCCACAGGCTTCTGATCTTGGATCACTCATTGCCTTGTTTCCCCTACCATTCTCTTTTTAGATTATGTTATTTCACATAATGAGCTACTAAAAAAGAACACAAAGGGCACCTCACCTGGTGCACTGGTCACTCCAGAGCATCTCCCGGGAAATACAGGATTTCTACATATCCAGCCTGCTGAAGTTGTCATTTCACCATGACAGCATCTGTGATGAGAAGGAAGACAGTTTTGGTCCTGCTCTCACCCTGCCTGGGCTGCAAAAAAGCTAACTGGCAGCTTCCCTGTTTGGTCTTCATGCACTTCTTTCCACTCTGCCCTATTTCCAGGTTCCTTAAAAAGACTCTGTGGGAGTAGCAGCATACAAAGAGTCACTGACAGCATCAGGATGAGAATCAAATGAAAAAGCTGCTCCACTGGTATCTAGTCATTGAGAGTCACATAAATGTCCATTTTCACCTCAAACAGCCTGCCAGAGGTAGCAGTCACACCTTTCCTATGCCTGAGAGGTCTCACAGGTGCTGGGACCACTGGAGGACTTGAAGCTCCAACACATAAAGTTGTGAGACTTGGTAAAACATAAACACTCACCTTAACATAGCTGTGACAGCTAAGTCTAGCACTACACTGATTTAAGACCTGAATATCAACCAGTTGGCAGACCAGCCCTCAGCCTCCTCGCTTCAGCAGCATGGTGCATCTTCAGGATGAGTTCCTCACTGTAAAATTCCTTTGCTTGATATTTCCAAAGCAATGTAGGAAATGTTTAATATTTATAAATAGTGAGAATTTCTACCCTGCTTCAGCACTCATTATAGTTGCAGTGATTCAAACCTCCAGCATAGACAGAAACTGCCTTGAGCTGAAACTGAGCAACTATTTAATAAAATATAGTCATGAGATGCATAGAAGCTATACTCTTGAAGTGGCTTGAGCATGCTTGAAAGACTTATTTCCTGACTTCCTCTGGAGGGCTTTTCAGTAGGGAGGATTTGACTCTCATATGTATGTATATACATCCATATGAGAGAAAAAGATTTCACAGTTTTAAGGGGAGAAAGGGATATTTATGCTTCCTGAGGAGGTGCTACGGCAAAAGCATTCTCTGTTTTACATGGGCCTGTTATATTTACAGCTGCATTTCCTGTAAGAAAAGAGATGTGAGTACATCATTCACAGTCTTAAAGGCAAATCTGCCACACAGTTGTGGTACATGCAGAGAGACAGTCAAAGCTGAATGCTTGAAGACTGCACTCTGAACAGGGACATTGAAGTATGGGTGGGGAGAGTTTGTATTTGAGCTCAGATGAGGAGAAGGCTGCTAGAGAGGATTCTGTAGCCATATCAGATTAAGTAGAAATAAATAATAATTTAAAAAATGTCATATATTATGTACCTCCAGGGCAACACTTCCAGGATCTGAAAAAAAATAGAGCTCAGTAATCATTTCCTACTCTCATTCCTTTTGATTTGTATGCCTGCCCGGTGACACATCATTTCGGTCTGAGCTGCAACTCTTCCCTTGCTCCTAGGGTGCTTGCTCCAGAGGCTAGAGGGGACATTAGGCAGGCAAATTCCTAGGATTTTGCTCCTCAACCTTTCTGGGCTGGATATATAAAGTAGTGACAATTAACAAGCAAACAAAGTGTCCCATTGTTGCCAGCCAGGAGACAGGGCCATTCTGCAGGGCTCTTCCTGCAAGATGGTTCTGATTCTGGCTTAGAGGGACATAGAGCCTGCCTGGCCTCCTTAATCCTCTCTTATCAGCTGTTATTTCCTTAGATGTGAGCAAAGACATGATATGGCACCTCAGAAGTTTCCACTCATCCTCCCCAAATATCACGGAAAAGATGTTCCTTTGTTACTCCACAGGATTTGAAGTTTTCGTGTCATTTTCTTTCATTTCTCAGGCCTGCAATGTGCATCCCAAATGCTACTTCTCCCATATTTACCTGACTTTGAAAAATCTAGTTCACAGACCCTGCTGACATTAAGATCATTATGTCAGGGTAGTTAGTCTGATGCTGTTAAGGTAATGAAGCCATCTATACCCACGCTATCTGCTTGCTAAAGGGCTTTCACTAGGCTGGATTACTAAATTAAAGTGTACTTCCTCAAGCCCTCCATGCTGCCTGAAACCTTTCCAGTAGGAATTATACCGCAATGTTTTTCACTCAGTGGTTGACTGTCCCCTTGCTATGGTGCAATTTGCACCTTCTGATGCAAATTGTCTTGATGAACAACATTCCAGAATTAGCCGTGCTGATGACTGGATCTACCTCCTTCAAGTGCAACTCACCCTGCCCTAAGTGATCTGAGCAAATCATCCTCTTGTGGCATCTTTCTCTCTTCCCCTCTCTAGGAAACACAGAATTCAGTTTACTCCAGCTCCGTAATTTCTGGGCAGATACACGAGTGAGCCCATGCCTGGCTTTAACCCTGCATTCAGACCCATCCCTAATATGTTATGGTAACAAGAATATATATAGAGACAGCGGGTTAGCCACCCTCTACTTGAATTGCACCTTTTGTCATCTCCTTGGCACGCAAAATACTGTCTTACATTCATGTGCTGTTCATGTGGGAGTAACCTGAGGCAGTCTGAGCATAGGAAAATCTGTACATGTAGGAAAAGAAGTGAAGTTGCCTTCAGCAAGACAACCTTATTTGACCCTCCTCCTTCCTTTACAGCTGGTGTTTCAGCTGGGAAAGGGAAGAATGAGGGGACTGAGGCTAAGGCCAGATGTTGGCATGAGGTGTACAGGAGCTGAACAGATTTTCTCCATGCTGTCCTGCCAGGGCACATTAATCCTGAGCCGCAGTGCCCTCTGTCTTTCCAGCTCCTGATCCTTTCCCTTAATCCTTCTATTTATACCTCCTGAGCTGGAGCCTCCTTTTTTATGTGCCAGTTTTACACCAGTGTAGATTCATGGCTGTCTGTGGATTTGTTCCTGGCTTACTCTCACCTGCAAAAGAAGAGAACAAGACTTATCACTTTCAGGTACCAAATGCAGTATCCCCTATCCCTGGCTTCTGTAAATAGTCCCTGTATTCCTGCTTTTCATCAGTTTGTTCCAACACACAGCAACCAGTTGTTATCCCGGTTCTATATTCCCACACAGCGCTCTCTGATGCTGCTGCTGAAGCTGTGCCAGGCAGAGCACATATTTGCAGCTTCCTCCACACTGAGTCAGTCTGGGATAAACTCTTCCAATGTTGTCTTCCTTGGCACCAGCATTAGCAAGGAGATGTCTACCAGTAGCCTCTCTTTTTTTTTTCAGCATCACCCCTCCACATTCAGCCTGGCTATTGGAGATTGTCCTTAGGATAGTTATGTGTTCTTCTTAGTACCACTGAAGAGAGCCAGTTAAGGATTTGGACCTTCCTGTTCTCTTCACTGGCCAAATGGAGGAAAAGGCCAGAGCTTGTCTTGCAGAACTGAAGTCTAAGAGCGGCATGATATGTTCTTAATAAAGGAGTGATTATATGAATCACAGTAGCAAAATGTTCTTGCAGAGCACATGCCCCACTCCCTGACTGAAGCATCCAAAGGCCGCTGTGCATCATTCCAGAGGAGGGATTTGCCTCAGAGAGGGGTTAGCATATAGCCCCCTGTGTTACAGAGGAGTAGCTACAGAGCTAGACTTCAAGAATGTCTTTTAATGAAGGTACTTGTGAGTGTTTATTAGACAAAAATAAATTCCAACTGGCCCATATAACAAATGAAACTCAACTACAAAAATGTAATGATATTTATTCACCCAGCTGCCAGCAAACTCACATGCACTATGAGTCATTCCAGATGTGGATAAAAACAAAGTCTGTCTGCGAAAGTAAGTTTCCTGATCCCGAGGAGACTTGGTTTGGGAAAGGAGCTGCACACTGACTTCAGCTGTACTCAGAAGAACAGACAGGTTCTTCTTCAAAGGGGGAGGGAGAGAGGAAAAGCCATTATTTATTCCTGAAAAGAAAGGAGGTGACAAATTAAAAAGCTGCTATACAGCTAGACACACGTATTTTAAAGAGAAGGATGCTTTGGAAGACTTTGCTGCTGCTGCTGTTCTATTACAGTGCTCATGCCACTGTGACCCACAGATGGAGCAGAGGTAAGATTTAAATATGTAAAACTATTTAAAACAAAAATTTAACTGTGTAGATTTGGTCTGAAATTATGGTGCATTATACATATGTACGTATATACATGTATATACATATATATACATATATATATATACACACATACATATATATACAATTTTTCCCTCCCAGCTCTGAAATTCTTTTTCTCCATTAAACAGCTCAGATAAAAATCATATAGGTAAATAGAAGAATACACACGAATTAGAGCAAAAAGGTAAAATGGTATATGTATTCTATTATAATAAAATATCACAAGAACCAAAATTACATTCTTGCACTTTTTCTTTTCTCTATTCCTTCTCAATTTTCTCCTGAATTAACAAAAATAAATTATGAAACCTTAAAGTAAAAGCCTTTGCAGTCACAGGTGGCATAATCTTCTTCTCTAGCAGGCAGATACCTGGCAATAGTAAAGACATGAACGTCTAGACTGTGTAAGGTGCCTGGAATGCTTGTTACCCTACCCTGACAGACTAGCACACACAACACAAGGAAAGCCACCTCATGTGTTATCAAGCTTCAGCTGACAATATATAGTTGTGACATATTTGTATTCAACTGTGTGACAGTAACATATGGAATCTTTTGGAACTATTGGATTGCACAGAAGATGCTTGCTTAAAAGCTAGTGATGATGTCCTTTCCCTTTTTTGGTTTTATTCTCCCCTCTGGTATTTGGCATCGGTTCAGTAGCTGCTGGAATTGGAGAAAGGAAACACCTCCCAGAAGATTTCTTTGGTTCTGATATTGAGATTCACAGATATTTAAAGGAACCAGAGTCTGCTAAAAAAAATAGAGAATTCAGATGCTCACCTCCCCACTCCGATCTCCCCTGTCTTCTTCATTGCAGCTGGTACCTTTCTAGTCTGCTGTTTGGGTTTGGTTTTGATTTTGTAAGAGAGAGAATGGCTGAGTGAATTCATGAAGGGCTGCACAATTCTGCTCAGGCTGTGTGAATTAATTGTTCCTTGCAGTTGAGGGGTTCTCACTGACAGGGCATTGACCTGCTACTCATAATTGTGGGTTCTTTTCCCAACTTTTCCACCGGTTTCTTGGATGATACTGCATAAGTCATTATACCTTCATGCACCCAACTTTTCCCTTCCTATGTAATAGAGGAAATAAGCCAAATTGTCATCATAAGGTCTCTTAATTCTGTAGGTAAGAATTTGATGTTCCAGGGATGACATATAAAAAGGTGAGGAAATCAGAACTAGATCTGTATATATTAAAAACCCCACAACCCTACCTTTTGGATGTTTGATGTCACCTTATCTAAGAAATGGAAAAAAAAAAATAGGGTTCATTTTCATGAAATAATCAATGTGCAATTTAAGGATGTCCTTCACTCTTGCTAACGCATTTATTTTAATTAAACAACAACATCACAACCCTAAAAGAAATCCATGCAACTATTAAAGTCCAATTTTAATCACCATGAATATTTAAAGAAAAACATCAGAACTCTATCGTGCCTTTTGGGAAAGAAGATTGTTTTCAAGCTGGAAGCTCTGGAGCTTGTTTTTGGAGACTTCAGAGGGCAGAGAAAATTCATTCCCCTCTGTGATAAGGAGTTCAGTTGTCACAAATATTGTATGCAGATATTTGCTGAGGAGGAAAGCAAATTTCTTTTCCCTAGCTACTGGGACTATTCAGCTCTAAAGATGTTTTAGAGGCATGATTCCTTCAGCAATAACTACTTCAGAGAACCTCCACCCCCCTGAACTATCTACGTGTCAGCCCAACCAATCCCAGCCTAACCTGCAGTATCTAGAGAGGGCCAAAGTACTGTCCTAATTTTTGAACTGTTTAGAAACCTAAGATAAAATCTGAGTACTGAGATGTAACACACCCTTCCACACACTCAGAGCTCTTTCAGCCCTCCCCAAATGACAACTGAGTCTTGTTTAGGTTAAACCTCAGTCGTTTAGGTCTTATCCAACTCCTAATCTGAGTTTTGCAATGAAAAAGCAAAGACAGATCAACATCTGGACTGACGGAAATGAAAGACAGATCTGTGTATCATCTTCATATTGACTAGTAGTTCAAATTGTTTACAAAACAATAGGCAAAGAGCCTTGCTGTAATTGCCAACAGTTGTTGTTTACAATAGAAATGAACAGTCAATATTGGGTACAAGAAGGTTACCATTTTTTCACTCAGAGATACTGGAGGATCCTTGGATCCCCAGCACAATCATTTAAGCTTTGGCTCAAGAAAATGTCAGACATGAGAAAAGATGGACATACTTCTGCTCACTAGTGACTTGGAACTCCAAACTGCCACCTCCCTTTTTCCCTTTGCTTAAAGCATCAATGAATGGAAAAAAAAAAACAAAACAAAACAAAAACAAAACACCAAACCCAAAACCAAACCACCAACATTTCTGGCAGGAAAACAGAGAATGCTTTATTTTTCCTTTTTTTTTTTTTTTTTTTCTTTCTATTCCTCAAGTTTCCTTGAGCCTCTTGTAGGCTTAGCTGTATGGAGGTACCCTCTCGTGTTTTGTGAAGCACCTGTTGAGGGAGATCAGGTAATGTTGGGTTTCTACTGTGTTATTCCCTGTGCAATGGTAGAGGTGAGGTCATATTAATTTCTTAAGGTTCCAAATAAGAATTACAGATCTTAAGAGATGTTTTTGCTGGAGAAACAAATAAACAAACACTGGTTTTTGACAACAAAAATAAACAAACTATAAAAGAAAAATAAAATCCACACTTGCAGCTGCGGTAACCAGAGACAGTGTCACTGCTTCCCACCCCGTCGCTTTCATTAAACTTCTTTGACAAGTACCAGTCCATTGGAGAGCAGAACTAAGCTTTATAAGCATTATAAAAATTGTCTGTTCCCTGAGGAGAAACCCTAAGGCAATCCTTATTAGCACATTTCATCTCAGCTGGCTGTAGTTTATTTGCTGTAAGGGCTGCCTGATTCTAGTAAATGGCACACGAACAGCAGCATGCTTGCTGTGTGGTTACTTAGGGAGGGAAGATGCAGATTTCTTATGGTTGTGGCTTTTAGACAGTGGAGAAACAGATGCAAGGGTGAATCCTTCAGTGGAGGCTGGAAAAAGAGATGTTGAAAAACACAAAACAAGCAGGTAAAATGCTTTTCACCCATCAGTGAGAAAAGGATACATTAGCATCACTGAGGTTTCATGCTTTTGGGGAGTTCCTGTGCTGTTCCTTCCAGACCTCAAAAGCAGCATTACAGTCCCATCCATATCTTTATGGTCCACATGCATTATTTTCTACCCTGCCTCTAGTGGCTGGTAAAAGTCAAATGGATGTTCCACAGAACCAGGGGGATCAGTTTGTTCTCCTTAAAGGATTTCTGCAGAAGGAGTTACCTGGAAGAACAGAAAGTCCATCCTCCTTGATTTCCCCACTACAGTGTAAACTCTTAGTATTTGGTCTAGGTTTGTGGTAACTTACTTTGAGAGTTTGATGGAGCAGCTACTACATGAGAAACTTTTGCCCATTCCTTCTGCCTGTGGACTCCTCTACCGCAGGCTGGCAGCTCTCTGGTGCCAGGAGAGGGAAGATTGTGTAGAACAGAAAGAGAATGGCTGCTGCTATAAAGTCAGAAAGTATTTTTATAAGAAAGCAGTGTTTAGTATATTCTAATCTCTGTGATCATTTGCTGTGTACCAGGTTGTTGATCTTTGCTGTGTGTGCAAAGATCTAGTGCCTTGGAGTTTAGGGCATGCCCTGCATCCCCACAGCTTTTCATCTTTGCCTCTGTTCCCCACTACATCTCATATTGCATCCTTACAGCCAGGCACTCCCTGCTCAAGCAACTTCTGGGATTCCACCACTGACAGTAACACATTTTTGGCTTGGACAGCATGAGCAAAGGGAATGTGGGCTGAACTCAGCATGTAATTGCAGCACAAATGATCAAACACATACACATATGTGCCCAACAGTCCCTAAGTATACCAGGTTATGGTCTGGGCTTATTTAGGACATGACAAGGTTTCCAGATATCTGATCCAAGTGTAAAACAAAATTACACCAGCTGGACCAGCTACTAGAGCTTTTTAAAATGCAACATCTATTCAACTTCCTTTCATTTCTATAAAGTCATTGTTATCCAATTCTTAAAATATTCAGTGCAAATGAAAGATGTGAAATCCTATGAAACAGAGCCAATTCTGTGAAAGCCTGGCTGCGTAAAGAATGTTACTTTTTATAGAGAAAATGCAATATTTCCCTTTTCTCTGGCTGTCACGTGATCACTTGGAAAATTGCCTCAACTGCCCCAACTTCCCTGCTTGTTGGGTCCATTCCAGTGACCTCACTGAAGCTGCAAAATGATTGATCAATCTGCTGCAGAGATTTTTCCCACCTACCCCGAGTCTGTTCCATTAAGTTCATCCAGTTCCTGGGAATGCATGTTTGTAGGCTGGAGTCCCCTGATGCAAATTATTACTGCATCAAGTATCTCAACTCTACCTGTAAAGAAAGGAAGTTACTTCCTGAAGGGCTGCCTGGGATTGAAATTCAGAGGAATTAGCTTTGCATCTGTATAACCTGAAGAAGACAAATTATACACCTATCTTTTTTCCTTCTTAAATTCTTTTGCAAAGAGTTGTGTAAGAGATGAGCATAATTTTAAGTCACAGACCTAAAATTAGATCCGTAAAATCCAAAGCTTCCTACGCTGTAAGTAGTAGGAAAGAGGCATTAGAAGAATATTTTCTGCCTTTTAAAAAATTAGAAGAAGGAAAAGACAAAAATATGTTTTCAAGAATATATGGAAAATATTTTAGAATTAATGAGCTAAGGAAGCAGCTAAGTTGTCTGCATGGCACAATGGTGTGTGGAGCAGAGAGCACAGACCGAGAACTGAGGCAAGCTGCCTGCCATGCACATCACAGAACAGTGCAGGGACTCTAGCTGGTGTCCCAGCAGGATGATAGCCATATGCATGGTATATGCCCAAGGGAATGAGCTCTTCCTTTCAGTGGATCACCTGGTTGGACCCAGTGCCACACTGATATGATCATACTGCTTCTGGCTCTGACATCTCTGCCCTGTGCTTCGTTGTGCAGCACAGACAGAGACTTTCCACTCCCTTTGGCAGGTCCCTTGGGCAGCAACTGTGGTGAGAGTCTGGAACTATCAAACAAAGTGATACTGGAGGAGGAGCAGGGAAAAGACTGAAAAAAGGCCTGAAAATGGATTAGTTATTAGTGCCTAGTAAAGCTACTTGGTATTGCAAAAGGTAGCTGGAATATAACAGTCTCTGAATGGATTTAACCTCTGTAGGATAAATGTCCAATAGGGGAGGGCTGTGACTGTAATCAAAGTCCTTTCTAGCATGTCCTGATTCCTCAAATACTCCTTTAGGGGAAGGATTAGTTAACTTAACCTGCATGGAGGATGATCAGAATTCACAGTGGATACCTGAAAGACATACAAAGGATGCCTAAAAAAAAATAAATCAAAGTTTCTAATCTCTTCTAGGGCAATGATGCTAAACTGTGATGAGATCAGAGGGAGAATAGATTATGAAAGTTTCCACACTTTAGTTTAGATCATAGATGGATAATGTACTCTATAAAAGCAGTCATGCTGTTAGGAAGGAAGGATCTGAGTGATTCTGAGGCTTTATTCACCACAGGAAGCAGCGAAAAAATGTCTAAAGCTTACAGCTCGTACAGTCATAAACTGGTTGCCAGAATCAAAATTTAAAGAGAGAGGAACTAGACAATTTTGAGGAAATCTGGGTAAGCAACAAGAGGAAGACACATAAGATAAAACTGTTTTCTCTTTTATATGTACTAGGCTAAATGAGATTATTTGCTGAAAGTGGTGCCAGTAGAAACTTCTCAGTGATCCCAGTTCCATCCCAGTACTGAGCACTGGCAAATCAGTAAGACATTTGCTGCCACTTTGGTAAATTTTTTTAGGATTCTTGCATGCTGTAACGTCACATCTATTTACCTCAGTTCCAGGTATTGAACTGTCATGGAATCTGGATTAGTTTGCACAAAGGTCCTCATGTCCCATCTGAAGTCCAGCTCAGAAGAACCTCCTGCCATTCAAATCCCTCCTTACACTTTCACATGGAAATAGCTTCCTTCGCCTTTCTTTTAACTGCCTCACTGCTGTTAATGCATGCTGAGCAGCCAATGTTTTCTTCCAAAGGCAAAGCAGTTCTGTGATGAATGAAATATTTCATGTACTCATTCATAGACTGTGAGTCCCCTCCTGATTATCTTAAACTCAACTGCGGGGCCCAGAGACCTCACTAGTACCTGGCATTATGCAAACACACAGAACAAAAAAATAATCTTTCCTTCTCCAAAGAACTTTCAGTGTAATTTCAGTGTAATTAAGGAGAGGAAATGTTAGCATCCCTTTTCAATTGTGAGGCATGGAGTAATTAAATCACTTGCCCCAGATCTCTTCAGGATGACTGTGTGCATGTAGTCCTGTGTATTGGTAATACTTATGATTATTTTTTTTTTTTTAATTCTGTTTCTGAAGCATAAAGTGCTTTTCTCAGAGTAGATTGTGCCAAATTCAGCAGGAGTGTAATGACTTCTCAGGCAGAAAGAAATCCTGTCAGAAGCACTGAATAGTACAATCTAATTGAAAGGAAAGTCAGCAGGTCTTAATGAACATCATCAGGCTGCAGAGCTCTGATTACCCAAATAGTGACAGGCAAGATGTAAATTGCTGAGGTAAAGCACTGAGTGTTGCAGCAATTAACTTTGCACGAAGTGCCTGTGCTCAGGTTCAAGGCGGGGCAGGACCCATAGGGCCAGCCTGGGGTGCTGAAGGCAAACACTGGTGCTTGTCCTCAGGCACAGCCTGCACCCAGTTTGAACTGAGGCTCTGTGAAACTCTCCCTCTTCACCCTGGTGGCTCTGCTGAGGGGAGCTGAGTCCATCCAAACTGAAGAGAAGGCAAATGGGTTCTTGGACCTGCCTGCAGCAAAACAGGGAGCTGTGAGGGTGTCTTGATTTGAAGTGGGCAAACCAGCCTGTTCCTTCCTTTAACTTTAGAAGTACTTAAGTGTGCAAACCAGCATGGCAAAAGTCAATAGGAACTTTTCTGCCCTCAGGAGTGAGGCCAAAATCTCATTCATTATCTGGAATTTGGTTTCCTGTAGTAACCCCGATTGTTAAAATCTTTCAGCCCAAACAAGTTATT
>JAWWES010000041.1:60024637-60086300 GCA_035583135.1 Lophotriccus pileatus
AATCTCATTCATTATCTGGAATTTGGTTTCCTGTAGTAACCCCGATTGTTAAAATCTTTCAGCCCAAACAAGTTATTTGTTGGTTAAAGAATTTTTCAGCAAAATGGCACTGGCATAGATGAAGCTGATACTGGTTGTCAATACAGATAGCTGATGCAGGGAAGCAGAGGGGAAAATATATCAAAGCATCATGAAAAGAAAAAGTAGCTTGAGGATATGCTTCAAATAACACTTGTTACTTATAAAAAAACAAAAATCCCCAAGGGGACCATCATCTGTGGGATTTTTTTTCTCCAACTGAAAGGAAAGAAAGCCAAGGAAGAGATCCTGTATGTCTCTATTGTCCCTGTGTCTCTCATGATACCAAAATCCTGTTCAACTTGGCTGTTGCTATGGCCACTCTGTGATATATCCCCCACAGCATATTTGCTCATTCAGAGACTTTAAACTAACCCTACTCTGCATCGGGAGTGCTAAGGGGCTACCTTGCCTACTTAGTGACCAACCCTCAGCCAATAACTCTTTTTTATCCTTCCTGAGATGCTCCATGCTGCAGCAATCACCTGTCTACCCTTGTCTCACTATCACAGTGCTTGTGGCAGCCTGAGCTCAGTGCTGGGCTTGAGACTAAGAAGAATGTGAGGAGAGAAGCAGAGTTAAACAAGCTCCAGTACTCCCAGTTTCCACAAACATTCCTTTCCTCTGGTGAAAGTGTATGTGGGGCCTTTCTTGGCCCAGTTTGCTGGTTAGGTTTGGCAGTCTCCGAGTTCCCCTGAGAGCGGCACACATACCGCTCGTTCTCTGGAAATTTCTCCCAAGCCACAGGGAAACAGGTCACCAGCCAGGAGCCAGGCTCCAAACCACTGAGTCTCTCTCTGCTCAGGAGAAGCCAGGTGGTTAGCTGAAAAAAAGTTGCTGAGAAAGGGAAAAACAAGTTGTTCGAAGGTCAGAGGTTATTTGGGAAGAAATGGGACAGCAGAAGGGCAACATTGTGCTGCAATCTCATGGAGACCCAAAAACCTTCTGTGATGTCTGCAGACCCATCCAACACCTGGCATGGCATTAGGGAAGTAGAACACTTCAGTTAGGTTTTGCCTGATTGCAAAGAGAGTAAATTGCACTGGACTGTATGTGGATATCTGCTCCAAGCCAGAACATCAGGATTTGATCTCTGTCTGTTTGGCATGCACAAAAAGAGTGGATGCTTCTAATCTCTTCTCTGTCTTGGGAAGAATACAGAATTTCTAATGTGGCAGGGATAATTTGGGCCACAAAGAGGGAGACAGAGGCAAAGCAAAAGACAGAGATGCCGAGAAAGGGTAAAGGAGAAGAGAAAGGAAGTGTGGAGAGAGAGAAAATGTGATAAATGTGGATGGGAAATATTAAACCGCACATATCTTCTAGATTAGGGTAGCATTTGCTCCCTTGTCAGCACAGTATGCATTCCCATTTGAACCTACCCTTCAGCAGATGCCCATCTGTCACAGCTGGTCTTCATCTGCCTCTCAGGCTCATGGAATGGTTGCTTTTCTTTGGAGCTGCTTTTTCTCACGTAAGCAGGACTTGAGTTTGCCTCTGGTCCCCACCAGCCTCTCAGCCCACCAGGATACTGAGGGACAAGCAGTCTGAGCAATTCACCTCCAGTCACGTTATAAAGTTAAAGCTACTGCTACTGAATCATCAGTATGACAAGACTTCTTCATTTCTTTCCCCCCCTCCCTTTGATCTTCTAAACTGTGTGGATGTGCAAAATTACTCTTGCCACTGCCCAAGTAATAGCCTGTTTTATTCCATGGAAGCTACAAGAAACTTGCTGTTTTACAGGACTATGGGGCTGCAGCATTTCCCATTTACATCAATCATAGTAAACAGTGCCACAGCTGCACAAGTCCCTGTTTCTCCCTATCGTCCCTGGAGGAATGGAACAAGTTCTGAAAGCCCTCAGTTTCCTCCCTGGTTTTCATAATACTTACAGCCATGACATTACATTTTTGTTTATGCCTGGCTCTGAAGAAACACAAAGTAAGTGTTTATTGTATTTATTTATTAAACACGGATTTTATGTCAGAGGGAACTGTTCGTGTCTTAAGACCCCTTTTAAAATAAATGACACTTAAGACATACTTCATTTTTTATTTGCTGCAATTATTTACGGCTTGGCACTGAACAAACTCCATTTCCAGTTAAACACTACTTGTGTTTAATATAATACAGCATGTGTTGAGTGAAACCATTCATTTGTCATAGTTGCAGCAACTTCTTGTTTTCTGGATTGCTGTGTCAATTTGGCAGAAAGTTTTGGAAGGTAATCAGTCTATTGATATAAATGTATACACTGTTTGTTCTCTTGCTTTCTACCACCAGGGTTTTCAACAAACAGAGATCAAAGGGGCTGACCTATCTTTCCATGTACTTAGCAAATGTAAAACTCAGTTGTGTCCTGACAAGGATACAAGGATAGAAGCGTATCCAAAGATTTTTCCACACTGGACTTTTCCATAACAGAAATCAGATACAATCAACAAAAATCAGATACAATCAGACCCAGTTAGGCCCAAGTGGCGGAGGGCACTGTGTGACTGCTATGCTGGGCTCCCCAGCAGAAGGAGGATGATGAAGTGGCCCTGTTTACACAGGGGATGTCTGGGAGAAGCCAGGGTGAAATGAATGGGCAGGAAGGTGTCCAAACTTACCTCAGATGATCCCAGTTTTTGATGAACAGACTACAGATATCAGGTGTCTTCTGTCAGCCATCAAAACCAGCCAAAACTTGCTTTCAGACCCATGCTTGGGGTTTTTAGCTATGTTATCTAACCTTCCTGCTTTACTGTACCAGGTCACTGTCCCTCACTGTGCCCCTTCTCTCCCTAAAACCAGTCCTACAGCACAGAGGGAAGGCAGCAGACACTTGGCTGAGGCCTGGGCAATGCTGCATGCTGAGGATGGAGGAAATCCGTCAGGAATGCAGAGAGCGGGATTGACATGTTGAGCAATTGGTCTAAGAAAGACAGGGCAGTCACAAGCTGGCAGTCACACAGACTGGGGACTGGTCTTGTCATGGTGCTCTAGTTCCCACGTTCACAGCAGGGAAATGCTGTGGGCTCCAGCTGATGAAGTTTGTCTTTAAAGAGTCTGCCTGGTACATAGTTAAGTCTAAGGGATACTGTAAGAAATTGTATTTCCCTAGAAAGACACTCCTTTACTAACCATAAATTGTATTTAGAGAGCAGGCTGCTGGTCATTTGCTGTGAATTCCTGGATGCCCTTCAAACCCTGCATGACTAACTGCATATGCCATAGATCATCCATCCAGCACACACCCAGTTATGTCAGCCCTAATCTCTCTGCATGCTGCTCACAGCCAGTGTGGTCCTGCCAAAGTGAACACCAAAGCTGAACAACGTGCACTTACATTCTCCAAAGGAACATATGGGGACTCTTAAGTAAAATATCACCATCAAGGCAAAGAGCTCAGTTTCTCCTTGCACAAATTTGGCAGTGAGAGAAATGGAACCAACTTGTCACATGTCTTAAATACTCCATATCCCTCCCTTTCTATTTACATGTTCAGGGATAGAAATGTGTATCACGTCCAGCTGAATTTCACACCTATCTATGATGTCTCCCAGGAGCTTTTCCCTCCTGGTCGAATTCATGCCAACAAAGATGTAAGCTGTCAGAGAAGCAAATGTATCACCCCTGATGCCTCTGTATACGAATGCTGCTGAACCCCAGGTTGGACCACAGCACCCCCTTCTCACTGAGTCCTTCTCATTGCAATTCAGCTGGGAGCAACTACTTGAACATATTGTGAGTTTGCTTATCTGTTTTCAAAGCACAGTTCATTTCCCCTTGGGTGCTTTTGCTGACAAAGTAGCACATGCATTATTTAGACAAAGTTATAAATCACCTTCTGAGTGTCCCTCTCCCAGCAAATTAGAGCACTCACACCAGCCTGTCTCTGTAAGCCAATTCAATGGTTACCAGCTAATAATCCAAGGAACTCAGCCATGACAAGCTAGTTTGCATTCTGCTTCATCCTTAATCCTCAGCACTCAGAGGTCAAAACAGAACTTAAAGATTATTTAGCGTTTAGAAGTATAAATTGGAAGATAAGTAGTCCCTTCCCTTATTTTGTGGCCATGCTAAACATCAATCTATCCCTAAAAATGATTAGTTTGTTGTATTAGTGTGTTCCAATGATTGCCCTAACATGACAAAAGGAAGTCATATGACAACGATGTAAGATGAATATCAACAACATTCACAACCAGGTGATCTCTATAAGCTTACCTGGGATGCCATCATCACTGACAAGCTGAGGCAGATCTGTCGTGCAGAATTTTCACATGAAGTCCAGTTTTTGCAAGGAGTGCTTCTGTAGGCACAACACAAGAGACATCAGACTGATCAAAAGAATTTTCTCTACTGGAGTGTACACGTACTGGCAAAACCTTTTCTGAATAAGCCCATTTCAGTACGCAAACTTCAGAGTGTTTGGATTAGCAAGAAGAAAGCCCAAATCTAGAAAAAACAGGGCAAAATTTACGACTACCACAGCATCTTATCTAAGTGCTTTTCCACAGTAATAACATGTTCTTTACCAATTCTCACACAAAGAGGAGTTAAATCAAAGAATGAGCTCCCCAGCTGGTTTCAGTCAATAGCATGCTAGAGGATTTCACTGGAAATCAAGCCTTCCTCCCTTTCTCCAAATATATTCTTCCTAAATTTAGAACATGAGGTTGTTAACATTTTTCCTTAAACATTTTCCAAATTCTGTTTCACAAGTTCAGCTCAAGTGGCTCCAGAAGAAGAGAAAGTATGTTAAGAAAGAAAAGCACGGAATCAAGTACATGGGACAAATTGACAGGATCCTCCTGGGCTGGGAGCCACTGAGAGATGGCACTTGTAGAGGCAGAAACAGCAGCACTGAAAGAGGTTGAGTTTTAAATTTCCATCAATTTCAGGAGAAGCTGTCGGCATTTTGTGCCCTTCAGATCCCAGGAAACAGGATTTGGGTTATTTTGTTAGCTCTAAGATTTCTGTCACCCTGAATCTATCTTTCTTCTCTTCCTGCAATCCCAGTGTGCTGCTTTCACAGTACAGGGCTCTCTGTGACCTGGCTGCCTGCAGAGCAGCATCACAGGGCTGGTGGTGCCAGCTCAGGTCATCTGAGGACCTCATCTACAGTGTCCAGCAGCCTTTAGCAATTTGTGACATTCCAAGTTTTGGCAAAGCTTTCTGCATTTAATGGTGAATCCAGTTGTACGTCAGTCTCAGCTTTATTTCAGCAGATTGTGAAACCTGGAAGATCTAGGAATAGTCAGGTTTTAGAAGAGTATGAAATAACAATGAGCAGTGGAAAAATGTCAGCTTTGTAAAATGGAAATCCCATATGTGTGTGTGTGGAGCTGGGAAGGCAGCTATAAATATGCTTTGCCATTCACCCTTCATATTTCTTTGCTATGTTTATGGCAATATCACAAGCACTGTCCTGGTCCACTGCTGCATCTGCACATATTGAAATACACTGATTAGATTCTGTGGATGATTATATTTGAGTTCTATTAATATTTTGGTATTATTTTCATAGAGATGTAGAAAAATTACCATAAGAGGGCCCAGACATTCATGCAAGTATTTTCTTGACAGAACACATGCTTTCTCATGCTGATCTTCACTCACCTCTCCAGGAGAAACGTGTGATTCCCCTGATTCTCACCCAGGAATTGAAAGCTTTCCACTCTTCATGTTCTGCTTGGGTGGCAAAGCAGCTGTACCAGTCCAGTTCAGAGACATATCTGAATCCATTTTCAGGTCTCAGTCACTTTCTCAGACTTCTTGTCCTTATCATGACTACTAGAAATCATACAGTGTTTTGAAAAGTATTGCCTCCAAAAGTAACACATTTCCTCACAAAAAGGACTGAGTATCCCTATACTTTTTGTTTACTGGGTAAGGCTGATTTATATACTTTCTCATTTAGCACATATTCATGTTATTAAGAAAACCAGCGGCAGGTGCACTGACATTTGGAACTCAATGAACAGCTGGAAATGCAGCTGGGGTTTCCCTGCTTTTGAAGAACAAGTGAAATCCCAGAGGAGAAGAAGCATGAAACTGGGATTCACTTCCCAACAATTTATTTCAACTTGGATGGGGATTTGAAGAAAAAGGGAAGACATTTCTGGTTGTTTCTAGATGGGAAGGGAAACTAAATGGTCAATATAATGTTTATTCCTCCTCAGTTTTGAGCTGTGATATTCATATGTGAGTATAAGGAATAGCTTGTTATTTCATGTGTGTGCTACTATATGTGGGTGAGCAGTTCACATATGAGTAAAATAATAATAGTCAGGTCTCAGTTCAATGCCTGCTCCTAGATGTACCATCAGACAATTAAATTAACTTGCTAATTGAAACTATTCACAGATTGCTTAATTGAATGGGTCCCCATAATTTCTGAGCTGTCCTGTGATATTGAAATAAATTTCCTACTACTCCCTGATAGGTGTGTTCAAACTAGAACTTTGATTCCTTTCTCACCACCCAGTCTGAGAATAAATTTTACATATTCTTTGTGCCAGTTGAATGTACTCTGGTAAAAGTTCAGTGGGATGTAATGACAGAAGGGAAAGAAGTGTCTGGCTGCTACTGTCCTGCAGCTGACCCTCACTGCCAGCAGAAGCAATGACTACCCTAGCTGAGGTGGGCATCCACAGAGAGGAGCTTTTGAGCCTGGTGGTTAGATAAAGGACGTGTAGGCATGAGGAAGGTCTTCTGCTTTTCCTAACCATGGCTAATTTTTATCCTTATTTCATCTGAGACCTGGTATCGTCACCAGATATGCTAAGAACAGTTAAACCCCACTTGCACTGTGAGATTCTCACATGTAGAAGTGCTGCTGGCATCACAGAAGTGAGGCCGCAAAAATCTACCACTCTTTTTTCAGTTTGCTTTTTCCCCGCATTAATGACCAGACAGATTCCTGGCTTAGCTCACTGTATGACCACACAAAGCAAGTCAGCACAGAGGGAAGGAAGGAAAACCTCCCTACAGGCAGGCGTGCTGGACTGCCCCTTTCAGCTACAGCTGTGATTAGGTCAGACTCAGCAAAACCCAGCTGTGCAGTCACCTCTGTCTGCCGGGAAACACAACCCCTCTTAACTACTGGACACCTCTTCTCTGTGCTCTGTGACTCTGCTCTGAGGAAATATGGACCTTGGAGGTGGTGCAAGGCCCAAGCCCACTCCTTTGGGATCTGTGTTGTTAACATAAAAAGGACAGAGTACTGGAGAGAGTGATTTGGTTTTGAAGGGCTTTCCTTTCAGAGCAGTAATAGCATGATGCAGAATCCTCTTGGAGCTGCTGTAGCTCTGCCTTTTCCTATGAAGCAGAGCTCTGATTTTCGTTGCTCTTGGTCCATTGTTCAGCAGTAGAGTCATCCACTTCACTCGGCTCCCAGGGCCCTTTCCCATAGCTCAGAACCAAAACACAAGCATACCACTGTAATTCCTTCTTTCACTCACTCCCTCCCTACTCTCGTGCTCCCTGGGAGAAATGGAAGTAGACTGGATCATCGTTATATCCCTTCACTTGTTCATTTGTACAAAAAATTTTCAAATGCATCTAATTCAGACTGCTTTGTGCCTTCCCCTTGTGTGAGGGCTGTTGTGAGCAGCACAGATAGGGAAGGAGAGGTGGCTCTGCAATGAAGTCAGGGATATAAGGCACTGGTCTATTTCCCAACGCTGCCTGAAATGTATTGTGTTACTAACATTATTTATAGCCTATGTGTTAAATCTGTGGAACAGAGTTGATATTTCCTTTCTTTATTGCTGCCTTTCACTCATACAGTTTTCATAATAGTCTATCTCCAGTTTGTGGTAATGTGGCAGCAAACTGAAAGACAACAATATATTTCTCTTGCTCTTTCTTTCCTTCGATTTTTCTTTCCACATTTTTTCTTTTCACACTTTCTGCAACAACTTTGCTCCAGCATGTTAAAGGCCTCTCCTGGGTAACTGGAACGTTTTTTTATATGCATAAATAAGTCCAGGTAGAGACTCCTCCTTATGACCAAGGGAAGAATAAATAACACAGTATACATTGCTCCAGGCTGGGAACAGGTGAAAATGCTGCATCATGGAAATTCTTTATGAGGGAATAAATTCTCAGACCATTTTAGTTAGTTGATGCTAGTAATATCTTTGAAACCATTTTACTTAAATCACAAATGAAAATATCCTCTGCCTCTTATAAAGATGGGCTCAGATACACTATTTTCATCTCTAATAATATCCATTTCTGTAAACATAAGGGATTTTTGGTCTTTCTAATACACTTTTACATTTCTACTTGTGCCAAGTAGCTGGAAAAGTTATTACCACTCTAGTTTTTTATATGGAAACTCTGTTGCACATTAATCTAATCTCATAGATCTCAGGACATTTATGAAGTCAGAAGTGTATGCTGGAGTGGGTTCTGTCTTATGCAACTGAGATACACTTTCAGAATATATGTATTTCTTAAAAAGGAGATAAATTAGTAAAAACTAACTTACTTGGAAAACAGATTATATATTGCACTATGGAGTTGAATACAATATGATATTAATTAAGTATTACTTGCTGCCAACTTTTATAGGGAGATCTACTTCCTACATCCTATTGACAAAGCTTAGATTTTCAAGACAGAGCTTTACTTTTCTTTTAAGCATTTTTTTTTTTTTAAGTAACTGAAGAAGACACTAATGTCTGTTCCCACTTTTAACCAGCAGTCAGGAATAAAGAGAGGCCATTGTCACTAATAAATTTAGTCTTAGGAGCTAAGATAGTGAGCCTATGAAGCTGAAAGTAAAAAGGGGCAAATTCTCTTGGTAGCTACTTTTAAACATGTGCTAGTTCATGTTGGTTTGTAATTAAAACATTTTCTCCATCTCGCTGCTGTGTTCTCCTAAGGGGCATTGGGATTTAATCTCCCAATAATGGAGATTTAAATGTATTAAAAGTTGGAATGCACAAGTCTTTGCATTGCACTTGTTGTCATGGGAGCGACTTATGTGAGTAACCGCAATTCCAGATACAGTTTCAGATGCCGGGCTATCGCACTGCAGTATTTTTCCTTGCCTTTCTAGGCTTTTGTGTGTGTTTCTCCTATTTATTCCTCTTACTCTTCCTCCAGCTTCCCACTCTTACAATTTCCCCTGTGATAGGGTAAAGTGTTCAATCATTTCTTACAGAGTGGTTTTGATACAGAAGAGCAAAAACTTGTTCTGCCCTGGCAACAGTTGCAGTCCCAGGACAGTATCAACACATTGCAGATGGTGAAGATGCATCCTCCTGGGGATGAGACAAGTGCAGGGCAAGGAAAATGCATGAAACACATTATCATTCCATAATAGCGCCCTTTTTGTGATCTACAATACTACTTTCACTGCCCACCAGACACCTTTCATAGGTCAATATCCCTTCACCCTGGAGAAAGTGATGCTTCTGGTAGCACTGCAGAATGGTAAGGACAGGTATTTCCCAGATACCTGAGGCAGGAAATAGGGAATAGTGAGTCTAGCAATGAAGCAACTCAGCATGGACCCGCCAAAGAGTCATCTGACAGAAATAAAACCCTTTGTATGTAGAATACATTTCTGGTCTGTATGTAAGCCCTCAGAAGCAAGGTTATCAAAGAAGAATATGAAACAAAAGACTTTTTCAGGTGTATGCAAATTTTGACACTCATGTCCTCTTCTCTTCTGTGGTGTGAGGTCAAGGAGAGTTCTAATCAATGCTTCCCATGCACTGTTACAGAATCACAGAATGGGTCAGGTTGGAAGGGACCGCAGCAGGTCATCTGATCCAATTCCCTGCTCAAGAAGGGTCATCACACATTGCACAGACTTGCATGCAGAAGGTTCTGAAATATCTCCAGTGAGGGAGATTCCACAACCTCTCTAAGCAATCTGTTCCAGTGCACAGTCACCCATATGGTAAAGAATCCCTTTGTGAGCATTTCAGGCAGTTGCCCTGAGATCCAGACCAACAATGACTCCTAGGAACTGCCCAGCAGTTTCTGCAGCAAAATAGCTTCAGCCAGCCTAGATCACTTCTAATTTTCGCGTGGCATTAATTATTATGGCTGCTGTGTCTGCCTATACAATCACTTTGTGGACAGTGCTGAGTTTGTTTTCTTTGGCAAAAATTTGAATTCACCTTGAAGAATCATTTTCATCTTTCACAGTCAGTGCTAGTGAGAAAATCTGTCACCAAATCATCAAAAAATTTTTTCTCTTGACAAGAGCCTCTGTGTGTGCTGAGATCAGTTTAGTGCAAATTCCAGGCAGATTAGAAAAAAATGTCATTGACACAAGGAAAATTTTCAGCTCATTAGTAGAATCAGGATATGCTCTAGACTGACCAGCATCAAGCTTAAAATGGTTGTGCATATGGCCCAGGAGATGGATTTTTTGATTCTTGTAGAAGCTGGCACAAAAAAAAAAAAAAAAAACCCAAACAAAAACAACAACAAAAAAACCAGCTAAGCATTGTTGTGGATGTTTTGTATTTGCTTTTCTAGACATGTGATGTTTAGGCTAAGGAAAGAAAAATGACACCACTGGAGTATAATTCAAATGCTCTGTTTTTCTGGGCTTGTTATAGGGCAGAACAAAACAACAATAGACAGTGAATTTATACTAAAATATTTTACATATCTTACTATGCCTTCATTTGTTTCCATGCATAAGTGCACTCACAACACTGAAAGTAAATGCTTTTATTCCCTGCTTTACAAGTAAGATAAAGCCAAATAGGGAGAAACTGCTGTTATTATAATTTGGGATGCACCAGCTTGTTTCTATTGAGGTCAAGGACTCCTGTCTTCAGAAGCTTTGAGCAGGAAAGGAAAACTTTTGCTGTGATGAACCAAGCTGGATGTAGTGCTAAGCTTGTAGCAGTTTCACCCTTCTAAGGGGTGGTTGGGAGTTTGTAGTAGAAAGTCAGCTGTGGTGGTCGATGAGGACATGGTTTTGCAGACCCCTCTTAATTCCTGTAACAACTGCTGGTGAACACATAAAGGAATTTCAGAGACCACTGATCCTTTTTAGGTCCATCACTGAACAGGAACTGCTGCTACTTGTGCGGCCACTCCCTTCTTGCACTCCCAGAAAAAGTGGGTTGGTCCAGGAAAGCCAGTGATCACCAAAGAAATTATTTTCATGAGTTTCTTTAGAGTCAAACCTTAGTAATATAAGACATGAACTGCAACTGCAGCCTGCTGACAGGATTTGGCTTATAGGACAACTCCAGCTGGACCACTGCCCTTCCCTATGCCAACAAGGGACTCTGAGTTTTTTTGCTTACAATCAGAAGTTTTGGTCCACAATTTCCTCTTGTTCCTCTTCTCTTTCTGCCCTTCTGGGAAGGGTTCCTCTGAAGCAGTGAGATAGCCCTTTTCCATACTCCTGATGGCAATCAGAAAAATTCTTTCTGAGTCATAACCCCAATTAATTTGTGTTCATGTCCGAGAGCCCCAGTGAGCTGTATGAGCTTTGGAGCAATGGTCTGCATAGGGCCCAATTCACACTTCATACTTTTTGAAAGGCTTCATACCTTTTCACAGGGGAAGAAAAGGGCACTGATGATGCACAAATAACTGAGCACTCCTGCAGCTATGCTCTGTACTTATTCAGCAAACACATCACGGGCAGCAACTGGGAAATCATGAGCAGGTGCATGAACTGGAAAGCAAAACTAAACATCTGTACCCTCACCAGTGAGACTGCGTGAGAAACCTGGGAGGGGATTACAAATATTTACTACATGGCTAATGACATCCAGAAAATTCTGGCAGAGTTCTTAAGAAGGATGGAAACATCTCTAAAATAAAGCTGCTGTCAGCCTCAAAGGTGATGTTATATTTAAACCATGTAGATGCATTGGCTTAATAGTTAAAAGCAAGTAAACAAGTTGGGAAACATGGATGGAGCTTCTGTTTGAAAACATGGGTAGTCTTGAGGGAGAGTGTAATTGAGTCAACAGAGCTGTGGGAGACTGGATGGGCTCCTGCAGTAAGTGGTTCAGAAAACAGCAACTTGTGAGCCATATTTTGACAGGTACTTTTAACTACCCTTAGGACTAGACTTGTGGGCTGCCCACCATCCTCAGGCAGAGGCAGTACTACACTCCAAGGCACAAGACGAGGCCCTTCCAGGTCAGGCAGGTAGGCTTGGAGTGCGTGGTTGCCCTCAGGCACACTGCTTTCTCTCATCCACCTCCAACCCTGAGGCCTCAGCGGGCAGGAAGGGAGGTCAGATCAGGGACAACTCCCAATGCCCCAGTGAAGAAGGGATTTGGAAGAGGACGAGCCTGGCAGTACACAGATACGGAATAGAAAATATTTTCAGTAAGGATACCAAACCTTACTTTTTCTACCTCATCTCTGTGAATCATAAGCTTTTTGTTACGTGACTGATCAGCCCTGACAGAAGCATCTACATTGGAGATGTCTTGGCACATTTGTAAGAGAAGTATAAACAATAAATCAATAGGAGATGCTCCACTGACTTCAGAGATCACTGGGTTGGGCTTTCTCTATCAATATTAATTAGGGATCTCCGCTGCTTAGGTTTTCATGGCTACTGCCATTGAAACAAATTGGCTGCAACATCAATGCATTGTTCTGCATTTTCCTATGAAATAATTGTTTGATAGTGTCACAGGGAACTCCCTTGGGGAAGAAAATAGTAAAGATTTGGTAGATACAGTAATGCTCCCCTGCTGTTCTTTGATGCTGCCTGGACAATTCATGTCTGAGACGAAAAAAAAATGCAAGAAAATGTAAAAGTCAGCAGAAATGTCTCAAGTGGAATTTGCAATCACTAAAAGGAGAAACTGGCTGCAAATCTTTCTATTTCTCAGCTTCTGTGCTTAACTCACATGTGTGTTAAGTCAGTGAGTGCTTGCTCTAAATGCTCATACAGTCTTTGAGGAACTCATGAATTCATGGAGACAACTATGGAGGAGGTGATGGTGGAAGAATTTGACTACTGTGCAGGAAGAGAGAGAAAGGATAGGTCTGAAATAAAATGCAGATCAGGCAAATCAGATTACCATGACAAATATAAATGAGATCTGAAAGACTTTCTGAGTGGTGTCTCTAAGAACTGTAACAAAGTTTAATATGTTTTGGGAACAAGATAATGAGACGAGGGATTCAGTGCTAGCCTGATCCCTACAGAGGATGGCATGATTCTGATGTGCATACAAAGTCCTTTCTCACAACAGAGAAGCTCAAAGTCTTATCCTTTTGAATCTCTTAACCTAATCCATGTTATCCTGGGAACATTGGGTAGGAAAAAAAAAAAACTGCTGCTTTCTAAGGCACTACCTGTGATTCATCAAGTGAGTCAGTACTAAATCAATAATATGGCATTCATTTTTGTGGCTGAGGCTTTTCTGGGTGAGAGATGATGGACTGAATCTGGTGACTCCCAGCTCAGCTCCATGGTGGGAATCTGTGCTTGGACAGAAATTTAAAAGCAATCAGTGTGATGACAATAAGCACAGCAGCACTGAAGAAAGATGCCACAGACACTTTTTTCATGGCTTAGAGGAGATTTGAGATGTAAACCATCTGCATATGTAGAGGTACTCTGTACTCTGAGTCTGTTTTCACTGAAAGGGCATCTGAAAGAGATAAAAATGAATAGTCACCATTATGGACTGGATATCTTCCAGCTGCTTAGTAATTAGAGTTTTAATTGCCCGGTAATGAAAGTTTTAATTACTCAGCAATTAGTGCTTGAAGTTTCAAGTGCTTCACATGCACTCAATTGCTTTCATGAGTTGTCAAGATGGAGCAGCTCCAGTGTGTGTCAGCAAGGCTCTGAGCAAGAGGGGTAAACATCAGCGATGGAGCAGCAGCAGCAAGTGGGCATAGCCCCAGTGGCCAGTCAGGCAAACACTCTCACGGAGCAGAGCCTGCAGGCAGCTTGTGACCTTTCCCAAACCCACCCCTTCCTCGGCTGGGCCAGACGAGATTCTCGGATGGTTAAGGCATCCTGCTGGCTGGGGAAAGGCTACTGCAGAGACCAAGTCCTTTATGTCTCTGTTCGTTCTCTTGGTGCATTCCTTCCTTCAGGCTTTTAGTCACATACCCTGCAAGTACTATTCAGTTACCGCAAATAAGTTTTAAACTAAACTCACATGGATCAAATAGGAAGGAACTAGCTCTGTAGGTGTCCTATCAAAATGAAGAGTCCAAGAAGGAACTGCATATTTGTGATCTGCTTGGGTAACCAAAGAGGCAAATTGTCTGACAAACCATGTAGTCAGGCAGCAGGGACAACTTTTCCATAAAATAATTACAGTTGGTCCAGCTTTCTTTTTCATGCCCAGCAGAGAGAGTTTTAAATGATATTCAGCTTTTTTACAGGCAGCATGCAAAATACATCACAAGAACTTTGGCAAAACAGGACTAAATTGATCTAGTAAAAATATTTCATGGAAAAAAAATCTGGTAGAGGAAGGGCGGGATGAAACTTTTCAGAAATGTAAGGGAAGCTGCATGTTCTATTAGATGTTACTCATAATTGTAGAAATCTAATTTTTAGAGAGGGAATCATAATGCATTTCAAAAGGTGAGGGGTTTGTTTCCTTTTTTCTTAGACTGGCTTCCAAATTTATCTATTGGTAAACAAAAATTAAAGTGAAGACATGAAGTTTATGGGGAAACATACTAACAGTCACATAGGCACAGATTGGAAAAGCCCTTCCTATTCCCAAGTATTAGAAAAAAATCAAACAAATTCAAATTATGATTACCTAAACATCAACCTCTAAATAATATACACATAGCATTAAACAAAACAGAGTTTTCCCCCTCTGCTCTGAAAGGAAGGAACTTAGACCTTTTAATAGCACCTGGTTACATGGTTAGCAACCTGGTTAGTAACTCAAAGCATTTAGGTCGTCCCTAACGTAGCATCAGATGTGTTCTAAACTCCAGGCTGTACAGGTCATTGATTCCACAAATGCTGTGCTTCACTGGGGTGCTGATTCCAGGGACTATACATATGTTTTCTGTCTCATTTCCCTGAGACAATATCTGTAGTACACTTCACAATGGTGAATAAATAAATACCTGATCACAGCAGACTCTGTTGTTTCTAGCAACCGAAAACTATGAAGTATTGAAGTCACAATAAGCTGGGATTCACCTTATTGAATGTAGCTGTCTTGTCTAAGCTGGTAACAAGTTCAGTGAACAGAGACAAACATCTGGGTGAATCACTCCTTCCAAATTTAAATGCCCCAGACAATGAGGTGATTATTCCCTGCTGGAGCTTTCTGTATTAAATAAGGAAGGACAGTTCTTAGACAGTTGAAACTCAGAGAAATGTAGAGTCTCAGAAGGAGACTCTGAAGAGACTCTTCAGAAGGCTGAAGAAAATAGGTTTTTTTGAGTGTTAGTATTGATTTCCCCTTGCACATCCAGGAGAAGGACATGCATTTCAGATAATGTTTATGTTGTAATTATCATTATTCCTTTCACCTCTGAGGCTGCAACTCAGAGTTCCAGGGTTGGATAGTAAACCCTCCTGTGTTAGACACCATATAGATACAGGATAAACATCTAACCTCCTTCCCTAGTAGATTAGAGTCAAAGCAGTCCATTCCATACATTTTATTTACAGTGAGAAGTCATACTGTATGGTAAGTCTTTGCAAAAGGCAGTTCTTTGGTTGACTCCTCTAGTGAAAAGTGCTTCTTCTTTTCAGTGTTTGGCACCTGACGAAACATCTCTTTTCTATTGTTATTTTCCAGCTATGCTTTTCCCAGCTGCTCAGCGATTCAAGAGGTCCTCAGCTGCCTTCCTTAACCCAGTGTTACAAAACTCACTGGAAGATGTGGTCCTGCTTTATGAGGTTCAGTATATGGGAGTAGATGGTACCTTAAGCCTTAGCCAAGACCAGGGTTACTTTCCGCACTGGGGTTACTTTCCATACTGGGGTTACTTTCCATACTGGGTTTATCCATTATCTTGTCTTCATGTCACTTTACTCATCCCAGAAGTAAACCCATTGCTGACTGTGTGATATATAACCAGAAGGGAGGGAACAGACATATATCTATATGTGACAATCTCATTCTTTGAGCACTTAAGCAGGCAGCAGTTGTCTGCTGCACCTCAAATGTGGGTTCCAGCTCACCAACAGAAAAAGTGAAAACCAGAGCAAAAGGCTTTCCTCTAAAATGTATTTTGTTCCAGAACAGTTGCATATTAACAACACAACACATTTAAATTCTTTGGTCTAGGTCTCAATCCCAAATTATTAAGGCTACAAGTATCAGTCATTGCAAAGTAATCCCAAGGGCATGACTGTTTTCAGTTCGAAACAATTCAGGTCCCCCCTTTGACAGCAGTGGAGACTGCAATCTGTAAATCACAGTCTGTTCATATGGTTTAGCTAAGGGAAAGTGGCCCACCTGAAGAAGGTGCATGGGTCAAATCTGTCTATCTCACACCCTGAGAAGCTGGGGTTGGATGTCCAAAAGAGGGAGATGAGCTGGGAAGCTACTGATGTGCTTTCTCACACAGAACGGGGCTATCCCCAGCAGGGTGCCAGCAGCAACTCATGACTGTTTTGGTCAACAGAAGAGGATCTGCTTTCTCCTTTTTCTCTTCCCTTTTCCCCGTAGCCTATCTCTAATTTTCCTAGGTAGGTAACACAGCAGTCCAATTTTCACATGGAAACTTTCTGGTCTGTCCCAACTCCAGCCAGTGCAATTGTCTCCATTTGACATAAATTAAAGACCTAAGGACAAGTTGTTAATGCACATTTACTGTGCCTACAGTCTCTTGGAGAAAATAAATAGCTTTCTGTGTTCTGATTTTGTACCAGTTTCTTTTAGCTGAGCTTGACATTGACAAAGGCCAGAGGATCACCATCAAAGATGAGGAGCTTGCTTCACTGAGGAAGGCTGCTGAGTTTGACACCATCTGCAATGAGATTATCCCCAAGAGCATCACAGAGATCCGCAGGCTGAGTAGTAGGCTGTCTTCCTACCCAAGGGTCCTCAAGAAAGAAGACTTTGAAAGGACAGTGCTGACCATGGTCTACACAGCTTACAGAGCTGCTCAGTCCCAGGGACACCAGAAGGACGTTTGGGCTCAATCCTTTGTCAGTCTTTACAAAGCCCTGAAGCACGACTTGATGTTCCCATACAACAAACAGCCATCATAGTGGGAGACTAGATGAAACAGCAACTCAGCCACCTCTTTCGATTGATAATGAACACATGTAGCACGTCCACCACTTTATTCTGTAAAGAGTTTAATAGCCTGCTTTGTGAAAGATTATTTGTTTTCTAGCTCCCTCTTGTGGAATCCACTTTATAGTTCCATTTTAAATGGTGCAAAATGTCCAGTCCTGAGAATTCAATTTTTGTGCTGGCTTGGAGGCACATTCTGAGACAAGCAAAGAAGTGAGTCTGGGATACACCCAGACAAATCCTTGCTCCATCCTTTGGGTTTCCTATAAACAATACATAAGTACACTATGCTTATGCTCACATCCTTATGTGTAAGTGCTGGAGAGTGTTGCTTTCATAGCTAGGGAAACAAGTTCATGTTCTGACTGGCCAGTAAAAGAATATTATAAATAGATGCAAAGGCCCTCTGTAAAAAGAAGAAGTTTCATAATTGTCAGCCTTCAGAAATTATGCCCTATATTATTAATTCCAAATGTTCTTGTAAATAAGCACTCTCTAACTCAGTTCATTGGGCTGAGCCAGTTTTTAATTGCAATAACATTTGCAGAAAACAAAGGACATTGTGAACACCAGCAGCAAACAATGCCTTTGAACGTATTCCCTGCTTCCTGGAGCTCCCTCCCAAACAGTCTGCAATGATTCTTTCATTATTTGCAAATGGCTTTGCTTCTGCTATTCCCTTTTTTTTTTTTTTTTTGAAAGGAACGTGTATTTGTTCGCAGTGGAATCAAAGGCAAGACAAAGTCCCTATTTAATTTAATAATAAAACATTTTTCCTGGTTCTGTCACTTGAACGTAGGTCACCTAAACCCATGCTTCATAATCCCCCTGAGGCAAGGGGGATTTGTTTGTTTGTTTGTTTGTTTGTTTTAAAGTAGCATACTGTCTATTCATTTGAGTATACATGTGTGTGTATGTCTGTGTATGTTCATGCATGTGTGTGCACGTAAGTGCTGAGTACAGAGAAGGATCCTGAATTGTTCAGTCAGGGAAAAATTACATCTAACCACTTAGCAGAAACATTATTTATCAATCCAGTGGTACGAATTATGAATTTGAGAGCAGCAAAAAGCAAAAATTGTAGAACTAGTGCAACTGATTTTAATACATTCCCAAACAAATCATGGACAGAAAACAGACAGAAAAAGGAGATATATATTGTCAGACAGACGGCTAGCTATCAAAAATCAAAACTCTTCTAAATCAAATCCACAAATTTTTGTGCAGAAGTGATACAAATTATGTTTTTCTATTGAAATTAGTGGGGCTTCTACTTACAGACCATGGGAAAAGAGCTAAACATTTATTTCATCCTTTCATACCATCCTTCTCTATCTCTCTACTGGCATAATATTTTAAGGATACAGACCCAAATCACAAATCCCTGAGGCTGTAAAAGGGACCTGTGGATTCCGGCCCAAATTCTGAATCATGTTTAACTGCTTTTGCATCACTTGAGCAAACAGAATAAATTCTACTGTGTCCCTTTACAGGGATACTTCAAGGACTGGAGCCAAAAAATATCTATCCAGCACCACTTTGTTGCAGCAAACAGCAAATAGCGCAAGCAGTCAGAGCGCATCGGGTTTGGAAATCACATGTGGGAATGTGGAACCACAGCAGCCTTAGGGGCATTCTGACCATGGCATTAACAGCTGGACAAAGGGCTTATAAAAGACATGGTCGATATTGTTTCTCCCAGGAGTTTCTGTCTTTGTGCGTATGGGTGTGCATGTCCAGATTTAGCCTCACATAGGTGTGGGTGCACTTTTATACCTGAAGAATTTTGTTGGCCATCAAAGTCTGCCTGGAATATGGCAAGGGAAACCAAAAACCTCAACCACAAAGCTATGGGCCACAAATATCTCCAACTCCTCTGCTTGTATACAGCTCTCACAAAGCAGCCTTGCACTACAGCCCTCATGCCCTTTAAGCCCTGAGCTATAATGCTGATGATCTGTTTGTGCTTTCTTCCCCCACCATGCTTTATAAACACATAGAGGGGAAATGGCACAGAGTGTGCTACTGCTTTTCCAGCTCTGCTTCTTGGCTCCCTGAAGCACCACTTGCCAGAAGAAGCAACCAGGGCAATTAATAAATCCCTTATAGCCAGATACTCCAAGTCCACAAAAATAAGAGAACTAAAGGAAATATTAATTGCTAGCAGTCACCATTCAGAGAAATGAATGATGACTGCTAACAATTAATATTTCCTTTAGTTCTGTTTCAGAGAAATGAATGGTGACCATACCTAGCCATGCTCCTCACCCCAAAACAGGACTGTCCAGCAGTCAGTTTACTCATCATACAGCATCCCACAGAAAAGAACTAAAGATAATTTTTACTATCTTATAATTCCCTATGGCATACATAGTAAGGTTACTGTACCTTACACATTTATAACTAAAACCTTTATCTCCTCAATAGAAAATAAAGGGTTTATGAGTTTATTTCCCTCCTCCCTTTACTGTGTGTAATGTAAAAAAAAGATTTATTCCTTGGGAATGTTCTTGGACTGCCCAGGTTAATTTAACAGAGACTCTCAATGTAATAATAAAAACATTCTACATAAAATAATTGTCTTTGCATTGTATTGATTTAGCAGCAGATTTACTATTTAGCAACTTCAGCCTGAGTAATTGCTCACCTTGGAATGTGAAACGTTTCATGGGAACAACAGTACAGTAGAGAAGAGGGAACAGCCCTTTCCCTCTGTGGATCAGGAGTTGGTAGTAAATAGGAACAAGAGTGCCTCCTTTTCCAGAGTTCTGGCAGGAAGGAGCACTCTGCCTTCAGGGCAGTTCTTTGGGTTTAGGGCAGTTCCATCCCTCAATACCTCTTAAGGCCTGCTCTCAAGCTTAGTTTACATTTTATCACTTCAGTCTGAGTCTTCTTTATAGGCCATTCTTCCCTCAGAGTCTGGAAAATCATTGCCCCTAAATGGCAACTTTTATCCACTCTTTGAGCTTACAGGTCATAAAAATGTGAAACAAAGGTTAGATTTTTTTTTTTCATTTAAGATAAAACTATTTTTAATTTTTGAAGGTATTTTAGACTTCTTTTTTTTTTTTTTTTTTTTTTGGTCTCTCTTGAACAACCGATAAAAGAGATATTAACCCTGGCTGCATTGGCCAAACCAAAATCTTCACATTAAGTATATTTTTACTTCCAGACCTAGTTGCTAAATTTGCCTGAGGGGTCTCAAAATTCTGTTGCTTGATAGAAGTTTCAAGGCATATAGATGCATTTCACAGTCTGAGGAATTACTAATTTCAGGAAGAATTCAAGCTGCACATCAAATCCTTCTGCAGGTCTGCCTTTGGTAGTTCCCCAGGAGTCATGGTCACAGAGGCATTACAATCCAGTCTGGGGAGCTCAGTTTGTTGTTGACTAGCAGAGGGTGGGGAGAGGATAGGGCAAGCACCTTTTGGAGGCAGGAAATTCCTGGATGTGTGGCTTCCTATGAGATACAGGTCAAGTGAATGGATGTCTACAGATTGTGCCTGTAACCAACCAATGGATTCAGCTTTAAATCTATGGTCCTTTTAGTCCCACAAAAAGCATTAATTACAGAAGTGTTGGAGAAATGTTTCTCTGCTGGAAGACTAGAGTAGAAAGTCTAAACATTTCCAATTTGATTTTGAATCCTATGGTTACTTAGGGCACATTAATCAGTAGAGAGATCGTGACCTTCAAGGATCGCAATGGAAGAAACATGAAGACAAAAGATACTGTTTAGAAAACAATGATCATTTATTTATCATCAGTACTGGGACCTTGAAACAATAACAAACTGTTCAGCAACTTAGAAAAGGTCTTTTTGTATATTTGTGTGAATGTCAGAATGAGGAGGCTGTTGATATTCTCAAATGTTCTCACTGGGTTTTGGACAATGGGTGGAGCAACTTTTACCTTCTGCAGTCCTCATTGGTGAATTAGAGCTGCATGTGGCTTTTTAACAAATTTTTGTCTTGAGAACAAGTATAATCTGTGCTGGAATTGCTGCCCTTTGAATTCCAAGCTTAAGGGAAAAGTAGGGTAAAGGTAGATACAAAGTAGAAGCAAAGAAATAAAGTCTGAAGGAGCTGCAGATGGGATTTTTTGAGGTGTGCTCTTTTTTTAAAGAAGGAGTACCTGAACATTTACTTCTATGCACTGAACCATAAATTGTTTGGTTTAATAATTTTCCAGCAGAAAAGAAACTGTATTTTAGGCATTCAGACTATCAAACAGAAGGAAAAGCAGCAGCTCAAAACATATCCCGCCTGGTTTATGAAAACAGGAGTCACATCTCTAGATGATGGAAGAAAAAAAATTTCTAAAACATGGGAATAAGGATACAACACAGCTACAACTGTGAGTCTGAATTGAAAATAAAAATTGTCAAAAGATCACTATGTTCCAACTTGCAAACCTCTGCATGTTTTGGTGTAATAATAATTTGGATGTGCTGGTGAGCCCTACATAAACTGAATGTCTTTTTAACTGAAAAACCTTATCAAAACAGAAGACTGAAAAACAAATAAATTAAGAAAGATATTTTAGGTAACTGTATGGGGATAGGAAATGAGATGGTGAAAGACCTTTTGGGGAAATCCAGGCACAGGTGAAGGAAAATTGAAGTCAAGTGGAAGTTGGAGTATCTGAGGCGTGAAAGTTGGAAAAAGTGAAGGCGTGGAAGCTGGAGAATCTGAGGAACCGGAAAAGTATCTGAAGGAGAAGAAAGCCACCAGAAAGTAGAAGAGTATGGCAGTGATGAAGGAGATTCTCCGATCCAGAAACCTCCTGCTTGTTGTTCTCATTCCACTTCTGCTGCTTCCTCTGCCACTCGTATACCCCAGCAGCGTAAGTACATTTTCATTTTCTTTTTACCAAAGCCTCTGAGTGCAATAGGTAGTACTGCTGGATAAGTTTGCAGTGTGCAAAAATAAAGTCAAAGACCTAAAGAAGCATAGATCTTAGAAAAATCAAAGACTCAAATCTGAAGGACTGTGAGGGTCACTTAGAAGTCATCACAGTAAGAACTGGAGCTACCTTGAGTCATGTTACAAGCAGAGCTGAACAGTCAGGTGAAGCTAGTAAAACAATACTTTAAAGCAAAATGTTGTATCTCATTTTCTAAAATAATGTCTACGTAAAAGAGGGAACAGAAGAGACATATACATGAACTTTTCTTTAAGGAGAAGTCTTTAAAAGGAATACTTATAGTATTCCTTTATTAGAAAACTCTTTAGTTTTTAAATAATAAGTATGCATGGAGGGACTTTCAATTTAACATGGTTTTGTAAGATGGCAATTTAGGTGAGGAAGGGGCTAGGACACAGTGACAGACAGGTAGGACCCTACATGGCACTGACTACTCCAGAGCAGGTGTAGGTAGGTATCTCTGCAGCTCTGACAGTGGTTAATAAATGCCCAGAGACATAAACAGCAATTCAAAGGAGGGAATAGTCTGTGCTTAACATACAGACCAGAGAATGGGAATGAATTCAGCTGTGTTCCTGACACTGCTTTGGACCTACTCCATACCTTTGGCTACATGGTGAACTCCTCACTGCGCACATCTCTGCCATTGTAACCCATAAAATAGCAATTATTTCCTACCTCGTGGAGATGGTGATATTTAACTTATCAAAATTTGCAATGTATTTAAAATTCTGAAGCTTGTCCTTCTACATAGTCCTAGACGTAAATCTGGCCAAATGGTGCAGCAATTTCCATTCCATCTTCTGTGCAGCTAAAGATTAATTCTTCCTTACAGTATCAGAGTATTTTTGAATACTAGTACTTTATCAAATCAAAATGCACAGGATTAGAATTTGTATAACTGTTTTCAAAAATAAAACAGCAATATTTTTCTTTTGAAAGAAAACCAGGATTCGTAAAAAGGAGATGTTCCTACACCACTGAGCTGTATGTTTCACTTCCAGTTTTCCTGCTCTGAACTTTAATGTATATCTCAGCTCTTCTCTTGTAGCAGTTTTTTCATCTCTTCTATCTCGAGAGAGGCATTCAGTGACAGACAATTGTGATCTTCTTCAGAGAACAGAAGGGCTCACCCTTTCACAGAGGTTTGTTTTACAAAATGGTTTAATCTCCTCCCATGTCACTGGAAGGGCGGCATAAAAAGATATACTCCCTGACATGCCCATATGGCACTGTAACTGCAGAGTGTTCTGTGTCCCTTGAGATCCTTCCCCAGGAAACATGAGACTCGTTGCATTGAAATTTGTCCCTCTTGTTTGCTCTTTACTGGGTTCAGAAGCATAGGATGCAATAAGGAGACTTTAATAACCAAGGGAATTGTAATAGCACCATATGGGTGCTGAAGCAGAATTTCATGGAAAGTATTGCTGAAAGAATTACTATTATACAGTACAAGCCCTTGTGATGTTGCTTTACTGTGAAGTGACATGAAACTCCATCAGGTGATGTACATATGTGAAGGACCACAGACGGCAAAGTACAGATGAGAATCTGATCAGGTTGGACAGATGTTTATAGCACCATTAAGAAAACATCTTCACCAAATAAACTCAGCTGACAGTACTCTATTCAAGTGCTTTTGCGTAGAATTTACTTTGCTGTAACCCATTGATTATGATTACTTCTTAAACCTGAAGATTAAATTTATCAGACAAATATACTAGTTTCCCATCTTTCTTATAGAGATCAGAATTACCAGGTCACTTATATTTGCATTTCTGCAGGGAACCAGCATGCAGTTTGTTTGATGATATCATCACATCTCTGGAAACATCAAAAGAGCATTACATGTGTAGTGGCAGGAGTGATCAAAGGGAGCACAAGGATTCAGAACTGTTTGGAGATATGGCTAGTGGGAATAAAGTCCACAGCTTGTTTTCTATTATTTTGTGACAAAAAATTGTTGGCTAAAAAATAAACCTGAGAAAATTTACTTGAATTCTTTTTCCCTTTTCAGAGTTATAGCTGAACTTGTCCTGCAGGTTTGGATGAACATAAGTGCTTTTCAGGTCTGACACACTTAGGAAAAAACCATGCCTGCATGCAAGATATGCAATGTGCACTTTCTAGTGGACAAATTCCCAGCAGAGAGTTTATTCTTCCTTTTAGTCACTCTGAGATTTTTGTATATTTTAGTTACAAAAGCATTATGCATGACCCTTAGTACAGAAGTTTTAGCCATGACTTCCTTACAGCTCCTCTTTTCTTTTCACCTACGGGACAGACTAAAGGCAGATAATTAGATGATAGTCCCTCCAATCATCACATGTTTTCCTATTAGTTGTTCCAAGCCCTAAGGTGGGCTTAACAGTAATTTTCAGCTGTAAAACAACAAGTGAGAGGGGTGAAACAGTTAAAATTACACTGCCACTACTTTAGTCTAGTACTTAGTAGCTCTGGTAACCGTTAATTAAATATATAAATTCAGTTCAATTCAGAAGAGATTAATATGGTTTCTCTTGGAAACAAGCTGGTTTAAAGCACTGAGAAAATAAAGAAAGTTGCTAGACAAGCTGATTAAGTTTTTAGTGGAGATTATCAAGCTTGGCTTTCCTAGTACTTGTAAAACAGTTTTATACCATTTAAAAATGAGCTTTATTTTTGTAAAATGATTACAACCTCGTGTGTAAGAAACACTGAGACTCAGTGCCCATCCTAGTTAGGTTTTGATAGAAATGCAATTTCCCTTTGTCCTATTCCATCTTCACTATCAGCCCTCTTTTTTTCCACATACAAAAGGGTAATAGAAAATAACAACAACCAATGCTCAGAGAAATTAAAGAGAAGTACATTTTTGGAGCAAAAAAAAATATTTAGATTCAGTTTAGGATTAAATGAATTTTATTAATTTTGGCAAAACATATAACTTGTAACTTACATCTGCACTTCTTTAAAACAAAAAATCAATGCTTTTTTCCCTAGACAACTGCTGGATGTCATACAGAGCCCACACAAACACTGTAGTTTGTTAGCAGAAATTTTAAAAATTAGAAATGTGTCAAATAGTCAGTAGGTCACAAAAATGGTCCTATGCTTTCCTCTCTGTGGAATATTAATCATGAAGTATAACGTAGTTAAAGGTGACTAAGCAGCAAGTTGGCTAATGTTCATGAGCCAATCCATCAGTTCCATGACTCATCTAAACCAGCTTTGTCTTCCTAGTAGAGATTACCAAAAATCTCTAATGCCTATCATCTCAATTGTTAAACTTCCATTTTTAAGTCAAAATTATTTGTTTGGGGTTTTTTTTACTAAGTGGCCACTAGAAATTGTTACAAACTGAACACCAGACTTTGGAGTTTCAGACAGCATAGCAATTACATTTTATAAAATAATCATAATCCATGAATATTAAAAAAGTCCTCTGACCTCATCCATTCCAATCCAACCTTCTCTAACCTCTCTTAGAATTTTTTCTTGGAAGCAATGAAGATACAACTGCAAGATACTCTTTTCTTGTAATGTATTGCTGAAGGACCTCACAATAGAGGACTAGTGAAACCTGTACTGCAGAGCTTAAAGCCTAAGCCGCTCTTCTATGATAGTTAGGAAGAGAAACAAATATGCACCTTTCTGTGTAGTTCAGAGTACTCATCCACCCATAAAGGAAGAATTCAGAGCTAAATTTCTCCAATAGCCCTTCAGATACCCTTTATAATCTCTAAAGTAATTAGAATTTATCTCCCTCAAAGAAGTTAAGTTTTCTTATAAACTTATTTCAGTTTTTTTGGTGGCCTTGCTTAATAGAATCATGGAATCATTAAGGCTGGAAATTCCTCTAAGGCCATTGAGTCAAACCATTAACTCAGCACTGCCATGTTCACCACTAAACCATATTCCCAAGGGCCATATCCTCACACCCTTTGAAAGATTCCAGGGATGATGGATCCACCACCTCTCTGAGCAGGCTGTTCCAATGCTCAGCAACCCAACCACTGAGGAAATTTTCCCTGATACCCAATAGAAACTTACCCTGGCTTAGATGAATTACAACTGTTCAATGTTGCACTTTTCTGAAATAGGAATCAGAGCAGGATCTGGCAGATAAGTTAAACACAGTCTTCTGAGGGACCTTGGCTGAAATCATTATGCAAATAAAGGAAATAGTACATATCAATATATATCTTCTCTGGGCTGCATTCTGCCTATTATTACTGTAAGCTATACCATAAAAAAAATAAATAAATAAAAAAGAGAAAACCAGCTGATTGTGGCTCTTTGTTGGAGGTAATGTAAAAATGACGTGTATAAACATGAATTTAATTACAAGCTATTGATTCATTCCACTGAATGCACATCCTTGTATAATTTCACTAGACTTTCACACCTTGTTCACAAAAGAGATGGAAAAAACCATGAAGTGTGTGCTAACTGATTGGAAAAAAAATGAATGCTCGTTGATTTACACAAAGATTTGTGAGACTTGCTTGTATGACTTCTTGAAAGCTGCTTTATTTAGAAGTCATCCAGTAAGGAAATAAAAGTAATGGAATTGTATTTTAAGACACTCAAATAGCATCTGTGAACAGTGAGTTTTCTAAACAATAACCATTTGTGAGATGTGAATCCACATGACTCAATAAGTTCATATGGAACACCCAGTGCATAATGAGGAACAGATGGATTCATAGATGCTGTAAATCAGTGCAGATCTATCAGCTTCTATAGAACAGCAGGTTAGCCCCAGTACAGGAGCTGGCTTCAAATTTGAGAAAACAAAAGCAAAAACCTTTTTCTGAGAGTATTTTCTGTAGTTATTATCAGGAGATTTCCTGGGTTTCTAAGTATAGCAAACTGAGCCTAAGGAGAACTCCAATGAGTGCCATAAATAAAGACATATCTAGTGAAGAAATGGACCAGAAGAATTTCATGGACTACCTGTGTTTTCCTGTAAAAATATTCAGCATCATATCCTATCATATCCCATATTCTCCATCATATCCCAGCTCTTCATGAGTGCTCAGCATGATGTTGTCATGACATTTTCTACCAGAACCTTGGACAGCAGCAAATTTATTTGAATAACTCCATTAACCCATTGCCTCTAAACCTACAGGTCTGTGATCTTCTTCCAAGGGCCTGTGTAAGTTACCTGAACAAATCAAATCAGCTAATAAAAATGTTTGCACATTGTTAAAAAAAAAAAAAATCCAGAACATTTCCCAAAATAACTAGTAGGCAGTTTTATCCACGGCAAAGTTTTATCTGTGGTAAATGTGAATGCTCTCCTCTGTCCTTGTCCAGTATTGGAGAGAAAAACATGTAGAAATAACAGATCCACAAGTCCAGTCTGAGGAGTTGTGGTTTAATGCTTGGCAAATATTCGATTATGGAAATCAAACAAATTTGTAAATGCACTTGAAACAATTCTTTTGCTGATAAATAGGCTTATTGCAATGTTTTGCCCTGGCTTATGTGTGAGAACTTTCATTAGCATCATCTTCTGAAACTGATGATGATAGTCTAGATTTCACACCCAAACAGTGCACTTCAGGAGGCCCTAATACAGTTTTTTTGATTTTTTTTTTTTTTTTAAATCCAGGCACCTACAGTCTGATGAATCCTACAGACAAGTTCACAAAGCCTCCAAGGCTGCTGGTGGGGCTGTAAGAGGTAACCTCTGTGCTCTGTCCCTGCAGGAAGCCTCATGTGCCTACGTGCTGATCGTGACGGCCGTATACTGGGTCTCCGAAGCAGTGCCTCTTGGTGCAGCAGCCTTAGTTCCTGCTTTCCTGTACCCACTTTTTGGAGTCATGAAGTCCAGTGAGGTCAGACCATTGTGGACTTTTTGTTGTCTGATGTTCTTACTCTTAGTTAATTATTTGAATTAGACTAATCTTAGTGCAGTGGCACGACTTAGAGGTATGGGAGGAGGAAGAGTACATCTTGTAACATGTAACTTGGTCTGAACAGCTCTTTCTTCTACTGAAGATAGATATAGGATATAATATAGACTGTATTAGCCAGGAAGGATTTCCATCCTTTCAGCTACTGCAGCACCAACAATTCCCAAAACACATTGCATCAAAGGATCCCACCTTTCCTCTCCTTCAAAAGCATGTAAAGAGCAGTATGAGATACACTCTGAACTTTCCAGTTACATTTATTAGAAGACATGTAAGGCAGGAGGCTACATATGCTAAAAATAGCTACCATTTAGTGTAAAAGACTAGATAATTTTGTTGTCTGGCTGAATGTTTAATCCCTTTTTGAAGCTGTGACCTAGTGCTGCATTGTAGCCATGAATTCTCATGCAAAGAAGGGGCTGTACAAGAAAGTCTATATGATCAGTTCTGAATGTGCTTACCTGAGGGTTTTCTTGAATGTTACTTTCATGATATGCCAGGAATTTATTTTATTTCATCTATGACTTTTTTTCCCTTGCTTTTTTCTCTCTCTCTTGTAGTTTTTTTTTTTGTTTTTTTTTTTTTTGTTTTTTTGTTTGTTTGTTTGTTTTTTGGGGGTTTTTTTTGGGTGGGGGAGAGTAAGGGAGCCACACACTTGATTAAAGGACTAGAAATACAGATAAGAACACAGAAAAATATATAGCAACCATAAATTTGTTGAATTTCTATCACAATATAGCACTGGGGATACCAATAAATGGATAGAGAAAGGCACAAACCAAAAATTTTATGACCTACCTTATTTCTCCCAGTGATGTAATATAAAAAGATGTATTTCCATACCAAAACAAATCAGTATTTTCAATTTCTTTTCCTAGCATAAAGGTAAAGTAGTTAGGCATTTTCATTAAAAACCTGGAAGCACATTGAAGAAGGAAAATTTAATGGCAGCCTGACAGAAATTCAATGTAATATCAAATAAAATGACAGTGGGACTACTGCAGAGAATGTTTTATTTGCTTTAGGAACAGAAATAACCCAACATATTTAAAAAATAAACAACTCTGATGATGCTGCAGTATTTCCAGTCTGCTGTTCTAGAGTGACCTAGGGCTCTGTTGCCTAGCATTTTAAGGTACAAATAACTCACAGGGGCTTAAGAACATGGGTGTCATATATGTGTATGTGGGTATTAACAACACTATTAACATTCACTGGTTTCTCCAAAATGACTGTGAAAGGAATAAAGGAGAACAAGAGATTCTTTGTTCTGCTGGCTTGATGGATTTCTTTCCTTCACCTCAAGATCTTTTTGTAACAGGGTAGCAGGGAAAAAAAAAAAAAAACAGTGGAAGAAAGCCAAAAAAGTGATATTTAAAAGTTCCGGCACACAACTATGTTGGCCAAGTCTATTTAGGTCACTATGGGGATTTATTAAATGAAAGTAATTAAATGCATAACTTATTGCAGATTTCACAGAATAACATTAGTGTCATTCTTGCACTTTTATGGAGGAGTGTCAGTATTGCTGAGGACAATGGAAAAACTACTGCTTCCTCTGATCTTAATTGTTTTAAAATGCTGGCACTTACATTTGGTTAGAGGAATAGTTTTAAACTGGAGAAATTATGCTTTTGGAAAAATATTCCAGCAATAGCTTAAGAAGGATTGCATCAGAATGAAATTAAAAGTTTAGTTACACTTCAAGCACCGGTTGGTAACTTTTCTCCCATTTTAATGGTTTTGCTCACCCACTTTAAACTGAAGTTCTGTTTCTTGAAACTTCTCCCTATTTTCCTGATAAAATGGAGATAGATTTCCAATGTAAAAAGTTTTGGCATTGGATTTATGGATCACTGCAGCAGTATAAAAACCTTTCTTAGTTGCATTCAAACAGATGTCCCACAGGACTCTTTTTCTGAAGCTGCAAGTTCTGGTGATGCCCCATTTCACCCAGAAGTTGAATAAGACAGAATAAATATAAACAAGATAGACAACTATATCTCCAGAATGAAAAAGAAGTTAAAGCACATGAATAAGCTGCCTTCAGTGCAGAGTTTTGTCTGTGGCTGTTTCTGTGTGAGCCTAGCTGAGTATGACAGATTAACTGAAGGCACTGAACATCCTGCCAGAAAAAGTAACATTTCTCTTGACCTCTTCAAAACAGAGAAGCTAAAAAACAATTGGGTATAGAGCCTTGTTATTCATAAACACAACACGAAATAGATTAAAGAGAATATTTTGACATGAATTCTTCATGTTCTCCAGATCCCTGTCATTCTTACTCTCTGGGGAGCAAAAGTGTGTGATACTACATTACTTCTCATTCAAGCCTGCTTTCTGTGTAGTGCAGTTACTGCTTTTTTAACCGACTGCTTCCCCCTGGCCCTTTATGCAGGTGGCTGCTGAATATTTCAAGAACACAACTTTGCTCCTCATGGGTGTTATTTGTGTGGCAGCTTCTGTAGAAAAGTGGAATCTCCACAAGCGAATTGCCCTGCGCATGGTCATGATGGCTGGAGCCAAGCCAGGCATGTGAGTGAACCTCTCTGACTTGGGGGTAGTCTGAGCCTGACAGCAGCAGCTCAAAACAACTCTGATTTTCCAACCCATGGGCACAATGTAGCTTGGTTTGGGCCTCTTTTTTCATGTCCATCTTTCCTTTCAGAGTTTGAAAGCTTACAGATTTTCTCATCCTGTTTCTGCCACCTCCAACTCCTTGGATTTCCCCATGTTGCACTCCAGGTTGCTTCTTTGCTTTATGTGTTGCACCATGGTGCTCTCCATGTGGCTTTCCAACACATCCACCACAGCCATGGTGATGCCAATCGTGGAGGCAGTGCTCCAGGAGCTAGTGAATGCTGAGGAGGAGTGTGAGGTCATCAGTACTACAGGCAGCACCATTACTGAAGAAAAGAAGCCAATAGGTATTTGTCAATATTGGTCATTCTTTGCTTGTTTGTTTAGCAGCGACCAGACTTGTTGATACATATTATTCAAATTCTATCGAGGTCAGGTCTCTCTGACTTACACTGTCAAAGACATTGATCTGTACTCTTTCCTTTTGGACTCTGACACTCCTTGCAAAAAATGAAAGTAAGTTTTAAGATGAGATGGAAGAATTGGAGTTGGGAAACTATACTGAATTAAGACATCTACTGGAGTTTGTGTAACATAAATTCTTAGGTCATGTGATTTTATGGGGTTGGAAGGAAACCCCTGAGAACAAAGTTCAGGAAATTTAGAAGAGGCCCAAAATTGTTCTCTTTGACAATCCCAAAATAAAAAATTGATAAGGGCTTTAAAGTTCATTTTGTTCATTCTTTCCCAGAAAGAAAGGATTTAGGAAGAAAAAAAAAATATCTCTTTTCCTTCAGTTTACAGCTTCCAGGCTGAAAATTATTTCATCCAACCTTGTCTGTATTATATGTAGGCATGATAGACTTGTAATTGCCAGAGGCACATGATCAGTACAATACAATATAATAAAATGCTGCCTAAAGAGACAGTTTGGACAAGATTTTTGTTTGCAGCAGCCTCTCCAGGTCCAGTGGTGTGACCCAGGGGCTCAGCTCAGTTCTTACCCTAAGGGCTGCTTTCTCTTCCTGTGTTGCAGGTCTCAGCGAAAAGCATGGCCAACCTTCACTGGAGCTTATCTTCATCAATGAGGAGTAAGAATGAACCCTGTACATCAGGACTGGAGATTTGAGCCCTACACAGGTTGCAATGAGAGGAGCCCAGGAGTAGAGCCAGGAAGGGCAAGCAGAAGCTTACAAGCGAATGTTTCACATGTGACTGACAAGGAAGGCTTACATGATAAATGGGATTAATGTAATGGTCTGGATTTCACTAAAGCTTCACAGTATTCATTATTTTTTTAACATCGTGAACATTTTAGGGAGAAGGAAAATGTTTCTTGGGATTTGAAAGCTCTTTTGAAGTCTGTGTTTGTGCTGTGTAAGAGAGTACTGTCCACAGACTTTTACTTCTGTTCCCCTTAAGGAACAGTGATGGAGAGGATCCAAGTACATATGGAGTGACCACAGGACATATCCAGAGGGAAATCACTTACAGAGCATTCCTGAAGGAAGTCCGAACTGTCTGCATTTAAGAGAGAGATGAGAGTGGGAGGGGAGGGAGGTGGGGGGATGGTGGGAGGGAGAACCAACACAAAAACAACCCTCCTCCCCCAAAAAATTCATAAAAGATTTCTTTAGATATAGACAAATTTCTTTGGAGGTTTGAAACACTGACAGTTTCAACCAGGTCTCTATTTGAGGTAGAATCTAGGTAAGATGAAAAGGGTAAACCAAGCAATGATTTATTTCTTTGCCAAATTATCAAATTAACCATCAGTTCAAGATACACAAGGGAATACACAAAGCTGATATCCTAGAACTGTATTATAGGGTAAATCCTGAGGAGCATCTTCTTATGAAGTGTGAGAAAAAGTTGCTCAGTGTCTGCCGGAGCTCCTTCTATATTGTTCACTAACAAAAGAGAAAAAAGTTCTTGTTTCTTTTGCTTTAAATTTTAATTTATTTTAAAACAAATACTATCATTCAAACAGCATAGGTTGATGACTTTAAGTTAACTTGGAAGATCTGAACAGTTATCTCATTAGTCTAGAGACTATCAGGTTCTCCAGTATTCCGTCTGCTATCTCTTTTATATCACAGCCACATTTTCTTCACAATATAGAATTAAATTTTAGTTTGGCATTGTGCTATTAATCCCTTTAAGCCCTGTTGAAGAGTACATGTTGGATATTTCATACAGAACTATTGTTAAAACAGTATTACTTGAAAAAGAGCTTGACATTTGGCGGGAAAAGTAGCACATCTTCTGGAATTAAGTTCAGCAGACTGTTTTCATGGTTCATGTGCCGAAAAGTTGGCAGAGGAAGAACTTGACTAGGATAGACAGCCTGGTGATTAACTCTACTGTGAATGGAGTCGTCTCCTAGAATGGGGTGCATATACTACAAAGAACATAAATGTTTTCCTGCATGGAGGTGGAACCCCATTGCTACAAAGTTAGAGATGGAGCTGTGAAACAAAATGATGACTGACATATGTGGCCAAGAGACCTCATAAGATGTTCTAAAAAATAGTATTATGTTATTCATCATTAATCATAGTTCTCTTGCAGATGTTGCCCCTCCTACCCATGATGTGTGCCTTTTGAAGGAGTTGGGTGAACAGGCATTTATAAAGTATATTTTCCTTTCTTTGTTTTAGTGCTACTACTACTGACTTCAGCTCCTTGATGAACTCAAAGGTATAGTATCTTCTTAGCTACATTGTCTTCTAATGCAGGAACTATCAGAGCAGAATCCGCACAGCTCTGAAAAATCCTGCTGTTTCCTTTATTTCAAAAAAGAGGTGTTTGTTGGCAGAGAGTTTATATTGCAGAACGTCCTGCTTTGTATTTTACCTATCAGCCTGTTTGCACTAATCAGGTTGGGGAACATTAGCTCCTTAAGAACAACAACATAAGTACATAACAATGTAAGTCTATTGTACTTACTGCTGGAGATCCTGAGATCCAGTGAGTAAACTAACAATTCCATATGTTTTTTAACAAATTCAGATATGATCTTTTATTGTCTGGATGTTTCCATCTTCATCACTGAGACATCTCAGAACAGACTACACATATCACAAAGTCATAGCCTCTAACAAGAGACCTGTTAGATTCTCCTACATGACAGAGGAAGAAGACCCAATCTCATTCTAATCTGACTTCAGGATCACTTTAAAATAAAAAGGGTTGTGGGTTTTTTTATTTTTATTTTTATTTTCCAGTGTAAAATTTACAGCTGATCTTTTAGTGGGTTGGATTTTTTTGTTGTAGTTTCAAATCTTTTTTTTTTTTTTCTCCAAAACCTACTACCCATGACCTTTAGGAAGCATCATAAATTCTTTTCTAAGTGCCCCATGGAACATAAGAAAGGCTAATCCAAAGGTATTTGTCTCCTTACAGAATATGAATGGTGTGCATATGATAGCCAACCCTATTGGTACAATGAATTCTCAGAGCAATGGGCAGCACCTCCCCCAGGTAAGCAAGTGTTAGACCTGGGGTGTGAGGCAAAACCCAGATGTGAATATCACCTGCTCTCCACTCTTTCATATTTGTTCCTCATAAGTTGTGTTACATGGAATCATTCTCCATCATCTTTCCTCAGCCCTGGCTTGGTCCTTTGCTAGTTCTTGCTCCCATTTAGATATGCTGAGCACAGGTATGTTCAGAAGACCTTCTACCAATAGCTGGGACAATTAATTTAGCTTTACATTCAGTAATGTGATCCCAAGTTTCCCTTATTATTTGACTGTATTAGCCACTTTTTTTTCTGCAAATCCTCCTTGTAAAACAGCCCAACTCAAGAATAACAATCCCTGACAAATAAAATTCTGAACAGAACAAAAACAGCAGCAGGCATGGACCATTAATCTGTTCAGCCAGTTTGTTAGGTAGTCTTAGTATCCATCTCCTTTTTTTCTTCCATAATATCTACCCTCATAATCCTTCATTAAATCAGTCCATTACAATATTTCTACTTCTCTTGAGTGGATCCAAGAAGAGATTGCTGTTTGGATGCCAGTTTGTATCTTAATCTTATTAGTATCTTAATGGCATAAGTTGATGTTCGTGAATGAATGGGCTAAAATCAACACATGGATTTGCATTCACAGTTCAAAAGAATATAAGTGTGTATTTCCAGAAAAGACTAATGCACTGGTCCCAATACTTAATTTTCTCTTACACACATATTAATAAACATCCAGTGGTTATTTTTAACTAATATACTCATTTCACTTTTAACCTACAGGATTTTAGTTATTTTTATCCTTGTGATGATGATGAACCTATAGCATGACTGATTTTACTAGATAAGCCAAAATAAAAATCTATCTGAACCCCTTTCTGCCTTTTTTGTCATCCCTAAATTACAGCCCTGGCTTGCATGTGATGTACTTGTACAGCCTTGAAGTACTGTACCTTTACTCCCAGTACAACAACCTGATTTACCAACATGGACTGTTTCCTGTCACTGATGAGAAAGCTTCTTCTGGAGCAAGATTTTTTGGCATTTTTTTCTTCCACATTCTCACTGCCCAGCTTTTTCATGCGTAGGGTTGAGACCCCTAGGACTCCATTCTAAATTAGAAGCCCTCAGCTCATAACTGCGAAAAGTTCACCAAGCCTTTGTCTGGTGGCTCCTCATAAGCCTGAAGGATTATGGATTCCTACTCCTGCAGTTCTGGCATCCCATCCCCGCAGGCTTTAAAGGCTTTTTGTATCCCACTGATATTCCAGTCAGAGCTGGAGTTGGCCCAAACCTTAGTCAGAAGTCCGATTACTGTTTATCCTACATTTCTGCCACTGACAAGGCAATTTCAGGCCCTTGGACATGTTTCCATGTCTGATCCCAGTTAATCCTTGTGAAGAAAGAAACTACCTTCTCTTATACAAACCTGTTGTTTCTCTGGGATCTCTATCACTATGGCATTAGAGTAAGTTGTGCTGCTGTTCTGATCATCTCCTATCTTTGGTGAATGTATCCCCTCACAGGCTCAGATACTGGTCCTGCCTCCTGAGCCCTCGGATCTAGGCCTGGCTACTAAGTACCGGTATCAAACCAGACACGACCACATGGTCTGTAAATGCCTCTCACTGAGCATCTCCTACGCAGCAACCATTGGAGGACTGACAACCATCATAGGGACCTCCACCAGCCTCATATTCTTAGAACACTTCAATAAGTGAGTGATGCTGTGATTCCGTGAGAATGGTGGGTGATGTTCCCCACAGGTTTTTACTACCTCAAGGACCCCTCATAAGACAGTTTCTCTGAAGGAAAATTTGCTGCCTCCTCTAATGTTGTTACTAATGGTTCATGTTTGAAAGGGGGAGTTTAAGTTGAGAGATATCCATGTCTTTCTTCCATGCAAAATAAAAATTCCTCAGCATGTGGTAACATTTAAGTTTCTCCAGAAACTTTTTTTGATTTGACAAACTGATTATCATGAAGGCAGCAGGCCCTCTGGAAAAGTAAGCACTAAAGCCATGAAGACATAGCAAGGAAGACAAAGAAATACCCACATAAGAAATGTCACACAATCAGCCTTGAGTTGTTCTCTGGGTTCTCAGAAAGTGAGTTCTTACGGTGAATCTAAAGGCATCACTAGTGGTACTTGGGCTGCTCAAGTATAGTGCAAAAATAAATAAACTTAGAAATTTGGCCTTATACATTTACTTCAGAGAAGAAGAGAAGCAGCTCTCTGAATATCTAAATATTTCCTTTATCGTGTGCCCAGAACTCTCAAAGACAAGAATGTTTAAATGTCAAAGACATTAATGTTTTTCTGTCAGAAGACAAGTGGTACTTCTACCCATGGACTGATCTGCATCCAAACTCAGACATGATTCTGGTCATCTACTGCTGTCTCAACTGCCATGATATCCTTCATGTCTCTCTGAAATGGTGGTAGCAAAGTTCAGAAGTCGTGCTCAATGCAAGGATTTGGATTTTACAGAATTTCCAAAGATCTTGCTTCTATGACATCTGCATCAAATGCACACATCAAATATCTTTGCCAGAGCCCAGCAGAATGCAGTAATCATTTGTGTGGTCCATGATGAGACATACACAGAGATCCTGGGTGTAATCATTCTAAAGTCTGCCAGCACTAAAATGAGCTTTGATATAAACCATAGGTAGGGACAGAATTTCACTGCTGGTACTAATATTAGACAATCCAGGCCATCTGGTATTAAAGGTTTGAAGTGCTCTGTGGCTCATCTGTTGGTCAGGGGATGTCAATGATTGACATTTTTTGGCAATTGGTTTCACTATGAATATGTAATGCAGCTGTTGCAAATGCATATGGATGGAATCTTTCTATCATGCCATGACAAATATATGTAGAGATACATATATATGTGTGTGTAACTATGCACATTAGAGCTCCTTTTAATGTTCTAACTTCTTATGCATCATCTTTTTTCTCTACAGCCAATACCCAAATGCTGAAGTGGTGAATTTTGGAACCTGGTTTTTGTTCAGTTTCCCCATCTCCTTCATCATGTTGGTGCTGACTTGGTTCTGGATGCATTGGCTGTTCTTGGGTTGCAAGTGAGTGAAGTTTGTTCAAGATGCAAGGACCATGAAAGCAGGACATCTGCAGCTCCTCTAAAACATATCTCATAAGGTTGCTTTGATTGGCAAATGACAAAATTTAAGGCACAATTTCCTTCTTCTTGCCAGTACAATTATCAGAGGAAATCTTACTGCTTAGCTGTGCTGCACAGACAGCAGTATACAGTATTGCTGTTTGAGAGTGAAGAGTCCTTTTCGAAAAGCACAGCTTAAAAGATGAATAGAAAAACAACTGCAATTGAGCAAGCTACTTTTCAGATCTGTCTCCAGATCAATGAAATTAATGTAAGACCAGTTTAAATTAAATGTAAATATACTCCATATATATTTCTCTTTAAAGTGGAAAAGATTTACAGCCTAAGAGACAAAATCATTTAAAACTAGTAAATCCCTAAGCCCCAGAAAAAGAGAAAGGCTCAGTCTTCTTGTTCAATTGTAGTCTTTATGGAGGTACTCAGCAAAGTTAATGAAAATTGTCTAAATGTGTGCATTTAAAGTGGATTAGTTAATCAGTATTAAATTGTGATGCAGACACACTCAGAATCAAAGTGGCCTTAATTTGATTTAGTTTACTCTTAAAAGTAAACTGAATTGACATCACTATTTCACCTAAGACAATGAATAAATTGATAATGACTTCTGCTTGTTGCTGACCTTGACTAGATTTGAATAAGTAATTTAGAGGTGAATGGCTCCATGCCCCTTTCAGTCAGTCTCCTGAGTCTTGTAGTTCCAAATTAAAAAGCTAATAATAGTCCCCCCCTTTGTTTTTTTAAATCTTGAGAAGAAACAGGTCCTAACATGACCCTCAATTACTTTAGATTTTTTTAAAAAGTATAATTGAAATTCCACATTGCATCCAAGACCTCATGCTGATTAGTGTTGTTCTAAATAATACCAGAGACTGAAGTATTATCGACTTTTTGAGAAGTACTAGTTGATTCCAAGCCTCCTTAATCTCTGACTGTTATTCACTGCAGTTCATTAAAAAACATATTATGTTAGGAGCTGGGCTATGATACTCTACCTTCCCATCCTCCTAAGCCTGGGAACACTAGGAACATGTTGAAACAGCTGCTTAATGCTTGTGCATAAATGTTTAATCAAGTCCTGTAATTTTCATGTTATTTGCCTAGGAAGCTAAGTGTCATCAATCTATTCTTACTTTATCCAGCTGGAACAGCACGTCAGACTGCCTTTTAACATATCAGGCTAGGCCAAAAGTGAAAGAGAATGGACCCATCAAGTGATTTTTTCCAACAAAGCAGAGCTAAGGGTAGAATCATTGCTATAGAACTGGCCACTATAAACCATATGCCTCTTCTCTTTCAGCCACTGCATTACTGCTAGCAGATTTTACTGGAGTCTAACAGCAAGGTTTGCAAGGAAAATTGAAGTACTTCTAGGTGCAGGGCAGTGCTAATTGAGCTTAAAAAAAAGTGTCCATGTGAAACAAAAAGCTTGGTTAAGTCTTTTTGTTAAACAGACAGGGCCTGTCTGGAGCTCGAGCTATGCAAATTCTTTTGAGAATCTGGCCTTAACCAGATACATGGAGAGAGATTGTAGTCCACGATTTGGCCACTGCTATGGCTTGGGTCTCTAGTGGGGTACCAAATAAGATATTAAAATAGAAGGAACTATAAAAACAACTATTAAGATCTAAAAGAACTATAAAAGTTGTGCTCCCATGGTACTTCAGTCACTGAAGAAGACCTTACTGCTCTTTCTTCTTTTAGACTGGCTTAGACCCTCCATGTCTCTGTGTGACCAAAGATTTGTGGCTCAAAGCACAGCAAAGTAGTGCTATTGGAATGGATAAAAGGAAAGTGTTAAAGTGAGCTTGCAAGTGTCTTAATTCTAATTAGATATGTCCATACTTTGTTATAGGATGAAGGCAAACTGAATAAACTAACATTCATACAAATGTATAGCTGGATGAATATACCCAGCTTGTGTGCTTGTGTTTTCATGTCTCTGTCAGAACTACAGGCATTTTTTACCAGAACAAACACCAGCCTGACTGCCTTAGCCTCTGTGGCAGAGGCAATATGATGCTGATCTGGCTGTGCCTGGTTTAGAAACAGCTAGTATTAGCAGAAGCAGACAGTCATGGAAAGTAATGGGATCCTAAGCACAGCTTTCCCTCATTATTTACTGTGAATCCTGAATATTCAAGTCAAATATGGTCTCAAAAGCCAGACCAGACTCCAAGTATGCCGGATACCCCTGATCCAACTGGAAAGCACAGTTACCCCGTGAAAAATTTCTGTTCATAGCTCACCTCTGTCACGATCTTTCCATGTGATGATAGAAATCAGCCACGGCCTGGAGGTTTCTGGCACCAGAAACATCTGGCCACCACCAACTCTTTGAGGAAGCCTCCACAAAGGGAGCCCAGCCATGGCTCAAGAAGGCTTAGTGACACCAGTCAGTATGAGTCAGAACACCCTGGGGACCTTTCAACTATGTCTAGAATTGAATCTCAGAAGAAGTTGAAACCAGAATAATCAAAGATCACATACAGTAAATTCCCTTCATATTGGCATCAAGCCTTGCCCCTGTCTTGACTCCCAACCGTCTCTGGTATCAGATTTTTCAGTTTACCTCATTGCTGGTTTTAGTTTTTAATTACTTTTTTTTTTTTTTTTTTTGCCACTTTGTGCCCTTGTCTAATTTTATTGTGCAATGTGCTTCAGTTTTAAGGAGACCTGTTCTGTGAGCAAAAAGAAGAAGACCAAGCGGGAAGAAATGTCAGAGAGAAGAATTCAAGAAGAATATAAGAAACTGGGAAGTGTTAGGTAAGCCAGACCAGCCTTCCTCAGGAATTTACCTCTCTAGGCAGAAGCATTCTTACCTACTGCCCTCCATGTTGCATTTGGCTCATGTAGCTTAGTCTAAAACTATCAACCAGTTTTCTTTACTTCCAGGAAAGGAACTAAAGGCAAAAATGAACTAAAATCAAATACTTTGTTACAAACATGGGTGTATGTAATAATTTATTTATTTATGATGAAACAGGACATAAAAGGAAAGATTCAATTTTGTACCGGGGTTCAAAGGTCATCTCAGTCAAGGTTTGTCTCTACTTTTGAGCTAAGTCATTAAAGGCCCCCCTTTCTCAATTCAGGCACATACTTATTTTGAACCTTGAAGTTCAGCAAAGGCTTTACCCCATGCCATGAGTTGTCCATCCCTCACATCTGCCCATAATCTTTATGCATGATGGCAAGAAATGTCTCGTGAAAAGATTATTTCACAAGAGTTTCATTTTTCAAGAGGGATAACCCATCATAAAATCCCTTCTTCCCAAAACATTTCTGTGCTGTTCAACTGAAATACTGGCAGGTAAACTGGCTGAATACATAGACTCTGAAACTACACTGCTGTTCAGACTGTTTCCAAATATGAAATAATGCTTATTAATTAATAAATCTATGCTAAATTAAAAATCCGTAAGTCACCTCAAGTATCCTCAAGTCACCTTGTGTGCACCATCTGTGCTAATTTACATTGTAATTTGCTCCTAGGCTTTCTGCACTTGTAAAAAATGCCGAGAATGTGTTTACAGTGGAATGCTAATATGAGCTTTACCTTGTGAACACATTTAATCAGAAAATAATGCAAACACAAAACAAGCATTTAGAAATATTTTCCTCCAGGTCTTGCCCATGAATGATTGAATTGCAAATATAGCAGGATATTTTTATCCTGTTTTTCACTGGGTTTAATGGTTCCCAGTTGGGAGCTTAATCTAGAATTATTTAATTCAAACTAATCTTCCTTACTATTTTCCATATGTTTTTATCCTTGTTGAAGCCAGTTTCTACTTTCCTACTTCTGGAACTTGTCCTTGGGTTTTCAGACAGACCTTGGATTTAATTCCTAGTTTGTTTGTTGTTTTTTGTTTGTTTGTTTGTTTTATTTTTACTTTTAGCTATCCTGAGATGGTGACTGGATTCTTCTTCATCCTGATGACCTTGCTTTGGTTTACTCGTGAGCCTGGCTTTGTACCAGGATGGTCATCTTTCTTTGAGAAGTAAGTAAAATTCCCTAAACAACTTCACAGGAATATGGTTTTGTTTCTGACTTTCTACAATAATTTTTGGCCTTAAGGCATCATCAGCCACTTTTAACAAGGTGGAGAAAAATGAAGTCTTTATTCAAAAACTGGAATTTTTACTTTTTAAACTACTTTTCATATAGAGGCAAATTCTATTCTTTCTTGCTATACAGAGTGAATTAAATAGAGGAAGTAAATTAAACACATTTCAAGTGTAAAAGAATAAGAGGGTTGGGTTTTGAGCTTAAAACATTTTAGTGCATTCATAGAGAAGTTTCAATAGAATAGATTCAACTATGATGAAAATTAAAATATTTGACAAAAAGTGTTTATCAAGAAAATGTCAATGAAATTAAATAGTACAGAGAATTGTGACTAAGCAAATAATTTTTCTTTTATTTTAAATAATATTGAAACAATTTACATTAAAAGTTACTATAACACACATTGCTTATGAAAGAACAAGTGATTTGAATTTAAATTTGCTTTGTATTTTCTTTATATTTTTTCTTTTCCTCCTAATTTTGACAAAAAAGCAATTTCTAATACTGGGGTTTTCTGAAGATCACTAGAGTTTGGCACTCCTCAAAATACTTTTTCAGAAAGAATTTTAGACATTTAATTTCAAAACCTTCTACAGTCCTTTTCTGAAAGATCACTTGGGTTTGACTTTTCCCCAGAACGTGTTTACTGTTTCTTGCTTCTAGTAAGCACACTATTTTTCTGCACCTCCAAGTTAATAGATTTGTAAACCAAAACGAATTTCTTTTTTTCCCCCACCTGAATGTTAACAATTGTTGAGCAGTGATTGAAGTTGGCTACAAGAGTCAGTTTAATAAATGGGGGAAAAAAATCCAATTTGTATCCTTGCTATGCAGACATATTTTTCTGGTGAGCTGTTAGTATGACTTCAGATGTGGAAATGAAACTGGACCTGCAAAAATTTGCTTGGAGCTATGTATCTTGTTTAGAAATGTGTCTGCTAATGTGTTTTCATGATAACCTCACTGTTTCTTTCCTAGGAAAGGTTACCGGACTGATGCCACTGTCTCTCTATTTCTTGGTTTTCTCCTTTTCCTGATTCCAGCAAAAAAGCCATGTTTTGGAAAAAGGGAAAAAGGTGAGGAAGATCTAGCAAGAAAGAAAGCTGGTACATTTTCCAGTGTCTTTAATGACCCTTTATGTTTTCTGTAAAGATTTCTAAGAGGAGACTTTTATGTTGGCAAGTCAAGGTTCAGTTTCTCCTCTGATACCAGCCCTTCCTACATCAGACCTCCTTTTCCTTTGCTATAATTCATACTGTCTCGTTCAGAGGATGAAAAATAGTTTTTGTATCTGAGACTGCCACCTGTTCTGTGCTAGTGGAATTATTAAAATTTAGGACTGAGCTTTAGGATTGGTTCAGATGGAGTTTTATATTAAAGAACTGTAGTTCAAAATTAGCTGAAGATAAAACCCCAATAAAGAAATTGGTCATCACTTATACCTCAGAAATCACCGATAAAGTCATAAGATATACATAAAAGAGATCAGAAAATGCCATACAGTGTTTCAACTTTGTCCAACACTTATCTCTTAGTCTTCTTGAAAATAATAATGATTGTGATTTCACATTCACATTTGGGTAGCACTCAGTGGTATTGATCAGCTTGATGTGCCAGGTTTTCAGCAGCGCTGAAGCACCATTTTTCTATGAAAATGGAATTGTCTGTTAGAGTCTTATATAGACATTACAAATGTTTATAAATATATATATATATAAAAATATATATATATATATACTGTCATACATAATACACGTTTTAGGGAAAAAAAAATTACACTTTAACTGCTCCTTCAAAAAAATACGCGGCATCTAAAAAAAAGTAATATCCTCAGAAAAAATGCACTTTATCAGGCTTCATGGCCTACTTCATAGCTCTTCTTTGATGATATAATCCCATTGTAACACCACCTCTGCAGTCTGCAGGTATATGTACATACATATGTACAAGAGAACCCACAGTCCCTCAAAAATCTATGAAACGAAGCACAAGGGTTTACAACTATTCACACTGACAGAGCAGCCAAGGGGAAGTCAGGACATTTGGAATTAATATGCTGTGTTTTCTGAGGCCAGGCTAACCAGAGAAATAGGCTATACTCTGCTTCTTTGCTTCTCTCTCAGGTAGTTCTCAAGATAATTTCCATGCACATTCAATTATTCCTAGGAGTGTGAAAAATGTGAAGATCTTAGAAAAAGGACAGTATAACACTGCTTACACATTTTTTTATTTGATATAGAAGGTGGTGAAAAGTCAACAAACACAATGGATCCCATCATTACCTGGAAGGACTTCCAGAAGACCATGCCCTGGGAGATTGTAGTGTTGGTTGGAGGAGGTTATGCCTTAGCAGCTGGATGCAAGGTACTGATTTAGATTTTTATCTTCCTTCCTAAAAGAATCATTAGCCTGGACTTTTATCCCTTTGCATCCTCCCTAGTTTGGATTTATGATGTGGATACTTCCAAGTTTGTATTTAACCTAGTGCCTCCTCCCTGCACTTAATGGACAGTTTATATCTGGCTAACAAAAAGATGGCTAGAGCTCAAGACATTTGTGTAAGCATCTGCCATTTCAGATGCTTCGGAACATCTAGATATTCATGGCATGGCTTCAGGGCCGGCAGGCATGACACAGGATCTGGGAGACATCTCACACTTTCTCAACTAGCAGCTAACCAGACAGAGGGGGAACATCTCAGCTCTCACTGGATGCTCCTCTTTAGGCAACTGAGTGAAACTCCTAGTGCTGAATGGACAAATCGTACTCTAAGCCCTACTGACTATATCTACACTGAGTATAATTCATAAATACACATTTAACTCTCCTCCAGACTCCTACATGTAGACAGCTACAACTCTGTATCTTAACCTCAAAATTAATTCTACCCAGAAGGTGCAATCCTTCATCACCAATTTCTTATACTCCAGTTCACATGCTCAAGAAAGAGAGAAGATCACCCTTGGTACGTTTTTAATGTTATTAACTGCTAAATTTACCTCTTTCTTACTATTTATTAGGCGATGCAATGAAATCCAGTTTACTGAACAAAGACAAATACAAAAAGCATTGACCTTAACTTTGTTTATTTGTTGGAGGGATTCTCTGATGTAAACTGCCACAAAGAGAGGAATCTGTTTCACAAACACAGCAAGTATTTAGCAATTCTTGTGCCTCTGTCCTTTCCCCAGACCTCTGGCCTCTCTACGTGGATTGGACGTCAAATGCTCTCCCTGAGCAGCCTTCCCTACTGGGCTGTAACCCTGCTGGCTTGCATTTTGGTATCCCTGGTAACAGAGTTTGTTAGTAATCCAGCAACTATAACCATCTTTCTGCCTATTTTATGCAGCATGGTGAGTTAAAACAATGACATGTTTAGTCTGTTTTTCCTGAGAGGCTTGTGGGAATGTCTCAGGATGTCAGGGTATTGGCTCTCTGTTCACATGAAACTCAGCCCCAGTTCCCAAGCTACTGTTCTGCAGTCTTTGGATTAGGAAAAATAATAAACTTGGGCAGCCAAAAGCATATTTTAGCACCAAGGAATTTATTTAATACCTCTCAGACAAAGTGAAAACTTAGCTCCTGCACTCATGGGTTCAGTCTAAGTACAAGAAAAGGTTATGATGCAATCAAACATTTCACATAAAACTTGAGATACTTTTTTTAAATCATGTAAAATATCTTGTTCATTAGTTAGAAGTCACCTACTCTCCTACTTTTAAGAAAAGACTAAAGTACTGAATTTTATTTCAGATTTAAAATTTTTCTGGTAAGCATAATATCTTCCAACATGAAAAACAGAAATGTTTGTAAGGGACAGAAAAAAAATCAGGATACTATTGACAAAAGTAGAGGAAAGAGATACTAATTTCATTTTATACTGGAATAGCAGTTACAGAAAACCACCTTATTTCTTTTCATTTATGTAATGTAAAGCTTCTCTTACAAGAAGGCAGGTTATTAATCATCTTTCCATATCATAACAAGTTTAGGGGACTGTTCCAAAGCTTGTGGACAGCTGTGAGATAATTTGAAGATATGGTCAGATGAAAATAAGTAATTGTATTTGTGTGGCTTAGGAATTCAGATTTACTTCTGTTCCATGCAGAAAGAGACTCTCCTAAAGAAAAGTTTATACCAGTAATCTACTTATAGTAGTCTGAACTGCCATCTTAAGGCCATCTCTCTTTTTTGATTGCAAAAGTAACCTAGAAACACTTCACTTCCTGAAATGATGTTGGTTTTGGAAATACCCTTCCCTTTTCCTCTGACATAAAACTAGGCCAAATCAGTGTAAATAAAAATGCAAAATTTCACTACTGCTGAAGACTGCAGCAGAAGCACAATTCTTTTAGCCCACTCTAAAGAACCTTCCATTGTCACTGCCTTCTCATGATGCAGGTTTGGGCCATGAACAACTAGTTTTTCTAACCACCGTTCTGGAGGACTTTACAGAATGGTCCCAGTATATTCAGCAACTGAAAGAAGTAAGTTCTTCATATTAGACGAAGACTGAAATGTTAGATCCATAAGACACAATACAGAATGACACAGAGAGCAAGTGGAAGAACAAAGGTTGCCTAATAGTAGCAAACCCCATCCTGCCTCAGTGTGAAATGTCCCAAGAGGGATCCCTGGACCACAACCAGCTCCAAATTACAACATTTCTCTAAAAAAATGAAGAGCAACCAGGCAAAAATAGTTTCACATTTAAGTTTAGAAACTAGGGAGATGAGATTCACAGAATCTTGACAGAGAGGGTCCTTTCAACCAAGTTGTCAGCAGTGGCTTTAATTGATCAGGTGAAACAACTGTCTCCCTCTCTTCCTGCAGTCAGAAACCCTGCTTATCAACCCTTTATACACCCTGATTCCTGTCACCATGTGTATCTCATTTGCGGTGATGCTGCCAGTGGGTAATCCTCCAAATGCCATTGTCTTCAGTTATGGGCACTGCCAGATTAAAGATATGGTGAGTCTTGAGACTGGGTATATCCTCCCATGCTTCATGCAACTTCAACACCAGCCAATAACAGTAATGATTGTACTGGTGCTAACATAAAATAATATTGATCTGCAGTACAACTGAGCTGTCAGGTTAAGTATATCTACAAATCTGCTGTACAATACATGCATTTATCATCTTTAGTTTTTTAAATGAGTGTAATGGTCGAAAGAGCTTTAGGAGTATCCAATCCTTTGCATTGACCTGTTAAGATAAGCAAAGAAAGCCCGAGAAATTAGATTATCACATAGCTCCACAGTAAGTCATGTCTGACCCTGCTATGTGTAACTCCCCACTCTGATTATCTGATTGAGAAGTTCAAGTGACAGATTGAGCAGTTTTCCAGTGAGCTTTCCAACAGTCCATCTCTATCACTCCTGAATACTTCCACAATTTATACTGTGATACATAGTACTCATTGTGCTTTTTTTGGCTCTAGATATCACTGTACAGAACTTACCAGACAAGATATGTCAGTATAGACCCTACTGATTTTTTTTCTATGTTGACTGGTTTTGATTAAGTTGTCATTGTGCTCTGATGCATTTTGCTTTTGCAGGTGAAAGCTGGCCTGGGTGTAAATCTGATTGGCCTGGCTGTTGTCATGGTGGCAATCAACACCTGGGGAATTAGACTCTTCCAGCTGAATTCCTTTCCTGAATGGGCAGTGGTCAGTAACATCACTAGCCAAACATAATCTTCAATTAAAAAAAAAAAAAAAAAAGGAAAGAAAAGAAAAAAGTGCAAGACCAAAGTGAGTTGGGAACAAAATATTAAAATATTAAACCTGCATTGCACAAATGAAAGAAAGAAGAAAATTTGTGTAAACATAGAACCAGGATCCATAGCAAAACCACGAAGAAAATCCACAGGGATGCCTTTTGCAAAAGCTTTTCAGTTCTGAAAAACAGTGTGAGATAAAAGGAGAGATTAGCTTTGCTCTGTCGTTGCCTTCCCTGGGATACCATAACTCGGAAAAAAATCCTCTCCTTCGAATTATCTGCCCACAGCTTTTTCATACCTTAGAACAATTACACAGGACTTGTATACAGGACTCAAATAGTGGAAGACAAGTACACACACACTGGTGTACTCAGCAGTGGGATATTCAGTCCTACCATTGACTTCTACAGTGAATGCAGAGGGAGTCTTACTCCCAAACCCAGAGTTTTATAAGCCTACTTCTTTAAAGGCAAATTATTCTTCTTTTGAGGTGACCTATCACTGTGGTGTAAAAATCCACTTTCCTACCTAACCTATGTGACCTGGACCGAAATACAACTACCAGATACAGCTCTTCAAAGGGATAACAGAAACCTCCAGCAAGGAAGAAGTCTCCTTGGAAGGAGATTTTAATTTCTTTTTCCCCACGGCACTAGTATAAATTTTCAATATTGCAATACTTGCAATCTCTGCTTTGGAAGGGAGAGTTTCAGAAAGAGAAAGCTTTTTTCAATACCTTTTTTTATCATTATTGAAGTGGGAGTTCTTTCAGTAGGGGAAGCTATAACCAGCAAAACCTTACCAGGCCAAGACACCCACAGCTCTCCTCTCTCTTTGTCATGCAGTTACAATTCCCCTGACAGAGAAAGTACAGTCTCATCCAAGATGGTACTTAGTGCTGCTCCATGAGTAAGAAGGGAGAGGGCTGAAGTGGAGTGGTGCTGGTGTATCTCCTCATCCTGTGCATTCACTTAAACATCACGCCCACCTGCTCTCTACCAGCCCAGAGAACAGGAACTTCAAATGTAGGAAAATGACATAGAGCAGATAACTACCAAACAAAAACCCCTACTTTTCTGACTAGATCCCTGTGATATTCAGAAAATGTCATGTATTATGTCCTGCTTTTAATAATGTCTTTAATGTCAATACATTTATGCTGTATATTTAGGATGATTGGATTGCATGTAATCACACTCTTCAGACATACACTTTAATGGATGTTTATGCTTTCCACTTATAATCTAGGCTCTCTAGTTGCTAGTGTGAATGTCTATTCTGCAAAAATAAAATGTCAATAAAATAAATTATTCACTACTGCACATTTTGGTGCTCTGTGTGAACGTAAATAGGATATATTTCACCTCATAACCCACCAAGCCCTTAGGGAAGTAGTGTTGAGATAGCAAGAGGTGTTGGTTTACTCCTTCTGTCAAAACAGAGGGATCCCACAGACTTGGCTTGGAAATAAACAGATACACTAAGAGGTCATAGGATGACAGAGGGGAAGCAAAGTGGGGAAATCACAAAAACATGTCTTAGCCCCTCTACAAAAAGCAGGAGGCAGCATCCGTTAGCAACACAACTGCTATTCCTTGTAGGTCCTGTACATTTCATTTTGAAAAGCAAGGTGTTTGTGCATCAGTGGCTCAGTTCATCTCCATGCCCTCCTAATCCATGAAACAAAACCTTGGCCTCACTTTTTCAACTCTTCTTAACTTACCAGTTCCTGTGTTCCCTCTCTCCTGAGCCTGCTGCTCTGCTGTGCTCCAGCATTCAAACCTCATACCTGCCTCTGGGATCCAGATCCTCCTCCCCACTTCAGCTCCACTCCCTTGGTGTTTTCCTGATTCCCAGCAAAAGGCTGCTTAATGCAGACCCCAACATGGAGCTCAAAGCAGAGGCACTCTGGCCTCCCCTGGCACAAGCTCCACCCTGAAGACACTGGAACAGGAGGTAGAGGTGTGCAATGACTGCTCACCAACATGGGCATGTTTCTCCATGAACAAACATTTCAGTAGCTGGGGCAATACCAACAGTCCTGTCCCCACACCCACCAAGCAGAACATCTCTCTGTTCACAGTGCCTAAAATTACTTTCAATCATTCTCCTTCTGCCAAGAAACTCTTTCTGGCTTGCTTTCTTCCTAAGGCTTTAGCTGTTCTACACATTTTGCTGTACACTCATCTTCCAATCCTTTTCACTTCACGCTTCATCCACCAGAACCTTCAAATTGCCTCACTGCTCAGCAACAAATCATTTTCAACCTTCCTAATACTAATTTCTCGGCTCTGCTCAGCTCCCATCACACCTTGCTATCCCAGACTCTTCCCAGGGGATATGGACACAGGATATTCTCATCTGTGAGAGATGAGCAGCTGGCATGCCAGTCAGCTTTAGGGAGATCTGGAATTACTCACAAATCAAACAGGGTGTCCTGCAACACTCTTCAGTAATAACAGCAATAAGAGTAGGTAAATGGAAACTGTTTGGTGCCGTGTTGCACATCACAAGCAATATTTCTTCAGAACCATTTCCAGGAGGCGCTGGCGTAATTTGTGTCTCATGAGATCGGTGCAGAGAATTTGGAGTGGGCTCAGGCAATTAATTTCTCCAACAGACTGTTTCTCCTCTTGTGGTGCTTTTGGCACATGTCCATGTTCACAGCTGCTGGCACTGGTCACTGTGGTGTCCCACCAGGCAGTTGCAGGAAGGCAGTGTGCTGTGTTGGCCCTTTCTCCGTGTCAGATCAGGCAGTGCACCCTTAGACATACGAGTATACATAGCAGCAGGTGAAGAAGCTTAGGACTGGGCAAGCTGCATGGCTCATAGTGTGACAGCAATGGCTGATGATTGTTTTTTTTGTTTTGTTTTTGTTTTTGTTTTTTTAATTATAATAAATGGCAAATGGACAAAAAAGGGGGAAATTTTCAGAGGTAATTTATAGTGCACTGTCACTCGACTTCAAATTTGCCTCTACCAATAACCAAAGCAGAAGTATTTTCTTAAGAAGGGAGGTAAGCCTGATTTCAAATTAAGCAATTTCCAAATGCTTTCAAGATTCATTTTTCAAGATTCAGCACTGAGTCTTAAAAGCAAAAGTTCTGCTTTCAGCCCAGAATTTAAGATTTCTGTCCAAAGAGTAGAACCACATTAACTAGTAGCAGTACACTATTTTTGTATTTTTATATCACCTTTTACTGGAATCTTATTAAGGATACATATATTTATTTTTTTTTTTCACAGTGATATAAAACCTGAAAAATTTAACTGAAGTAAATTGAGGTGATTTATACTGAGGAATTATTCATTCTGTAGACAATAAAGTTTTATTTCTCAGGGGAAAAAGCAGAGCATGATAGCTGTACTTAATACCTATACATGGGCTGTTCAGTTCTCTCTGGTTTGCAGAAAATGTGAATAATAGAATTTAAAACAGGCCCTTATATTGTTTATATATATATATGTATATATATATAAATATTTCATTCCTTAGATTGCATCTAGGTGCAGTTGACAGAGAAAGGCTCTAATCTGTGTAACTAAATGTTGCAGCATCCCTGTTTTCACACAAAAACCAACAGAATGTTCCACTCCAGCATTTGGGCTCACAAGGTAGGAAAATTACAAGTGTAGTTATGGTTTGAGCCAGTGATTTACAGGACTGAGATATTTAGGTACTTTCCGGATGTATTAAAGGGAAGTCAAAATTGACTTTGGAAGGCAATTTATGAAATTTGTTTTATTTTTCAAGAAAGTAAAAATGATCATCTGTGATTAATGCATGTGTCAGGTAAAAAAGCAGATAACCTCCACAATTATTTTATGTCAGTGCAAATTCAATAAAAATTACCTTGGCTTGGGACTTTTTAAAATAATTGTTAACATATACCACCAAGAAGTTTAACAAATAAAATTACATATCTCTTTTTTTTGGCCCTCTGAGGCAAAAATAAATAGAACTGTACAGGAAAATTTCCTCTGGATTTTACCAGCCATATACACCCTCCCACATCCACCATCACTTCTTAATATTCAAAGAAATTCTGCATCCAATACGGAATATTTGTATTGATTTTTACATACAAATATCAATGCACAATCTTGTTTCTGCAAATGCAGGTATAACCTAGGCTTATGAAATCAACACTTTATTACTTCTGAAAATTCCAGTTTCTTTCTTCTCAGTGTTTCAGTTTCACCAAGGATGGAGCACATATCATGAGACAAGGGCTTTGGTTCTGTGACATAAAACAGAATCACTGAACATTCATGTTACTGAAGTTCTGTGAGGTATATCCACCATCTTTATTTGAATTCTGGTATCCAGTCAGCTAATAATTAGCTTTGCTATCTGGAATTTTGTATATTTTCAGTACTAACCTTTTACTGTGTTCAACAGAAGATGAAGGCTCTTAGAAGAACCTTAGGGCAGCATTTTCCATCACAGGATAATAGCCTCAATTCACAGTAAATATTTTATAAGTCTGTTAGTAGCTCATATATTCCTTTCCTCCCGTTTTGCCTTGAACCTTCAGCTCCTAGGACATGTCTCAAGGGAATCAATACATGAAAATGCATACAACTGTTTTTAGCAAAGGAGGGAAGACTACATATTTTAGTTGGCAATTCCAGCTATCCACACAGGCATTTGAAATGGGCAGAAATTCACAGGACCCTTGTTAAATGGGAAACTTGCTCCTATGTATCTTCCCAGCGCATCCATCCTTTGCACCCTGCTATGACTCTACTGCATCCAAAGCACTCTGAGCCCCCAGACGCAAGATCCGCATTAAGCAGTCACTATTTGTTTATACCCTCTTCCCTCTGAAAGATAAGGTTAAACTTTTGTATCACCTCGGATAACCTGAGGTAAAATGTTACATGGTAGTTGCAAAGTCGACAGGAACTGTGGGATAATGTTATCCATATTTACAGCTTACTATGTGGGCAACAAAAACCCAGCTTGAGCTAAAATGGAAAGTGTTGCAAACAGCATGAAACACTTCAGAAGTCCTGTCTTTAATATTAATAAGCATATATTGTTTCCACAGCATTACAGCTGTAGCTCGTTCACTTCCTAATATGATAGGAAAAAAACGAACCCTCACATCTGCTTGGAATGCTCGGCTGAAAAGAACTCCAAATTACACTTTTAAGAATAACACTGGCCTGTTTGGCAACAAATACAGATATTTTGAATATTATTTCCCTTCCCATTCTCATGTAAAGAAAGGGAAGAACATAAAGCATGTTTGAGGCAAGAAATAATCCCATTTTAAACAGATTTTATATTGCAAGCAAAGAAATGTGAATGGGTTAGAGCCAGTATTTTTCAATGCTCTGCTCAAGAATAGGAAAGAGAGATGTGGGAGGGTGGGGAGGAAGTTTAGGGAAACTAAGTTCATCATATCCATGAAAGCATCAAAACAGCCGTGCAGTGCTAACTCACTCTGTGGAAAAGCTTTTTGTGCATGGAAGGAAATTCTTTCCGTCAGGTCTGAAGTCTATGAAAGGTAATGGAAACCTCACTGAAGAACCGGAGTGTACAGTACTATTAAGTACTAAGATTGTCTGACTTGAGGTGGCTTTTAAACTTGTCAAACAACCCTTTGCAAAGACTAAAAGCTTTTATATGATCTATACATTTCATGGCAGAGGTGAAAGGAAGGATGGAAAATTGCAGGTGAAATATTCTCTACATATATTTATATTCCTTAAGGAGAATCCTTACATGAGAAATACTTTCCTCTGTTGCATGACTGCATCGTGGAAGGACACTGTCATCACCAAACATTGACAAAAAGTGCAAAAGTTTGGTGTATGGCATTCTGTAAATTTGTCTTTAATGATTCAGTGAGAACTCCCGAACTTGGAATGCACTCAGATATATCCAGATTAAAGGCTTTGGGGTTGAAGCTGAAAATCACAATTGGTACGTAGAGAGCCCTGTACTTAAAAGCTATCATGCTATGTTTGTATCAAACAGCGCACTCCACTGGGTCCACTAATAGAGCAAAACAGAGCCCAAAGTTTGGGATATTTTCCTTCTGAATGTCTGCAGATCTGTCTAATGGACTAATCACTCATTTAGAGATCAAAGCACACCTTCTGATTTAGTCTCTTCTAAGAGGAATCCAGTCTGTGTGCTCTACAGATTTCCTGTGATGAGAAATCAAAGCATGGTAAAAGGACAATTCACTCCGAAGGCACAATTTTTATCCTGACTAAAACACTAATGGAGAAACACCCCAGGTATGCTTTAATCAAGAGCCTGAACTAACAGAGGTCATTCATTGTGCTTGTTCCTCCTACCTGTCCATAACAGCCTATGACTAGCTATTCCTAATAAAAGCAGGGAGAATGTTTTTCTTTGTCCTTCATATCCCGCAAAATCTAGTCGACTCAGTGATTTAAGCCACCTTACAGAGCTGATGGAACTCTTCTGTTTTACAGGAAAAAAAAAATTATTTGGCAGATTGTTGCATTAATAAGATTTTTAAATCTATTCAAATTACTGCATTTTTTTTTATTCAGAATTTACAACAGATTTTGTGCAAAGTTTCAAACAGAAGTGCTACAATAAGATGTGTATTTTCTCACACACCAGGGCTTTTAGTGGCTGCAGTGGGTGAAGAGTAGCATAGCGGACAAACAATAATGGGGACAGCAGATAACTAGTTCTAATCCTGAAAAAATACATGGTAGACAACAGAACCAAAGACAATGTGCTAAAGACCATACACCTGAATGAGGAATTAATGAGAATACCAGACATACCTGAGAGAAATACTGAGCTCTGGCCCTTGTTCCACACCAAGAAGCAGTAAAAAAAGCATACTTAGAACATCTACACACAAACTGCACCATTAAGTACATAAAATGAATGGTTTGAATTCACAGCATAACTGCTGATCTCCACCTGCCCACCATTTATGGGAGATAGATCTTCACTCTCCCATCCTCCACAGCAATCCAGAGACATCCTCAAGCAACCAAGCAGAAAGAAAAGAGGGGGAAGAGACAGCATAAGAAACAAGGGACAATGGAAGAAACAGTGCATTTGAAATGTGAGTTAAAAGTCAAGTGTGTGATGTACTGACTGAAGCTGCCATTTGCCATCCCTCTGAACTGCTCAGGAGCAGGAGGTAGAGAACTTAGGAAAGAAGGAAAGGGTGGAGGGAAGGTGTTTTAAGAGATGGTTTTCTTTTTCATTATCCTACTCTGTTTAAATTGGTAATAAATTCAATTAATTTCTCCAAGTCATGCCAGTTTTGCCCGTGACAGTAATTGATGAGTGATCTCTCCCTGTCCTCATCTTGACCCATGAGCTTCTCCTTCTATTCTTTTCCCTGTCCAGCTGAAGACAGGAGTGACAGAGCAGCTTTGGTGGGCATCTGGTGTCCAGACAGGGTCAACCCATGACCTGTAGGGGGGAAGAGTGTGCTGGTGCTGGTATTGCCTGGGGCATAGTTAATCTTCTTCACAATGGCTGGTAGGGGGCTGTGTTTTGGGTTTCTGCTGGGAACAGTGTGCATAATTCAGGGATGTTTTAGTTCTTGCTAAGCAGTGCTTACACAGAGTCAAGGCCTCTTCTGCCTCTCACCCCACCCCACCATCCAGACCTGAAGAGGCTGGAGTGGCACAAGAAGTTGGGAAGGGACACAGCTGGAGAGGCTGCTCCCAACTCCCCAGTGATACTCCATGGTGACATGCTCAGCATCTAAAGCTGGGGAAGAAGGAAGGGGGAAGATGTTCAGAGTGATGGCATTTGTCATCCCAAGTCACCATTACATGTGTTGGAGCCCTGCTTTTCCAGGCATGGCTGAACATCTGCCCATCAGTGGGAAGTGGTGAACGAATTCCTTGCTTTGCTTTACTAGCATGTGGCTTTTGCTTTACCTGTTGAGCTGTCTTTGTCTCAACCCATGGGTTTACTCTTCCAATTCTCTCCCTGCCCCACTGGCAGCAGCGAGTCAGTGGCTCCATGGGGCTGAGTTGCCAGCTGGGGTTAAGCCATGACAGCCCTGGGACTAGCACAGAATGCGGGATCTGCAGTCTTCCCTCACCATGGGGTCTGATGCAGACCAGAGCTCAACAACACATGGGAATGAGACTGGCACCACTTACACCCGGAAAGTGCTGGAGCCTGGCACCAATCCACAAGGTGCATTTTGTTTCCTTTACCTGGATAATAGAATACTCCTTGCAAGTATGACCCAGAATCTGTTCCCTTTGACATGACCCATAACCTTTGATCCAGATCCGTGACCTGTGACCCAGATCTGTGACCTTTTATGTAGATCCATGCTGGAGCAGGGAAAGGTATGAGGAGCTCTCCCCCTGAGAAGGAAGGGGCAGCAGAGATGAAGGCCTTTTACACTTCTGGAAACCAGCCATGTTTGTGCAAAATCTGTGCTGCTGGAAGTGATCATTCAACATAAAGGAAAAAGCAGGAGCTCCCCCGCCTCACCACAGATTCATACATTGACAAATAAAGTTTGCCATCTCCAACAATGGAATGTGGATCTTAAACACAGTGGAGTACTGCTGCTCACAACAAATGACAAGAAACATGGAAGTTCCTTCTTGATGCATTTAATTTCTTTTGTGACGTTCTAAGGTCTAGGGCATTACAAAGCGTGAGGTACACATAGTAACAGGGCTAACGACTCCAGTTGGATCAGGTAAAAATGGGTTACAAAATATTAGGAAAAGAAATAATGAAAAATACAAACAATCTTATCCAGTCACACATCAGCTGCAAATCGAAATTCTGAAACCCTTGAAAATCAGTCCCAGGAAAAGTTCACGGCTGCTCTCTCAAAAGGACATTCCAGTTCTAGGAGACTAAGAGTGGAGGAACCTCCCATGCCAACCCTCTACTTGACCCTTGTTGCCTGAAAGGTAAATTGCATCCTTGTTTCACACACAGAGGTGACCTGGGGAACACTGTTCTTTCAGGACTTGTCACTAGGAGGTTTCTTCTTAGCCTCCACATCCTTCTTAAAATCTTCAAGCTTCTTCGCGATGTTAGGAATCTTTAAAGACAAAAGAAAAAACACCCATCAAAACTCATTCAAATTGACAAAAAATCCCGAGCAACACGAGTCTCATCAGGAAAGACAATACCACAGACAGAGCAAGAAATTCTATGAAGTTTAAACTGGTTTCTAAAAGATACTTCCAGTACCTGTTACTTTGTACGGAGGTCAAAATCAAAGCAGTATCAAACAAAGAGCAGATGAAAGCACCTAACAAGGCTTCAGGAAATATTTTAGTTCTTAAGGTGAGAAGTCAGCCAGTGGTGATGGGAACAGGAGAAAGTAAAACAGACCACTTTACAGGAAATTTAGTAAGACCAGTCTGCTTTCCTCACGGAGAGAGAAGGAACTGCCAAGAACGAGCAGATTTAAACACTGATGCACAGACTTTTGAAGGGGAAATTAGATTGCACTATAGTGGTCACAACCCAAGAGAAAAGAGATATTCAAGAGCAACAAATATGTTCTCAAGAAATTTACTAAGAAGTACTCTTGGTTTATCTTGTGGGAAACAAAATCCCACACTGTGGGGAACAAAATCTCACAGTAGAACAAAATTCTACTGCATTGCAAATTGGCAACCTTTTGCAGTTTCACACTTGAATGAAAATTCAATTTATTGCTTGTAAGCTTCAAAACTTCAGCTTTCTCTTGCAAGTAAGAAAATTTTGATAAAATAATCCAACAGTAAATTTTGGTAATTTGGAAAAAAATGCTGCAACTTTTAAGGGCAAGGAATAGATTGTTTCATGACTCTAGCTAAAACTGGGAAGTGACAATGTAGGATTTTACAAGCTAGCTGATTAAAACAACATTTAAGTCAAGTTTCCCCAAGTAGCTATGAAAAAAAACCATGGGCTTTTTACTTCATATGTAACCTGACCACAGAGCAGAAGTTAATTCAAACAGACTGCAGTTCTCCTTCTGGATGGTCTGAGGCTGACAGTACCAGTAACATAAATTTCTCTTACCTTCCTTTCCAAAATTAAGCTCTGTTGGAGCAAACAAAATTAAGAGCCCAGTCTGTAACACACTCATCATTTAAACTAAACCAAGAGAACTCCACTGCTGTCACCAGAACCCTCAATGCACTTACAACTGAGCACACAAGTGTACAGCTGCACAATTTGGACCTCGTTATGACAATTCTATCTCAGATGCCATCTAAAACAAATCATCTTCAATACCAGCAATAAAATTACCACATTCATCCTGCAAGTCAGTGTTACATTCCCAGGGAACCATTTCCTGCAATCTAAAAGCCTGAGTCCCCCTCTTGTGGCAATACTTTATTAGTGCTGCCAGAAAAGCACTGTACCATGTTTATGATACATATTGATACATCCATATTCTTATGACTACATTTTTGTAACACTGTAAAACACATATTACAAAGAAACATTAGTCTTTCATTAGTATTCTCACTGGAGTGACTGACAGGAGACATCACAAAAATTTGTGCACAAACAAGGAGCAAAATGTATCAATTTTTTTTTAAGTAAAATGACTTCAATACTGAAGATGAGAAGAAAGCAAAACAAAAATGCCATCAGAGCCTCAACAATTTGGTTTTGTTTGGTATTTTTCTTTAAATTAGGCTAATATAGATTGCATAAGAATTAAGAAAGGAAAAAAGTATGTTAAACATTTTTAATTCCTCTAGCCTGTCAACTAAGTGTCACTACTCTTCCAAAGAATTTGGCTGACTCTACAGAATTTTAAAGACTCAGCTTGAAATCTTCTGCCCTCTCACACTGAAAACTCTATTAACTATGAGAACTGAGGAAAGAAAGTTCCCTTTCTTTCTTTCCTCACCATGAGAAAAGAAGGAAAGATGAATTGCAGGCCAATACACTTTTTGAAGTAGGAGCAGGTGCTAAATTAAAAAAAAAAAGCTGGCAGAATTTATTTTCAATATTGGTGCAGAAGACAGACATTTCACATGCTGTGATTTTTAATTAACAAATAGACAGGCCATCGAAGTAAGGAGACCAGTATTTTAGTGCAGGTAAAATCCATGAGCAATTGCTACATCTTTTCCATTTCTCCTGTCTCTATCTACGTAGAATAGGTTTAACTCTGAGAATACAAGGATACTCACATCATAGTTCTGAGCCAGATACATCCCAACCACATTGCCAAGAGTAAAACCAAGCTAAAAGGAAGAAAGGGAGAAGAGTTAAAATTCTTTCATTAAAAGCATATTTGGTTAAAATAAAGAGAAAGGAATATTGCAAGGAATGTGAAGACTAAAGGGTTTCAACTCCACTCCTACTTAATTTCTCATCTTTCATCCAGAGAGGTCCAGTTTTACCCATCTCCCTCACCAGGAAAACCTTGCTATCATTTCCCAAACACTGTGGATAGTTGTGGTTTTTAATACACATCTCTAAGACTATTTGAACGAAGCTGTGATCCCCTTTTAAGGTTCTCTGCATACCCACAAAGTCACTATCTCCTACAAAAATGGGGGAGATAGCAGCAGGGACCTACATACCACAAAACTTTTGCTCCATGCTGGGAAAGCCTAAAGCAACACCCCACTAAAATGATGCTCAGTGCTGGAAGAGCACATACATATACTACTGTGATAAGTCTTTGTGTAACTAAAAAAAAGGTTCACAAGCTTGAAGGTCAGAACAGAGACTCTGATTGCACAATGATAACAGTCTCAAGAGGTTTAAGGGTACATCAGCTTAAACTGATGTAAACCTGCTGCTTCTCTTCTGCAATAACAGCTGCCCATCTTCCAGACAGGCCCTTCTGGTCCTAAGTGATTAGTTCACAGCCAAATCCACTCTGATTGAGGGGCTCCTCTGAGGTAGGAAAGTACTGCTGGTTGGAAGCACAGCACAACCTCTTTTGACAACTGTGCAAACCTGTAGTTGACGAAGGGTGTCCATAAAAACGCACCTGGGAAGAGGGGCAAAAGCAAAGCAGAAGCAGTTCGTGGCCCAAACCCTGTTTGCCAGCTGAGGAAAATCCTCAAGCGTAAGAACACTTCTGCAGTGAAAAAAATTCCTCTCTTCAAAGACAGGAGATTTTCATTCAGCAGCTCCCCAGTATCCTACATTTTTTTATTGTTACACTTCAAAATAAGTATGTCCTATACTACAAAAGCTCATTTAACTGTTCTGAAAGGGGACACTTCTAACACTGTGCTTTTGTTCACTGTCAGCAGACAAATCACTCCTTATGACAGCTGAGGCCAGTTCTATTTAAGAAAATTGTTATTGCTCATGGTCACTGCTGTCAAATTAAGACTATTTTAAGAAAAATAAAACCACTGTACATAAAACAACTTTGCCATCTCCTACGGACCAGACATTTTTTCCATGCTAAAAGCAGGATAGAGCACAGCTCATCTTTTCAGTGATTCAGACTCCATAAGCATCACTGGTGAAAATCTATCTATAGAAAACTAAAACTGGCTAAGAGGTGACAAATGAATTATGACTGCAAGTTACCTCAGTATTTTATTAAACTGATTTTTGGTCTTATTCCTTGTTTATTATTACTTTAACGATCTTGACTTGAACAATTTAAGAACAAGCAGAGTGTTTTGTGTGTGTATGTACTGCACTGGTTATCAAATGCTCTTGTAGTTCCAGTTATCAGCTAAACAGGTACTCTGGGAGATACTAACAAATACTGCACTGATGCAAACCAGACTTCTGATTCCTCTTAATGCAAGATATCACTCTAGCAGAGGAGAATTTCTTGTATCTTTAGCAGTGTTTGGAAAGCCACTTGAAAATACAAACGAAGTCCTTCTTTATTAGTAGTTTTCTAGGCTTCTACCCTTGAACATTTCCAATACATGTCTCATTCTTTTGTGAGACAAACCTTATTCAGTACAGATAGTACTGAGGTCAGTACTCCCTTTAAGTGTCTCCTTATTTGAAAAGTTTAGCACTGCATTCACTGTAACACTTATTTTTAGAGTTGACAATTCAAGCAATGGGAAAAAAAGTCACTACTCGGATGGACTTCAATTATACGGAAAGCAAAACATATAGCCAATTAAAATGTGCATGTCGACTACAATTAACAGGGCTGATGAGAGTTCAGGGTCTTCCAATTTCTACCCAGCATTTCAAGTTGCACCACTGGCAAATGCTTCTCTAATGATTAACTCTGGACGGCAAAAACACAAGGTTTGTGAGATTATCCCTTTATCTCCCTGCTACAGCCCTTACAAGGGAGAGCAAGAGCCAAACATCCAATTTACACCCAAGCAGGGAAAAGAAACCCAGAATAAGTATATCTTTTTTCTAACTCTCACACACTAATCAAAAAGTCATAAGGTATTTTTATCTAGCAACAAAAAAACCCATTAGCAGCAAGCAGTAACGTTGATAAACACAAAAACTTTGAGAGTGGCTAACCATATTTAGCCTTACTGTTTTCATTGGAGAGGAGAGGGATTATAAAAACTACAGAAATGACTGAGGCTTTCATATTTGTTATTATGAGTGCGGGATAAGAAACAGGCCTTATTTATTCATTATAAAAAATAGGAAAGGCTCTCCCAACTTACAATAGGCCATCTCTTCTTTCTCTGTATGAACACCTGGTATGAAACTTATTAGCCAGTTGAATTATCTTTCCCCAACGAAAGATGAAAGAATATCACTTATTGTTTGTACTTACTGGGACATATCAGAACGCAACTAAAACCCCAGGGCACCCCTCACACCCCCAGAATAAAAAATGGGAAGCCGTTTCCGTGCTTTGCAACAGCACAAACAAGCACATTATTGGTCAGGTGATTTATTTCCACATCTGGCAGTAAATAACAGCATCGATCAAGTATTGAATGAAGAGCAGTCAGGTGTCTAACTTCAGGCACCCAGAGGAGTTTAGGGGACTAGGGGTGTTGAAATGAGAAAGACAAAAAACATTCAGTCTACTAATTCTGCTGTTCTTAAGGAGGTGTAATGAAAGGCAGCAATGAAACACGATCCCTTGTCCTAACTTCTATATATAAAAATCCACATCTCCAGCGATAATTTTTAAGGGTGCACAAAATGACAAAAGGCCGACACCCCTGCTCTCACCAACGGACGGAATTATTAGGCTTACACAAAGAAATATGAGCAGCAAGGGGAGCATCACCGTGAGCAAGCAGAACCTGCTGAATCTCCAAGGCAAATTAAGGGCAGGGCTCGGAGGAAACACGAGGCAGGCACTCCATTTTCGGAGCAGTTCTGCGAGAACGAGGGGGTCCAGCCCGGCTGCGAACGGCGGGCGCCGAACAGCGGGGCCGGGGCGGGTGGGAAGGTGCCGGAGCAGGGCAAACGCCCAAGGATGCTGCGCTGCCGGGAAGCCAACACTGGGCGCGGCCGCGCCGCTGACACACCACGGAGCCGGGTCACACCACGGTGACCGACCGCGGCGCTTTCCTCCCCCCGCTCCCCTCCCCGCCGGGCAGCGGCCCCGCCGCCGCCGCCGCCTTCGCCCCGCCCCGCCGCAAATTGGGGGCGGCGCCGCCGCCCCGCGGAGCCTTACCAAGAA
>JAWWES010000041.1:60086400-60097222 GCA_035583135.1 Lophotriccus pileatus
CCGCCATGGCCGGGGGAAGGGCCGCGCCGAGCACCGCCCGCCCGCCCGCCCGCGCCCCCGGGGCCGCCCCGCCGCCTCCGCCACGGCCGGGCCGGGCCCGGGACCCGCCCCGAGGGGATAAGGGACCGCGCAAAGCGGGCGGGCGGTGTGTCCGCAGGGTGCCGAGTGTCGTGGGGGCCCCAGTTGTCACTCCACGTGTGATTTCAAGGTGGGGTCCTCAAGGACCGGGCGAAATCCTGTACAATCCTCTGTAATTTGAGTGCCCCTGTCTCAGTGCTTAGAATATCTCAGCCTCCCATGCCGGAGAAGGCTTAAAGAAAGGTTCTGTTTCTATTTATTTTTGTTGTTGTTGTTCCTTCCTACTCAGCGCTCGCCAGACCGCATCTAGTGTAACACACGGCCCCAGGTTTGGGTCCCCAGGGCAGGAAAGACTTGGAGAATCTGGAACGAGCTCAGCAGAGGGCTCCAGGACGGATCAGACTGGAGACCTCCCTGTGAGGAGGCCGGAAGAGCAGGACAAGTTCAACCATGGACGAGATAAAAGAACACCCTCGGGCTGCAAGGCATATTGGTCTGGTGGGGCCATGGTCTCTGTTGTTGTGCACAACAGGAGGGTGAGATGGCAGGGACAGGATGGATCAAGAGGACTGGACTGGGTTTACAGACTTTTTTGTCACTTAGAGAGGCAGGCACAGATTGCCCAGAGAGATTGTGCCATCTCCACCTTCAGATACTTTCAAAACTCATCTGGGTTAAACCCTGAGCATCCCACTCTAGAGCTCAGAGCTGACCCAGCCCTGAGGATGAGGTTGGACAACGGACTTCCTAAGGTCCCCTCTTGCCTGAATCATCCTGTGATTGATTCCACAACAGCTTTTCTTTTTTTTTTTTTGCTTTTTTTTTTGCTTTTTTTTTTTAATTTGTATGTTTAGAAAATGAGTATTTGTTCTTTGTGAAACACCCTGGGTTCAGCTTCTCTTAAAGGCTACACTTAATTGAGCTTTGGGCAGTAAAAGTCAGTTACAAAGATTTTTCCTGCTGAAAGTCAGTATGATACTGAGGACTTTATTGCAACGTATTGCAGATGAGTGTTTTGTTGTTTTTGGTTTTTTTTCACTTAGCATTTCAGATTAAAAAATAAATAAATTAATTAAACACAAGATGTGTCTTTTGTGTTGTCTATTAGGCAACTCTCCCTTGAAAGCAAGTTAACTCAAATTAAGTCTCAGTTCCCAGGAAGCCAAAATGCTCCACCTAATAGAAAACAAGTAGCTTCCTGCCTTTCTGGGGCAGGCAGCTTGTGAGGTAAAGGAGTATCTCCTACCCATCTTAGGAAAACAGGGACAGAGAGATATTAAGTAACACCTCTTTTTGTTCTGATACTGTAGTAAGATTCCGACTTGAGTCAACTTTCTCCTGAATTTCAGGCGATCCCAAAGCTGTTGCATTGTACTTCCCTCCCTGGGCCAGAGCTGACATCTGAAAATGACATGGAAGTTTGGATGGATGTATCACAAGAGTGGTGCCTTGCCCTCTGGAATGACTGACTCTCCCAGGAGTTTCAGACATGAGCTTGGTTCTGGAAACAAGAACAAATCAGCAGCTCATAACTATTTTCCTGATGCTGAGACCTTCTACGTCAGTGCAGGATCAGAGCACTGAAATAATATTACAGACTCCAGCCTGAGCACATGTCAGAAATCAGAAGGAGGAAACAAGTCTTTTAGTAAAAATAATGCCTCCACATTCATAGGCAGATAAGGCTTTTCCTGTTTTCTGCTCATTTAAACTGTTGTTATTGTGCTTAGACCATAATAAACACAATATGTGTTAGACAGTCTTGGCTCAATGGTACTGTACACAGTTATTTTCCTACATACCATGGATTTCCTGTGATATTTAATGGACAGCCAAAAAATTTTTTCCTTTTAAGTGAAACCATTCCATTTACATCAGTCAATGCTGAGTCACTTTGGATTATAGACTTTAGAGGGTGGGTATTTTGGATGGCATGTGTTATTGGAAGGAAGAGCTCAGTCTGTTAGTTATAAATGCAACTATTGTGCTTTTATACTTGGGGGAGGAGGGAAAAAGAAAAACCAAAAAAACCCAAAATCTTTTTTTGAGCTCCCTCAAATATGCCTTCACTTCAGTGCCTTCACTTCAGACCAGAGAGTCTCATTAGCAGGCAACACTTACTCCACTCTGGGTATTGGCTGTAACTTGACTGGAGGGCACTTACTTATTCTTGAGGAAGAGAAGGAATCAGGAAGAGGCTCTCATCTTCAGCATCACCACTGCTGTTCTGAACAATGTTCGGGGTGTGTAGAAAGCCCATTATGCTGCATGGCACCCATTTTGTTTTGCCTGCTTGGGGATGGCTTGGTTACATGGCTTGCTTTTCATTTCCTTTGCTTTTTTCGTTCCCTGCTTGTGCTGCCAGAGGAAGATACAAGTCATAATCCTTCTCAGACCAGGGATGCAAGGCTGTCTGGGTCTTCTTTAAGGTAGCTCTTGCAGCTGCTTCTTTGTAGCCACCAGCTTTGGTGATAGAGATTGAAGGTTGGGTGAGGAACCGCAGCCCAAGCAGGACTGCATTGTGCTCAGCTGATTACCTCAGGCAAACCTGTGCTCAGTGAGGCTGACAGCTGATTTACAGCCCCTTTGCACTAGCTCCTTTCACCTTGCCATCACACAGACATGTCTTCAGAAATAGAGTCTTTTTCTTTGTTGGAAAACAGCAGGTCTGAATCAGGAAGTGTGAATATCTTCAGTGTAAAGAAGAGCATAAGTCATGAAGTGCCAATGAGATCCCAGGATCTACTGCATGCATTTAGTCAAAACCAAAGCTGAAATAACAAGTCCAGTGAGATGTTCTGATAATTTTGAAAAATAAATATGTATAGGCAAGTTGTACAGGCCACAGTCATACCCATACATACGATGAACAACATCTTTGAAAACAAATTTGTCCCTTGTAACCAAGAATCTTGAAGACTAAGCTGCTTAAAATGAGAAAGGTTGGAAACCTCATTTTTCTAACCAAGATAGGGACAAAAAAATTGTATAATTTTTAATACATTTGCTGTTGGTAAAGACTTTCTCAATGTTGCGTACTGTACTCTGGTGCTCTACAAGTACAGTCAAGCCCATAAGGTATGCAGAAAGCTCGTTTGTCAGGAAGTACTGGCTCTTCTACATTATTCTCATTTTCTAAATCAGATTTGAAAATGCATTCATGTTTATTTGATATTATTTTTATATTGCATGTGCAGTATATATGTAGTCCACTCTAAGGAAAGTGAGAATCCCTTTTTTAAAGAATAGTATTTAATTTACCCATTTTTTTACAATAAGTTAGCTGGTTTATGAATGTACCAGGACAAGACAGTTTTGTATGTTGAGCCCAGTAGAAAAAGAATGTTGTTATGGCACAATATTTTGAGAATACTAACAAAGAAGAGCTTATATTCTTATATCCGCATAGGTCTATGGGCCTGGATGAAATCCACCCCAGTGTGAGAGAAGTGGCTGACATGGCTGCAGGGGCACTGTCTACAATATTTGAAAAGTTATGGAGATCAAGGCATATCCCTAATGACTGGAAAAGGACAGATATCATACACAAGGGCCCAAAGGAGGGCTCAGAAAACTAAAGACCCATTTGTCTTATTTCAATCCCTGGGGCAGTGGTGGAACAAGTCCTCATAGAAACTATTACAAACCAAGTGAAGTGGGTGATTGGGAAAAGCCAGCAAAGATTTACCAAAGAAAAATTCATGCCTGACAATCCAGATCACCATCTACAACAAAATAAAATTTTCTGTCAACATGAGGAGAGAGCAGTGGATGCTGTTTACCTGGACTTTAGCAAAGCATTTGATATATTTTCCCATACCCTTCTGGACAAACTGGCAAGACACAGACTGGATTGATGGGCTGTGATATGGGTAGGAAATTGGCTCACAGGCCTCACTCGGAGGGTGATGATCAATGGTTTTTGCAGGAAAGACTGGACAAGTTAGGTCTTTCCTCACCGGAGAAAACAAGGCTTAGGGGATACCTCATTGCTGTATTCTGGCACTTAATGGGCAGCCACAAAGAGAACAGAGATTCTCTCTTCACATGAAGCCACATGGAAAAGACAAGGGCCAATGGGCACAAGTTGCACTGGGGCAGTTTTCATCTCACTATATTTTATACAGTGAGAAATATCAATCCCCCTTCCCAGGGATGTGATAGATGCCCTGTCACCAGAGGTTTTAAAAATTCATTTGGACAGGGCAGTAGATAATCTCATAAGCTCCCTTTGCCACAAAATATAGAACGAGATGATCTTTTGAGGTCCTTTCCAACCTTATTCTGTGGTTTTGTGATCCTAAATGTGAAATATGTCCCAGACTGTACGCCCACAAATATTTGAACCAGTGCGCGGTCAATCAATGATCTTCTCACTCTTTCGGCCAACTTATTTTTCTGTACAGTCAGCAAATACGTTATTCTCTGACTTGAAAGCAGCACCAGTAAAAGGTTTGATGTGGAAACTCTTGGTAATTGTCTTGCAAATGTTTGAGTGTTAATTTGAATAAAGCAGTAGTATTTCAACAAAGCAGTAAGAGTGATGATTTAGTCATCATGAAAATGTAAGCAAGGCAAGGTTAGTAGGGAGGAATAGCATTTTAACATTCTAACTGATATCCTAAGGACAACTGATAACTGATTCTTTGCCATAGAAGCCCTTTCTCAGATCTGAGTATGATTTAAGTCACAAGATATAAAAACTAATTTAAAAAAGTGTTTTTCTTGTAGCTTCACAATGACTAATATACAACTTCGAACATAAGTTTTCGGGATATATAAATTTAAACGTCCTTTTAATATCACTCCTCATTTCCGGTGTTTGGAAAGGGGAGTGGAAATCAGTTTTCCCTAAGCTAGAAATTCTGTAAAATAAACACCAGATGGAGCCAGAAAACCATACATTAGGATTTCTGTTAAAGTTTTATTATGTTTAATCTGTGTGTTTTGGTGTTATTTTTTTTTACTTTAGCAAAATGTCTTTTATATAATCTGTGATGTGGTTTCAAGGTTTCTGAGGAGTTGTAATTATCCAGGCCTTTTTTGTCTTGCCATGGATACATGCACTATTATAGTACACAATGGATACAGAATGTGTGATACACATAATACATATTGAACAATATGTACTAAGAAATCAGAATTGCAGGACAGTCAGCTTATTACAAAATTAGTAGAACTTACTGCCTTTAAATATACCAACTCTAATTGCCCACTGCAATAAAACCTACTCTCAAATCTTTTCTGGTGGAGGTGTAGTTTATTGTTATTTAAACCAGTTGAAAACATCTTCTCCAAAATAACTTCCTCTCCCTTCTCTCTCCTCTTAGATGCTGTATTCCAAAGAGCCCCTGGAGTTCTCAGATCAATAGCCTAGTACATTTTTCACAGCAGAACACATGGCATCACTGACTCACCACGTGTTGTTGAAGGCCAGGGTTTCAAATGCAGTTGTGAATAGAGGAGGTAGTGGCTTATGGTGTTCATATTAATTCTTTTAAAGTAAATTCTTTTGCACAGAGCACTGACAGCAAAGATAATTCTTGACGCCACAACACACAGGCAGTCTGCCTAGGGGAAAAAGAAAAGGTAAAAAACTAGTGCTATTTACTTTATTAAAAAAGAGGGGGTTTTTTTGGTTTGGGGTTTTTTGGGGGATTATTTTTGGTTTGTTTATTTTTAGAAAAACGAAATTACATTTTCCTCATAAAGTATGTGAAAATATTAAAGTCTCCCTTGTGTTAGGTGTACACTTGAGTCTGCCCAGCTCCCTGTGAATGATTTGGCAGGGTCAGAGAGAGCAGCTTAGTTCTTCCTGCCAGCCCTCAGACAACCTGCGTGTGCTTCTCTCTGCTTCCCTGGCACCAGTGGATCTCCGGAGTGAAATCCAGAGCATTCCCTTGTCCTAGAAGTACTCTTTACCAGAAAGACAGAAACTTTAGAGCATGAGGAACATGAGCCCCTGGAGAAACAGAAGAGAAACTACAGAAGGTCTCTGAGGAGCAGGGCTGAAGGGCAGCATGAATCACAAATTGGAGTTGAGGGCTCTGTCGCGGTCCTAGGGTGACACAAAAATACAGGAGCATGGCCTACCTTCAGTGAATATTGTTTCTTCATTTTCCAATAAAATGAGAAATTGGTCCTTATTCCCGTGACAGGGGTCTGATGGTGGATGTCCTAATTCAATCTATAAATCTAAATATCTAAGGCTTGTTCCTTTTTAGAATAGCATCAAAAGTTGTTTAGCAAAAGGGGGGGGGACTCAGAAGGACTTGAGAAATAGCCCCCCCCCCCCCAAAAAAAAAAATACCAGCAGAATTCTCTTTTTGTGTAAAGTAATAATAATGTGATGCTTCTAAAAGAAATGAGCCATTTGAATTTTAAATACTTTGAATGAAAACCAACCAAACAAAAAAAGGTAATTCAACCACGCTTTTTTTTTTCTATAGATAATGAAACTGCATTTCCTGACCTGGTAAGCCATTCGTTTCACCCTAGAATTGAAACTTAATTCTACATTTCCACAAAAAACCATCTTCTATCTCTATCTGATAATTTATCATATATATAGCCTACAGATGGCTCTAACTTACCTGCTTAATATCTGACTACACACTTTGGTGTCTCTGGTTTCCCCCATGTAAATGGCTCTACTTTACCCTTTCCTCTTCACTCCTTTAGTATATTTATATGTGTAGGCAAGTTATATTTAACTTGGACTCAGCTTTCAACTCTTTCACCGTGAGATCAGTCAGGCAGTGGTGGAGGTTGGCCAGAGAGGCTGTGCCATCTCCATCTTTAGAGGTTTTTAAGACTCAGCTTCATAAAGCCCTGATCAACCTGGTCTAAGCTCAGAGCTGCTGCTTGAAAGTGGAGGTTGGACTAGTGACCTTCTGAGGTCACTTCCAACTTGAATTATTCTTATTTATGATTTTTCTATTATTTTTGTTTATATCTGGTCATTCATTTCTTCTTTCTTTTGACAGAGGAAAGAAATTTTTTAGTCTTACCAATCCTTGCATACAAAAATAAGGAAATAACTGATTGCCCCGTCAGGAGAAGTAGAAATCTCTCCAGTAAGAGTTCCATTGTATAAAGAAAGAAAGACCTCAAACCCAGAAGAATGATAATTTTATATGTAAACAAGTTAATGGAGGATCTTGAATGCAAATGAGGCATGATTTTAACTTTTTACTCTTGAAGATACATGATCTAGAAATGTTCTCTGAACAACACCTCCCCCAGCCAGCTAAGGTGTTCCTATGACCAGATGCCCCTGGGACAAGGAATTCAAGAACTGAAGGCTGAGTCAAGCAAGAAATTATTGAGTAACAATACCTTTCAGCTCTAGCTGCTGGGCTGTGGCCTGACAAGGGCAGTATATGAAAAGGTTCTTAATTCTCCTGAGGTTCATACAGAGGCATAATTGCATGAGAAGATAATAGGCATGTGATGAATTCTGCTGAGCCAGACCTGCAGAGGGCATGAGTGCCAGTCATGGAGATTTCGCTGACAGTTTTGAGCTGTGCATGCAGCGGGGGGAGCTCCTGGTTCAGCTCTTCACGTTCTGGTTTAGAGCCAATAATCACAATCACATCAGATGTGAGACATTGGAAAAATAGTCTCATCACTCATAGGATGACAGCAATCAGCAGCACACCAATTTTCTGAAATTGTTTTTCAGAGCAGCACTAGAACCTTTTAAGAATTCAAGTCCTATCAAATGTGCAGGGAAATGAGTAAAGAGAAAAACCTATTTATAGCTAAGCTTTCTTGCTGTTGTTAGGGCCCTGAGTGCACCAGCAGGCTCCACAGTCTCAACTGTCGCATCTGGGTTGTGAGACAGAGCTGGGAGAAACCTCACTGGGGGCCTCCGTGCTTTGGGTGTGAAGCTGCATGAGTGCCTCTGTACTCGGTTTTGTCCAAAGCAAGGCTGCATCTGTCCCGGCCCCTGTCACAGTCTGGCTGCCTTGTCAACCAGATCCCTGACCCTCTAGGGCCTGCTGGACCACCCACCCTCAGTGCCCAGCATCCTTCTCACATGTGCTGGGCAGCTCACCCCACTGCTCCTGGAGCACTTACTTTGTTCTCACCAGCCACAGTGCAGTCACTTGTTCCTAAGAGAGTTTGAAAATAAAGGAACTTGACTGAGCAACCTTTATGGAAGAAAAATCAGTGCCTTCAGAAAGGCTATAAAAAGACCTGTGTGATATAATTAAAAGAATATAATTAGAATGTGACTGGCAGAATGTCTGAGTAATGACCTGAGACTGCAGTATAGCTACTTCTGAGTGTGTGTGGGGAGGCTGTTTATGGCATTGGATGAATATTGCTCTCTCTGGTAAATACTCCTTGGTGTAATGTTGTGTGTCACAGCTGGGTCTCTGGCAGAAAAGCAAGCTGAAAAAAGCTTTAGAAGTGAATTCAAGAACTTGCTTTAGTACAGAAGAGCTGCATACTTTTTAAGGCAATGTTAAACCATGCTGTAATTAGGCATAAATCTGTGCTGGGATTGGAAAGGACAGTCCATGTCCTCTCTCCCTTGGGGGAGCTGAAAAACAGGTGCTACTTAGAAAAAAAACATCAACCTTTTCCCTGCTTAGGTTAATTCTTCACATGACTGAAAAGCACTACAAAGAAGCAGGCATCTGTAAAAAGTGACTGAATGAGGACTGCATGTACCATCTTTTTAGTGATAATTTGGGTTTATTTAATATCACTGTAGGTCCTGAAGTTCTTGAGTGTGCTCTCTGCTGCCAAGGTGTTGCTGGGTACTAACACAATAAAGCATCCCAGTGGTATTAGCTGATAACTGAAGATATATAAACTTTCTTTCATGTGTTTAGGAGCCACCCAAAGCTTCTGTAGTTAAGTTAATGGTGTTGTGTACAAGTAAAACATATGTAAGTGAAACAACACTCTGAAATTTCACAGTGCTGATCAGTAGGTGGTGCTCTTTTCCCACGTAAGAATGTAAGAAATATTTTTGAATTATCAAAAATATTATTAATCTCTTTCAATCTTTTTATTCCAAAATTAGATTATATTTATTTTAAAATGTTCAAACACCTTTTTGCTTTCAAAAGTCACTCCAGATTTTCACTATATTTCATAAGAGACAGACAGACACTGGTTTAACTGATCCACTTCATTAAACTTGGTGGAATAATCTAATTGTGATGTTGCACTTTAACAAGCAGCCCTTCAAAAAGAATAAACTTAGCTGTCCAGATTTTAATTAGGTCTCCTCTTTCTATCATGAGATTGTTCTGCTTTTTATGGAAACAACACTAAACAAAACCAAACTGTCTGGTATTATTTTCTTAGACATATTTTTTTCAGTTAATTAAAATAATCTGAATGAACACAGAGATCAACTGAAGGGTTAGAATATTTTACCACCTGTTCTTCTTAGAGTAGTAATGTCAAAAAGAACATTTTTTTTTAAAAAAAGAGCCCCACAACTCTCATCTTGGAGAGACTTCCAGGGTTGCACTGGGGGAAGTTCAGGTGGCTTCACGGAACAAGTCCCAGAAGTCACGCCTTTGCAGGACTGTGGCTCTAAATATTCAATCTCTGATACAAGAAAGTCCACACTGATGCTTTCTGCTGATCCCTACTCATACTTTTTTTCAGTCTTCAGTGCAAATTATAAACCTTCACACATCAGAAAGAATTGAGAGACCCCACTTACTTGATTACAGTTATTTGATTTTCACTTTCTGTTTTTCTTTGATGACTGTCATACTCACTGGCAAGCAATCAGAGAAAACAATGCTCCTAGTTACCAAGTAATTTTGTGCTGGTGCTCCTCAAATGTCCATCACTGCACAAGACAACCCATTAAACTAAATCTGGGAAGCACAACTTCCCTTTGGCAGCCCTACCCCTGACTGCTGTGCCTGGAAACCTCAGAATCCTGCTACCGAGGAATTACAGCCCCAGAGCATCTCTTGGCTTCAGGGTTTGGCCTAAGTAGTTTAAAGGACCCAACGAGGGTTTAGAGTTTCAAATGCTAATAAAATCCAAAAGACTTCAAGTGTCTTTCTGAGATGCTGGTCTTAACTATAGAAAGGCTTGGGATTTTAGTATAAGGGCTAATCTCATTCTTATCACTGTAGTATCTGAGAGAGCCATATCCGAGCCTAGTAAAAGGAAAAAAATGAAAGCCACTTCACGTGAAAAACTCAGACACTTCAAAAAAGTCTACAAGAAATGTTTTTTTTCTTCATAGATTTCAATATTCGGTTGATAATCATTATTTTTATCCCATGGGATCTTCAAAAGTATCCTAACTGTGAGGACATCTTGACCTCCTTTCCGTAGGTGTCCAGTGTGTACCAGATTTCATGTGACAGCTGCCCTACAGAATGAAAAATTTACAAGAATTTAATAAAAGTGAAAAAAAAAGTCTGGAACCCATACTATAGTTTTTCCTACAAGTATTTTTTTAATCCTTTGAATGATTCTTCTGTTTAGGCCAATGTAGTATTATAGGTAGTATACAAATCACTGTGATTTCACACAGCTAAATAGAGGATATTATAGGATATGAGACTCTAGCTTAAGCGATTTTTTTTTTTTTTGCTAGATTGATGAATGTAAGGTAAGATCTGTGCTCTGTACCTGTCTGCAAAATGTCATTTAGAACAGGCAATTTAGTTCTGTTTCAGTAACTGAGTGCTTCCTCTTTCATAGACTCATTTAGATGTGAAGAATGAGATCCTTCATTTCAATAGCATAA